>LN483374.1:1147903-1169582 GCA_900002565.1 Culicoides sonorensis | reverse complement strand
CGTATGATATTGTTTAAATAAATTATAAAGTAAAACGGCATGTGCGGGTAAAATAAACACTGAACTGTCATTGACGAGTCAAATATTTTTTTTTGTCTACATATGATAAAGATTTTTTTTTTGTTTTAATTAACAAGAAAAAAAGAGCTTTAAACTTTTATTAAAACAAAGTAAGTGATTAATTTACGAAAATAAAAAAAAATAAATAATTATTATTAAAATGCAATGAAATTACAAAATGACACCTGAATAAATTTTTATTACTCGGAAATTGAATGAATTCATATGAAGAAAATTTTAGTCAGCATATATTATTATTTATTTATATTATTGTTGAAAAAAAGTCATAAATATTTAATGCTCTGTTTAAAATTTACCTTCACCATACTGTCTGGAAATTCAAAACCGTTTTGTTTACACAACTAACAGAAAAAATTTCCAAGAGACTGTTTGCTTTGATACAGATATATTAAATTATCTTTATTTTTTGTTTAATTTATCATAAACGAGAATTTTGTTGAAAGTGGTCGCAAATTGATTTCATGAGCGCATTTCTTGGGTAATTTGAAATCAGCAATTATTTCAGCATTAAACATGTAAATAAAGATCAACCTTCAGTAGAATTTGCCAATGGCAGTACTACAGCGCTACTCTAGCTATTATGCATGTTTTTCTTCAATCTCTTCATTCACTGAATATCTCAAACAAATTCATCAGACATGTTTCTCGTTAAATTTTTTCATAATAGACCTAATAAGAAGAATTTCATATAAATAACGAAAATAGAATTGAACTGATTGAATCGTAGACTAAACAATAATATATTTATCTAGCAATTTCTCAATAATATTTGTTTTCTTATGTAATTCTTATAATAATAAATTTAATTGGATATGAATGTATTATGTCTGGATTATTCTTTGCAAGAAAGATTTTTGTCCTATTCTACTATAGTGGGATCTTTAAAACTGGATAGGAGTTAAACTCGAGGAAAACTGTTAAAAGTAAAGAGGGGTGTACATAAGTTTAAGAACTGAAGCAAAATTAAGCCACAGAAGCAATTCAATTCCTTTCGTTTCATAATACCTTCCTAAAATAAGGAAATTTTTAAAGACTAGGTTGATTATAAAATTTTTAATTGAAAATGCATTGAAATTATCTGAATTCATAAGAAATTATTTTTTCTCATTTTATATTAAACTTATTGTTACACTTGAACACAATTCGTATGTATGCAAACTTTACTTACCATATCTGGTAGACGACGACGAATCATGTGATAACTTTTGATTAAAATCCGTTTGAGAATTGATAAAATTATTGTTATTATTATTCGAATTTCCGGTTAAAATTTTATTCATTTCATTTGTGAAATCTCTTTGTTGATAATTATTTTCCTGGTTATTGTTATCATTTTTGAAATGTTGCAAATAATCATTGTATTTTTTTGCCTCTAATATTGAGGCATCATTAAAATATGCACTATGTAATCGATTATGTGAATTGGAATAACGTTGATGTTCACTATTTAAATTACTATTAACTAACTTGGTCTCATTTGAATTTTTATTTAAATACACATTTTCACTACTATTATAACTACTACTCGTATGAAAATTTGAATTTTCTTCTGTAATATTTGACTTTGATAAATTTCTTGAATTTCGTCTTCTACTTTTTTTTTCTTCAAAATAAACATTATTTTTCAATGGAATCTTATTAAATAATAATAAAGCTTTTGGTCGTTTTTGTATTCGTACATTTTCTGGTTTGTGTGTATTATAGATGTCCGGTGGTTTTTCCGACCAATTAATTATTTTCTTTATGAGAAATTGAGGTTGTGGTTGTTGTTGTTCGTGTTGATGATTATGATTATGTTGATTTACTTGATGATGATTGTTAGAACGGCCACTTGACGATACTTGTCTATTTGTAAGGGTATCTGTAAAAGAACTACTACTGTCACGTCGAGTTGACGTTGTTGCTGTTGAAAATGATGATGTCGAATATGTCAACTGTGGCACCGCGAGGGGGCTCGCCGACAGTAGCTGGGTCAGGAGCATTAAAATTAGCCCAATGGCTGTGTTGGCCCCCGCGGCACCTCTATCTGCATCAATGGGGGCCACAGCGTCTCAATAAATAGCACAAACACAACCACCAATGGGTTGCCCAGTGTTAAACTCAAACTCACGAATATGTTAACTTAATTTTTTTACAATGCTCACTTGAGTTATCAATTTAATTTCAATTATGTGAAAAATTTCAATTTTAAATCATGAACTAAACCTTTTTGTCATCGCATTGGCGGTGCATAATCTGGATTTTTCCATAAATTGTTGTACATTCTTCTTAAACTTGTTATCATCATTTTCATCTTTTGAAAGTCATCGAATGGGACATTTCGCCGCTGTAAATATGAGTAGATATCTTTAAAGATAATCGTCTTCTTCACTTAAAAATTGGCAAACTCCATGCTTTTTTTATTGTTTTTTAAATGACACCCGATTTCAATTCTGGATTAATAGTTATTAGTAAAAAAATCACTCCAAGCAAGGGATGTTAATAAAATTCAAAATAAAAACAACAGGGAGAAAGGTAAAAGTCCTTATTTGTACTCATTTTATTCTAAAATTAGGTTATTAACACTTGCATTCTTGTAAATAAATTGAATGCATAGTAATAAAAATGGCAATGCACTTCAATAAGAAGAATAACAACAACGTCTCGTCTCGGTTACTCAATACTAAACAATTTAGTTTACAACAGAACATAAGGTCACAGTGTAAAGGGCATGACACTCTCATGTAATATTCTGTAGTAAAATGCATCATGGTATCTACTCACACACAAACACACACGAGACATTGCACATGTCAGTTGTCTACTTAATATCTGTGCTATTTCGATGCACATATTTTATTAACAAAAAAAAGGCACACACTTGAACCAGCATATCAACAATAATAATACAACTCACGAGACATTCATTAGTTCATTACTCTCACACATCTTGAATTCATTTTAAAAGATTATGAATTGTCTAGATATCTTACAAAAAGGAAAAAAAATAAAAGAAAGAAAATTTATAGTATATTTTTATTTAATTTTTTGCATCTTTAAAACTTTTCTCTTTTTTAAATATAATAAAATAATAAGAAGAATAATAATTGTTCTATTTCTGATGAAGAAAAAAAAAGAAAATTTTTACAGATTTACTATTCACCGTTTATAATTTACTTTACAACACACTTAACATAACATCTTGAAGTGATATATTCTTAGAAAGAGCATGTGCGTTTTTTACTTAGAAGTTAAATTAATGAAAAAAAAAATATAAAATTTGAAAATAAAAAATAATATTTCTACAGTGTAACATATAACATATAGATAGAGGTAATTTTAGTACATTTATTGTAATATGCTTGGATGTTTTGTCTGCGCTTTTCATTATTCATCGTTTAGACACTATACTAGTTGGCACATATCATATACAAATAAATATATGTAAATATGAATTTGTCTAACTCAAAACATCATCTCATCATTACATTTGAATTAAAATTGTATAAGTATTTGCTCTAGACATAATAATAATAAGAAGAAGAAGAAGAAAAAAAACAAGAAAAACTTTTCTTTCTACACATTAAACACTGATTTTTGTATGATGAAGAAGAAAATTTGTTGTTTATGTGTTTAGGGCACATTTACACTCGGTATTTTTCTTTTAAATTATTTATATACATTTATGTGAACTATTTCTTATATTAATGAAATACGTGCTAATTTTAGATTTTTTAAATATACATATGATTATAAAACATTACAAATTCAAAGGGATTCTTTCTAAATATATTATTATTATTTTGTAAAAAGAAGAAGAACAAAAAAATGGAAAGAAAATTTTTCAATATATTTTATAATTTACTTTGGGAAAATTTTCAAATTTTCTGTTCTTTCACTATAAAAAAGTAGAGAAAATTAAAAATCCTTAATTTTGGGAATTTTTTAAATTTATTTACTAGTTTGTCTATGTTTTTTTAATGGAATGTGGATCTCAAGCGGTGAATATGAAGGCTAGACAAGATTCTTTGTGAACTAATTGCAATACACTGTTGAATTATGAGGCCATTGAACACTCTTAGTTTTTTTTCATTTCTTCATTCATTAATTTTTTTAAAATTTAAAATAATTTTGCACAAAAAATGCAGTGTTTAAGCTCCTACATACAGCAGGATGGCAAAAGTGACCCTGTCAGCCCACCCATTTCCTCCTCTTCACAATAAAGATATTCAGTTTCTGCTGATATTGCGGGACACGAGAATCCACAGTTTAACTTAGAACTGGTTATGAAAAATTAATCAAGGGTCGGCGTTGTATGATTTTTCAAACGAAACAATTTACAAGATCTGAATCTTCTTTATGGACAGCTCTGACTTTAAATGATGCTGGTAGTATGATAGAGTATCTGGTACTTTTCGTAGATCAAACATTAACTTTAAGGTAAGGCTTAGAATTATCTGAAGAGACTTCACATGAGTTTTGTATGTGTTAACCAAAATGAAACAAAGATATGTTTAATGACTGCGTATCAGAAAGTTGTATTCGTGTTTCAGGGTTACTTGGGGCAAAATTTATTACTATTTTCATAAGGCAGTAGAAACACTTCATGTTACTTAGTTCAGTACCTCAATGTGGCTCCTCTAAGTTAATTACCCTCCGTCTTAAAATCAAAATCAAGCCGAAATTACCGTGATCATGATATTTTAATACAAAAGAATGAAAAACTGTTGAGTTACTTATACAATGATTTCAGAAGACAGTTTGACAAAAAAATGAAACTCATATTAGTCATCAAATTTTAAGTAGTTTTTTTAAGTAAAGAAACGTAAAAAAAATTAACCAAACCATCACATAAATTTTGAATTTTATTCGTTAACACACCAATATTAAATCCATTAAATAACACGCCTAGCATTCGTTCTTCAACTGATCCACGTAATTTTAATTCTTACAATCTACAATATTTTTTTTAAATTATTTAAATATTCATATTAATAAATATAAAAATAACAGAAGAAGGTTAAAAAAAATGTATTTCAATATAAAAACAAAATAATAAAAATAATAATGTGCAACAAACTTCCAGACTTAATGGCTATTATTATTATAGTGAATGCATTTTTTATTAGTAATATTATATTATTATCATCAATGTTCTTGTTATTTTTTTATTTAACTGAACAAAATAAATGTCTGATTAAGCATATTAATACCAGTGTATACTGTCTCGACATCTGACATTGTAAAAAAATGCCATTATATCAATAAAAGAATAATAACGTTATCATTTTAGGTTATTTTTTGTTGTTGTTCTTGTTCTTATATTTAAAAATAAAAAAATAAATTTATTATATGTCCAGCAGATTTGATCATGGAAAAAAATAACAGCCGATCATCAAATTTTAAAGTTAAAATAATATGTAAATAAACTTTTGTTGATATAAATCATTAAAAAATTAATGATCAGTTTATTTGCACGTGAATTTATTCTAAAACCGACAAGTATTCTGTTTTTCCATGGAAAGAGCATCGACAAAAAGTATCATTGATAAGAAACATATCATCGTTTTATATTTGATTTGGTCTCTGTACAAGACAAAGTTTCATATTTATTCTATTATCAGTTATAAATATCAAGTGAACAAGTGAAACCACTTATTAGTTCATAGAAAAGTTCATTATTGTACATGATTTTGATTTCTGTCTGTAAAAAATTCCTCATTTTCTGCTATCTGTAGTTATTTATTTAATCTAGTCTTGTACTTATATGAAGATATAGACGACGGTCTTTTTATTTATAATTTTTTTTCGTTGTTGTTTATATAAATGATAAGAATTTAATAATTATCCATATATGTTTTAATGTACTGTCTGACTGGCCGTTATATGTAATTGAAGTTATTGAAGTCATCGTTGTTTTCATCGAAGATAATAAATTGCGTTTGAAAAAAACATGAGTCAACCTTCAAGATTGAATTGAAGTATTTCCTTTGAAACTTATGACAGATTATTCTCAAATTTATTGTACTTTAAAAAACTTCACTCGTGGATGTTAAAAGTCTCGATTGAGCTCATCCAACAAAATCCTTTGTGAGATAATTTTCTTCCTACCAGATTTATCCAAGATATTTTCTAATTTCAATAAAGAATCAAAAACGATGATACTGATAAATACTAGTCCAGTGATTAATATATATCATGTATTTGAGATTGGTTTGAAAACGATACACTGCAAAAATTATTTCACTTTGTATTTGATTGTCTCGAAAAGCTAAGGTTTAGGCTAAATGTTTGGAGCTTAAATTTACATATTCTTCTTTCTTTTCAAATAAAAAAAAGAGTATTCAATAATTTTTATTTTCCATTGCAAGACTTATTTATATGACCAACGCATCACCATAAAACATTAAAAAATATTCCAAATTTGAACATTGTTAAATCGTTATCCGGATCATGAAAGTTCAATAACACGAATTCTCTTCAAAATACGTTGTTCAATTATTCTTTTCCTCATATAATTTTTTGTCTTTCATAATAAACACACATATTTTTTAAATTTCAACTCCAGACTGATCAATTTTGTGTCAGAACAGTCAAAAATTTCTCTTTATGCATTTATATTATAAAGTTAAAAATTAAATTTTTATTGCATGAAATGTATAACATTGTTAAATTTTTTATGTTATTACAGTGTATGGCCGTGTACATTATTTTTATGAAAGAAGGACAATCAACTTACAAGGGAAGCTTACTCACTATTTCATGTTAAACTGAATAAAATAAAATAGAGTGCGCAACAAGTTTTATTTGGACATGTAAAAGGTCTCCTTGTCTTTTTTTTTTATTTGTTTGTTTCATTCCATTTTTTAAAAATAAAAATACCTCTCTATATTGCACTTACATTAAAGTGTCGCGGATTTTGAATGTGCTTTGTGCGCATGCAATTCAATTTTTTTTTGCACCTTGCATATTACGATGGCTTAAAGCAATTTTGCAGTGAAAAAAAAACGAATATCACAAAAGCATACAAGAAAGAACCAGAGAACAGGGTGAATGATAACAGACAAAAATAATAAAAAAAAAACATCGAGTGCATAATAAACTGTATGATGTTTCAAAAAAAAGACAAAAAAAAGAAGAAAGAGAGAACCTGAATTTAATAAAGAGTATGAAACATTTTCGTCAAGAATACAAAGTTAACACAAATTTAAATTGAAGAAAAAATATCAATTTATTCTGTACTTCAAAAAATTACTAGAGGATACTTTAATCTGATATGCAATGTACTCTGAAATTGAATAAGTTTCTGCATCATCGTCTTAAATGCATTCAAAACTTATTTACAAAAACGTCGAGATTACCAATGTACACATTGAATGATTTATTGAATTTCCAAGTCAAATGACATAAATATTTAAATCACTATAAAGAAGTTTTGTATCATATGCAAATGATAATGCGAATCAATTTGAATGCAATAAAATAAAAACAAAATCTCGATCTAATACAAAATAAAGATCTGTCAAGAAATGAACAACTGTTACTTTGAATGGAATCCTTTTACTGCACATAATAGGTGAGACAATGAGACATGCAGTTCAAATATCATCACTTCATCATCATTAAATTGTAAGGCAAGAAAAAATAGTTTAAGATTTACCTAGGAATTTTGTACACGCATGCGTACAGGTTCAAGGTCAAAGGTTAGATCGTTGTGTGTAGTCATATGCCATACATCAACTGCATTTTAACCATTTAACATGAAAAAGATAAAGTTTATACAGTATAATGTTCACTTGGAATTTATAAGTTGATGTCTCATATTCAATGTATGCAATTTTGTGTTTTATTATATCTTGAAATACAAATAATATGAATTGCAGAAAGTTTTATACGTTTATAAGAATAGAATCAAATTCTTAAATCATGTATTATTTCGTTCATATAAGGATAATTAGTTTTAAAACATAAAATTAATAAAAACTTCCAGACACTTAAACTAACACACTTAACTTAGAACTGAGTACTCGAGACCAATTAAATACAGGGTGATTCTTTCTGGTGATCTTTTTTGCACTTTATCGCAATTTATTGCACCCGAAAATCGCACTTCCCTGCTCTTCTTTACTTTTTTTTTACACTTTTCTGGTCTTTTTGACGCTCATCATTACATCATTTAATTGAGAAATTGACAACCTTAATAAATGAAGTAAACGAATGAAGTTAAAGAGACAGAGTTAAAAATCGTTCAAAAATGAAAATCAATGGCATATTTATAGTTGAACTAAGATTAATGTCTAGGATATCTTAATTCAAAGTGACACATGTGATAAACATGAGTATAGTGAACATTCTGGTTACAATTCTAAGCTTAATACGATTTAATTGGAAATAAGTGAAGAGATCTGATATTTTGCTTAAGGGATCCTCTATGTAAATGTAATCGCTGTCATGTGAGTTACTAACGATAAAAAAAGAAAGATCTTATCGTGTTTGGCTTTTAGTTTAAATGTATTGATCTTCTAAGATTGTTTTTCAAGACTTTTGCATTTTTGATGTTAGAAAATTGAGTAATCTATCACATTTAGCTACTGATAGGCTCACTTAAATTGTTGACTTCGCATATAGTGTGCTTTTATCTTGTATGATACTATAGTGTAGTTCGTCGATGGTCACCAATAATAAAATGCGGGCGATAAAATGAATGTTGTTCATCTAACAGTTTTTTTTTATTTTCCAAAATACACTAACAGAAAATGGGTTAATTTGAATTAATTGAATTCCTTTAAATGTCGATTTATTAAAGTTTAAGTTTATATTATTAAAAGGGTAGAGGGATTCATTCAATCGGTTTCAAAATACTTAAATCATTTTCATTTAAATTTATTATTAATAAAATAAATAAAATCACTTCAAACACGTTAAAATTTTGTTTCAACATTATTGTTATTATTATAAACAATATGAAATCACAGATTGTCTTTTTTTCTGTAACGTACACAACAAAAAAAAACTAAGAAAAAAAATAAAAATAAAACTATAGAGACAAGAAAATATTTTGTACTTACATCTTATATATTATTATTGTTGAAAAACAGCGTGTTGCTACTAAACTATATAATAATAAAATGTAATATTTTTTATATATCTATATAAATAACGTAAACTATGAAGATTCTTTGAATGGTTGACTGGTTGCTGTACTGCTGCTGCTGGTTATTTTTTTTCTTATTTCATTTCATTTCATCAGTGTGTGATATTTTCGCGCATTAATTTCATCTCATATTATGATTATATGTAATTAAATTGGACTAACATTAACTTTTCCTCTTCTTCTCATTTAGATTACTCGAAAAAAACTCCTCAATCCAGACTTCAATTGTAATTGTTGTATCTTGATTCACAGTCACAATAGTCAAATGTTTTATTTAATTTTATTATTGTTATCAGTAAAATGTTTCTTTGATTATAAATTTATTTATAAATTATATTGTGTATTGTCTATTTCATTAATATACAATTTCAACATTTCAAAGTTCAATATTTCATTCACTATCAACTTTTTTTCAAATGGAAAATATTGAAATTTTTGCAATTCTTTTTATTTTATTTCATACTTTTTTTGTGTTTATTTGTTGTAACTTGTTATTGAAGACACATTTAAAATATATATTGTGGATGTTGTGTCTTTTTTTACATGAAAATTGTTTAAAACTTCGCCATTTTAATCATCTTGGTGTCACCAACACAAATGTACATAAAAAAAAACTTATTTTTATTATTTTTTTACAATAATTTTCTATTTTTTGTCTCTTTGGTGAACTGTATAGTGTACTTTTTTTATATATATAAATAAATATACAATTATATATATTTTTTTTTATCTTTTTGTAGTATTTCTGCTAAAGTGAACGAAGGAAGTACAAAATATTTTTAAACGGCATGAAATTGAAAAAAACTAAATCAATATTATTTACTTTTGTTAAAATTAATAACGTTTTTTATTATAATTCATTTAATGTTGAATTATAACTTTTTTTTCTAACTAAGTTTCATTCATTTAAAAATTTTATTATTTATAAATATATTTAAATGTGTGTTACATGAGAGGAAAATAAAATTTAAAACTTTAATTCTTTTCACTATTTTTAAAAATTCATTTAAATATATAAATATTATATTTTTTTTAAATTTTTTAAGTCATTTCACTACGAGTGTCAGTGTAAAACTGAATATTAAAAGAAAATCCATTCTTAAACGTCAAATATACACATATATTTTGTCTGTCTGTTGATTTTGCGCCTCTCATACAATCACGTCACTGTCTTTTTTGTATGTGAATTGTAAAGATTACGATTCCGATTTTAATAAACAACTCTATTACATTTATTTTATTTTTTTTTTAAATTCTATTACAAATAACATTTAATTATTATATTTATGTATGATTAAGTGTGTGTATTTATGTTGCAACAACATTATTTTAAATCACATTAACTTTTATATTTTCTTTAAACTGTCTTTTTTAAATGTCTAATGTTTTATTTCAATTGAATTTCATATAAATTAAGTTTATTTATCAACATTAAACATCATTATAATAATTTTTAGTAATAACATTGAAACTACACAACATAATATTTTGCGGTATTTTTTTAAGGTTTATTTTTTATATATATATTTTTTTATACTAAAGTTCAATCAGTAAATTTTATAGGATATTGTTTAAATTTTGTCTTATCATCACCAATTTTGTAAATTTTATTATTTTTTTTATATTAAATTTTAACATTTATATATCGATATATAGAATGTATACAACATATGCTTACATATAATTCACATAAAGAGTATATATTATATTCCTCATCATTTAATATATATATAAAAAAAGATCGCGTTGTTGTAGAAATGGAAAAAATATGGTTTAATTATTACACTTTATTTCTACATTTTCTATTCACTGTTATCAATAAATGCTTTAACACATATTTAATCTTAAATTTAAGTTTAAATTTTTGTTATTAAGTGAATGGGTCGACGTTCTTTTTTGCAATTATTATTTCGTCCATTATTTTAGTTTTTTTTACTTCCAAGCTTGGCAAATGTAGTACTAGATTTAAGGTTGAAAGGCAGCACTGAAAATGTGCATTCGATGTGAATATTGTTCAAGTGTGTGTCGTTTTTTGGTATTATTTGAAGAATGAAATCCAATTGGAAAGTGGGAAAATTTAATTTTTTTGAGATTGAGATTTTTGATTTTTTTTTTTATTTATATTACCTTTTACCGTTTTACTTTTGAATGATGTTTCATTTGGGTAGATTATATGTCAAAAGTGAAATTAATTAGAAAATTAAGGCTTGATTTTAAAAATCATTCGAAATTTCATTGAAAATATATCTGAATTATTAAGAAAATACAGAATTAGAGAGCCTTAGTTTTATCTTGTGATCGCCTCCTATATCTTGAATTCAATTCTATTCTTGAGTTACCGGAAAATAGGACATTTGCGTTTGGAAAATTTCATAAGAGCTTTTTTCTTAAGCTTTGACTCGTTATTTTCGAAACTTTTGTCTAACTTACTTTGTTTGTTAACTTTGTATGAGAAAGTTTTAAAGTTTTTTAATTTTAGTGATGGTCTATGTCACTTTTCATTCAAATTTTCTAATCGCTCTTGGTTGTTTTCAAAATTTTATTGCTTGTGTTTAAACTCATCTACGCTAATGGTTAACCGTTTTTAATAAATTAAAATCAAAATTGACTAACAAATATGTTAGTAACTAATGTTTTAAACCAAGTTAGTACAAAATTACAGTTGTCTAAGTATTTCGGATGCATCCATGAAAAATTCGAAAATCTGCATTAGCATTCATCATCACCTTAAAAGTTTTTACATAACGTTCATGCAATAACAAAATGGTTTAAAACACCATCTAATTCAAATTTTTATTCTTAATTTGCATTGTGTAATCTATCATGTGTAACATTCCAAAAATTTCATATATGCTATACATCAATACATGTATATTATATACCCAAAAGCACCAACTCCTGTTGCAATTTTGTCCTTTTTCGTTTAATACACACATATTCACATATTTGACGAACATTTTCATAGAAAATTCTCATACAATTTGTGGAATGGATAGAATTTGAACATACACATATAAAAACACGAGAGCTTTATGTCTAGCCCAGTCTAGCCGAAGTCTAGACTACTAATTTTTATATACTGTATAAAATAGATAGCCAATTTTATATACGTACATCTCAAATACTTTTTGTGCATTACTTGTAACTCTAAAAAATTTGCAAGATAATATATGAATTTGGTGTAAATTATATCTAGATGAATAAATGTAATAAGAGTTTTGAGGTTTAAATGAATTTTTATTTTGTAAACTATCATGACCTGTAGTCTATTTCAATTTAAATAACTCTTTTTATTACACAAAAACCCAGAAAGTATGCAATGTACATTGAATTGTATACTTTTTAACCGAAATATTCATATAATAACTCTTTCTTTTCGTAATTTATCAGAATTTTATATAAAAATTTACAAAAAAAAATACTTCAATTGCACACTTACATTTTTTTGTCTGATTTCTTTGAAACAAACACGTTTTTAAAATAACGCATGCAATGTACATTACATTATATTGACATTTTATAACAAAACACAAAAAAAAATTATGGTGACGTAATTGTGTCTAGACTAGTGATGAGCATATACCCTTTATTTTTATATTTGTAATGATTTTACAATTGAAGGATTTTAATTTTTATTCATATTAATTTCAACTCAAACCATTTCGTATTCTTAATAAAATTTTGTTATTCTTATGATATGTCAAAATATATCAAAAAACCCAAAAGTTGATTAGTCAACATTCATCTGATTTGTTTGTTAGTATTCATTAGAACTTGATTCGAAACAATCAGATAAAATCTTATTTCATTATGAAGATTTTTTGTTTATTTATTTTTATTTTTTATTACTTCAACATTGGTAAAAAATTATTTTTTTTTTGCTTATTTAATTTAATATAAAATTTATGATTAAAATCTAACTTTAAGGATTTCATGAAGTACAAAGTCAAGCAGCTGTTCCAGTCCCATTCACAAATGAACAGTTAGCTTGTATTCGGAACTGTCCAAGAATCACAAATTACAATCCAATTTGTGGCTCAGATGGATTTTTGTATGAAAATCAGGGTCACCTCAATTGTGCTCAAAGATGCAATCACAGTACGAATTATAATGATGATTTAACTTAATTAAAATCAGACTTTATTTGCTTTTTTTTTTAAATTTTTTCATTAGATGTTCAAGCTGTACGGGGTGGAAGATGTGCTCCATTTTTAAACTCACCTAATCAAAGTGGTTAAATTGAAAATAATAAGAAAACAATACAGCGAATTAAATAAACCTTATCAAAGATGTTACGTACTTCATGTTGCTTAAAATTATTTTTAAATTATTCTAAAACAAATCAAATATAAATCAAGTTATGAAATAAACCTGTTTTATTATTGTGAATTTGAGACAAAGCTTATATTTGGATAAAACTTTTAAATATCATCCGTGTAAATTTGATATGTGTTTAAAATTTTAAAATACGAGGCGTTCCAAAAGAAATCCACAGAAAAAAAATTATAATGTTATGAAATTCGATAGTAACTCAATTTAAGGCCAGAGAAACTGAACCTTATCTTTTGCTCATTCAAAATTTAATATTTTTAAGGTAAAGATTAACTTTTTATTCGAACAGAAAGCACGTAAAAACTCTCAATGAAATAAAAATAAAACTGTCATAAAAAAAACACAGATTTTGTGCTTATCATTTAAAATGATTAACATACCGGTTCTCTGTGATGCTCTTTGGATTTTCCTACGATTGTTTTACTCAAGAACTGTTACATTATATTGAATGCAAATTCCGGTCTTTCATCGTCTGTGATGTAAATAATATTTTTGATTGTGAATTGATCAGCTGTTTTTTTTTAATATTTGTATTTATCAAAATAGTTATTTGTTTAAACCTCACATTAAAGTGAATTCAATTTAAAAACAATGAGAGCAGCAAAAGGCCATTTTTTTTATTACTGATAGTCTTCAGTTCAATTATTATCATTATGTTTTTAATTTTATTTTGTTATTCTCATTTTTTTTATAAATTCACTCATTCTTACACCGTATTGATTCAGTACATCGCTGACACTTGAAAATAAAAGTAATTTTTTCTAAAGCAATAAAAACAAAAATTAAAATCATGAGAAGTAATCTACTGATTTTGCTACAAATTGGTAATAAATTAATTCATTCAACGATTTATAACGCACATCATGCATAAGGAATATTTTAAATTTATTTTAAAGGAATTTTTTGTGCTGTGAGCTCACGTACTGTTAAGCGTCAAGTACCCCAAAACCCAAATCAGGCGAACAACCAAGGATTTTATCCGGGTTTCAATAATAACCCATTTTTCAACAATCCATTTCAATTTCCATTTGGACAGGGAAATCCTGCAGGACCACAAATACAAAATACTGGTAATCAACAGCCGGTAAATTGTCAACAAGCATGGAATCCCTTTTTATGTCAAGGACAACCTCCTGTTCAAAATCCATTTAATTTTGGCGTGTTTAATCCTTTCGGTTCGGTTCAAGGTCCTCCCGTACAACAACAAACACCTGTTCAACAGCCACCCGTACAACAACAAACACCTGTTCAACAGCCACCCGAACAACAACAAACACCTGTTCAACAGCCACCCGTGAAAGAACAAACACCTGTTCAACAGCTTCCTGTGCAGCAACAAGAACCCGTGTATGTAGAACAGACGCAACCAAATCAAGATGGACAAGTAACACAACAAGAAACTTCCGATTCTGAACCTGAGATAGATCAAAATTTGATCAATGATATTTTTAACACAAATGAGAATCAATAAAATACATATATTTGACTATGACATCTAATAAAATTATTTGGGTATAATTTGAAAAATTAATAATTAATTGTGTCATTTAAACCGTCCATTATTTCATGAGAGGCATTAATATCAGTTGATGTTGGCTCAATAATGAATACTTCATTTTGAGTGCTAGATTCAAGTCCGATTGTTGTAAACTCCATTGTTTTAGTTTCAATTTGACTTGTTGTCAGTTCTTCTGTTGTGACGCTGATTACACTTTCAGTAGAAAAAGTACTATTTGTCGAATTCAAACCCATTTTCTCTTCCTCATAATAATAATAATCATCATAATTGTAATAATAACTGCTATAATAATCATAGTAATAGTCATTTTTCCTTACTTTTTCTTGCAATGATTGTCTACTTGGAAATTCGTAGTAATAAAAATCATCATCATCATAGACCACAGGTGTAACAGGACACTTATACATAAAATCACAATCTTTGCATGAACATGTAACATTTCTATCATACTGAGCAATTCCAAAGTTACTGGTTGTAGCTGATGATCCATTTAACATCATAAGTGCTTCATCAAAGTAAGACGATTCATAACTAGAAACCTCTTTGCTTGGATATAGAATCCACATACCTTCATCATGTTGTTCTCCTGAATTTATTTCACGACATCCATACAATACAACAAATCCCTTTTCAGATATTTTAAGACTAATTTTAAAATCAGCTAGTTTTTCGGGACATTGAATTTGTAATCCCAATCCAAATGCTTTAATTTGATTTCCTCCACTTGGTGATGATTCCAATGAAACAGGTAGACATCTGGTGACACTCAAGAATGGAAAATATCCATATTCCCGGTCATATCTTGGTTCACATACTAATTTTACATTGATAATTGTTGGTGATGTAAGTGAACAATCAATTTGGTACGTTAGACAATCAACTGAATCATGAGGACTTGAAAATATGTTTAATGTTGTCATATCAACAGGTAAATGTGCCATTACTTTAAATTGATTCGTTTTGAGATGCTTTGAACATTCAAAATTTTCGGTGCTTTGAATATTGGGACAGGAGCCATCGAAAATAACAGCTTGAGTTGAGAATATTTGACAAATTATTAAAATTGGTATAAAATATTTTATCATTTTTTTATGTATTTTCAGTTCAATTTCCACAAAGATTGTACTTCTGAATCACTTGAACAGGATATTTTATAAGATTAACAGTAATATGAAAATAATTGAGGAAAATTGAGTTCTTTAATCGATATTTAATGAATTCAATGCATCATTATCAAATTTTATTTCTTTTATTCAGACTTTCAATACAATAACATTTCATACTATGACCTATAACGTCATGTAATTGCATAATTTGTTAATTAAAACCTATGTTTCACGACATCCTGGAGTGTTATCACAAACTACTGGCACAAAAGGTTCACATGATCCAATCTGTTGGAAACTAACATCTAAAAATCAGATAAGAGTAGATTAGAAGTCATATTTTAATTTTAAGTATTATTTGACTTACTCGCTCCACATCGTTTTGCACAATTCAATCTCTGCATATTATAATAAGTCATACCGTCTGTTCCACAAACTGGATAATATTCATTTGTGCTTAAACAGTTATTTAAACAACGATAATACTGAGGTGAAATTTGGGGTTGTACGTCTGGAAGCTGACGAGGTGGTTGTTGCGTTGAAGATGGTCTGATATTTCTGAAAAACGGTTGACTCCCTTGGTTGAATGACTGTTGATTGAAATTTGTAAAAGACTCGTCGGTGAATTGATTGAATTCTTGTTGACGGTCGCTTGGACGTTGGTTCCATTGATTCACTGACTGTTGATTAAAATTTGGTTGATCAATAAACGATTGATCTGAAAATTTTTTTTGTTGTGGTCGACGATTTTTTCTAAAAGAAAATTGACGACGTCTTGGTTTTTGAATTGAAGATTGTTCATTAAAATTTGAAAACTGACGTTGATTTTGTCTAAATAACAATTTTTCATAAGTATCAGGATAAATAAATGTGTGTTCATTTATACGTGGAGCCCTTTGTCGATTAAAATTATTATAATCGTTATATTGTTTTCCAATTCTATTATGATTGCCGCTCAAGTTGTTTCTTGAAGCTTAAAATAAATATTTATTTTTAATTTAAAAAAAATCATAATAAAAATAAACAACACCATTATCATATTACCTAATTTTCCCCAATTATTCCTAATTTCAACGGTATTTTCTTCACTTTTCAATGTACTTTGAGGCAATTTTATGTTTCGATTGGACGATCTTTCTGCTCCAACTATTGGATCACCACTAACATAAGCTAAAGTTGAACAATAATAAAAATTAATAAATATTAATTAGAATTAATTAATTATTTTTGCTATTTTGATTTTTAAGATAACTAACCACTTGTCAAGATGTAACAATAAATGAATATTAAAACACTTTTCATTTTCATTTTTATTTGTTAACAATAACTGAATATTAAAAAAAAAAAATTAAAGCAGAAATAAAAATGCTGAGTCAATGTTTTGGTTGGAGAAGCGGTTAAGAAAGAACTAACCAAAGATTGATAAAATACATCTTTTTATATAAGATTCAAAAAAACTAAAGAAAAAATTAAATGAGTCATTTATCGCAGTGATGTTCTTTTAATTTCAGTATTCTCTCGTTATTTAAGCAAACAAAAGATTAAAAAAAAAAATTATGTCCAAATCCAGTGTGAAGGCAAAATTTCCTATGGACAATTATCAATTAGTCACGTTTAAAGGTTGTTCACCTGCATATTACATCCTTTTAATCAAAAAAAGTTATTTAAATCTTAAATCTGATTGATAAAAAAAGTGGAGACAATAGTCAAAATTAGCTGATTATGAAATGAGATAAAAGCCAATCCTATCAGATTAACCACAAGAATAATTGTTAATGTTCTTCTATTGTGAAATTCAGCTATTATTTAATAGTAAAAAAATGGTGGAAAAATACTTCTAGATTGTTAGGATAGGTTATTCATTTTTTTTTTCTTGACAAAAAGAGCATGACTTTGCATTATTTAATCTATTTGCTAGATCGCTAGACATCTCTTTGTTGAAATGTTAAATGAGTGTAATGTTTTAAATCTTTCATAAATTCTAAGTTTTTTTTAGATCTGATCCTCGTAATGTATGAACCTCGAAATATTAAAAGAATACATTCTGCTCAGATTAACTTTTAATTATTTTTTTAATCGACAGAATAACCCTAACAAAAATAGTAATCGAAAGTAAATATAAACATATCATTGAGAGTAAAAAATTTCACTTAAACTCTTGTTGTTAAAATTTGGATAGCTATCATAATAAATTTAGTTTATATTATATATTATTCAAATATAAACATTATAAAAATTTCATAAATCACCGATGTATGAACAATTATATTTGGTAATGACTTAAAAGGATCTTTCACTTCAAACTACATCAACGTGTCAAAAATATAAGAGAAAAAAAATTAAGTAGTTTAATACTATTTTGTTGTGTTTTTTTGGTTTTTTAAATCTATTAACATTAATTTTTTGGTTGTGATCTGGAGTAATAACTGTTATTATAATACATATATTTTTATATTACTTGCTTTGTTAGTTTTTCAAGTAATTTTCATTTAGTCGATCTTTGAAAGCGGAAGAATTAACAAGTAAATTTCTTTGAGTGCTCACGATAAATTTAATTGTTAATAATCTCTATTTTATGATAAAAAACAAATTAAATTTAACAATGAAATTTGAAGCTCCATAAATAAAACTGAAAAAAACTTTGATAATTTGATATAAACTGTAACTAAGAAAAAATTACTAAACAAAATTTAAGTTAAAAAAAAATAAAAAAAAGTTTAAAAAATGATACAATTATTAGTTTTGTTCTTAATTAGTGGGACAGTTTTATGTTCTGAAGAATCGCTTCCATCTAAAATGAATAAAACAATATTTATTGCTGATAAAAATCCAAGGAGAAGTAGCAGTTCTGGAGGTGGTCATGTTCCTTTATTTATCATACGACCAATGTCGTCTCATAAAATAAAGGCAATTTTACCTCCGCATCATTATAAGGCCTATACTTCAAATGTGCATGGTTTACCAGGTATTTTTTTTTTTAAACTTGTTTAATGGTTTCAGATATATTAAAAATTTTACTAGAATACACTGTGAAAGATAAAGACGTAATTACTTTGGAGCGGCTTCTTCCTATGCTAGGAATTTATCCTAATAAAATAATTTACAAGAATCCTGAATATGAAACAGCACCAAAAGTCCAACATATATATTTGCCCGTACCTAAAGAGCCTGTTTATCATCACAATAATTATCATCACATTTCAACAAAACCAACTTATGTTGATTACAATTATCATTACTCTCCTCATCGAACTTTGATGCATACAAGCATATCAGGCTCTAGTGATATTGGATTAAAAAACATAAGTCCGTATAATTCAAATCCTCCAGCTGTCTATTATGCTCCAGCTAAGGGTTCTGGACATCATACAATTACAACTCCGGTTCATATTAAAGAAGACTATGTTCCAAAAATTCCTCCAACTAAAGAATCTTTTATACCAATTCAGTCCCATCCTCATACGATTTCACATCACCCACAACCTTATGTCCATCAACATGTAACTCCAACACCAATTCTCAAGTATTTGACACCAGATCACTTTGTACCAATACATCCAACAATACCCACAATTCCAAATCATCACATTCATTCACTTGATCACCATAACAAACCTCATCTACATTTTTATAGTGCACATGATCATAGTGAAGAACATTCCGATAACCATTTGGGAGATCATCATGAACACCATGATCTAGGACCTCATTTAGCTGCTGATGTATCGGACGAAAATGAACATGAACATTATCATATTGGAACACATCCAGCTGAACAACAACATTCAGATACAGTTCATCATCAAATTCAAGCAAAACAATACACACCCCCGTTACAACATCCAGTTTTCCAACAAAAACCACATTTTCTCTATCAGTCACATTACAAAGTGTTACCTTTAGTCCACAATAATAATAACATACCCAAAGCAAAGCCTGATATCAAGTTCAGATCGGAATTGGGAGCAACAAAACCTTTGGTAGTTAAACCTTATCCAAATAATCTTTATTATCCTTTAAGTCCTCCTTCTTATATACGAAAGGATCCTAATGTGAAACCTGTGGTTGAGCAGGCTGTCGAAGAAAGTCTTAGACGACATCAAACAACAAAACTTTCTAAAACTGATCAACAAAATACAACAAATAATACAGCAAACAATCCTAATACAGATGAAACCCAATTCAAACCAATGATTATGCAAAAAACTGAAACAAGTACATCAGAGAGACCCGTAAATGCTGGAAGTGCATACACAATGATGTCCAATAAGTGTGAGGAAAAATGCAATGCTGAAACAAAAATGAAGGATGAAAATAGTGAAACGATTTGTGGTACAGATGGAAAAATGTATGCAACAAAGTCACAATTTATATGTGCTCAAAAATGTGGACAGAAAGGTAATCAATCATACTTTTTATAATAAATTCATAATTAAATATTAATTTTGTTTATAATTTTCCAGAATTACAACCACAACCATTGAACAAATGCAAGTCTGATGGAAAATCATAGTCATAGTTTATATAAAAAATTGAAAAAAATGTCTTTGAACACTATAAAATTGTTTGTAAGAGTGTCAAGTGAAACGAACCAAAAAATTTATTAATTATATGAAATGAGATCTTCGGTTAAAAAAATTTAAAGTGAAACTTACATGTATAATAAGCCTTGAACTGTACTGGAATTTATTAGATATATTTACAAGATAAGAAATTACATACTTATATCATAAAGTTATGCTTGCTTATATAAAAAGTAAAATTTATGGAGTTTAATAAAATAAAAGAAAATGATCAATTACTTAGAGAGAATATTTTTCTAAACATATTAAAAATTTAAATGATATTCAAAATATTACAGGCCTAGAAATCGGGCTGAATGTTCGAATGTATGGGAGTTCGATTTGTGCTCCAGAATCTGATATGACCCAATACCGTTGAAAAAAATGTTTTTGAGTAATTTTGAGAGCAGCTTTTGATGTTTAACTTTATCTTATCATCTTTATCTTTGGCTTAGAAATGGGACTCATTAATTGGCTTCAGAGCATTAAAATGGTCGAAAAATGTTAATTCTTCTTTTTATTGGTTCTAAGTCTTACATATTCGAAGGATGAATCAAAATTCACCTTTGTAAACTGTTCAGTTCTAAACACCTTTTCAAACATACACATCATACTAAATATCAACAGACAAAATTTTCAAATGCATGAGTTACATTAATTTTCGAACACTCATTTTTACATACAACATTCTATTTCGAAATCTCACTACTATGCAATAAACCCTAACAAACATAAATTCGAATATCTGACAGCTTTCATAGGACAAAACATAAATGTTGCCAATATTGATGTCTGTATAATATTATAGATTTTTTTCTGTTTTGCAAATACAAAAAAAAAATTGCTGCAAAATATTAAAAGTAGTGTAAAAACGTTGTAAAAAGTGTATAAAGTTGCAATTTATGCACTTTACCATAACTAAACAGTATTTTTAGCTGAGATATTA
>LN483374.1:1050742-1135381 GCA_900002565.1 Culicoides sonorensis | reverse complement strand
TGACCGCTTGGGGGACGCTGCGTATCGTTTCATTTTTTTTTCTTAATTTTAGTAATTTTTTTTTTATTTTTAAAAGGTGTTTTCGAGAAACATAAAAAAAATATTATTGAGGAATTTTATTATGCAGAATCTTATCATAATTGTTAATGAATCAGATTCAATTTTAAAAAGCATTCCTTTGGCAACGATCATACCATGTTGAAAACACCGGTTCTCGTCCGATCACCGAAGTTAAGCAACATCGGGCGCAGTTAGTACTTGGATGGGTGACCGCTTGGGAACGCTGCGTATCGTTGTCATTTTTTTTTCTTAATTTTAGTAATTTTTTTTTTATTTTTAAAAGGTGTTTTCGAGAAACATAAAAAAAATATTATTGAGGAATTTTATTATGCAGAATCTTATCATAATTGTTAATGAATCAGATTCAATTTTAAAAAGCATTCCTTTGGCAACGATCATACCATGTTGAAAACACCGGTTCTCGTCCGATCACCGAAGTTAAGCAACATCGGGCGCAGTTAGTACTTGGATGGGTGACCGCTTGGGAACGCTGCGTATCGTTGTCATTTTTTTTTCTTAATTTTAGTAATTTTTTTTTTATTTTTAAAAGGTGTTTTCGAGAAACATAAAAAAAATATTATTGAGGAATTTTATTATGCAGAATCTTATCATAATTGTTAATGAATCAGATTCAATTTTAAAAAGCATTCCTTTGGCAACGATCATACCATGTTGAAAACACCGGTTCTCGTCCGATCACCGAAGTTAAGCAACATCGGGCGCAGTTAGTACTTGGATGGGTGACCGCTTGGGAACGCTGCGTATCGTTGTCATTTTTTTTTCTTAATTTTAGTAATTTTTTTTTTATTTTTAAAAGGTGTTTTCGAGAAACATAAAAAAAATATTATTGAGGAATTTTATTATGCAGAATCTTATCATAATTGTTAATGAATCAGATTCAATTTTAAAAAGCATTCCTTTGGCAACGATCATACCATGTTGAAAACACCGGTTCTCGTCCGATCACCGAAGTTAAGCAACATCGGGCGCAGTTAGTACTTGGATGGGTGACCGCTTGGGAACGCTGCGTATCGTTGTCATTTTTTTTTCTTAATTTTAGTAATTTTTTTTTTATTTTTAAAAGGTGTTTTCGAGAAACATAAAAAAAATATTATTGAGGAATTTTATTATGCAGAATCTTATCATAATTGTTAATGAATCAGATTCAATTTTAAAAAGCATTCCTTTGGCAACGATCATACCATGTTGAAAACACCGGTTCTCGTCCGATCACCGAAGTTAAGCAACATCGGGCGCAGTTAGTACTTGGATGGGTGACCGCTTGGGAACGCTGCGTATCGTTGTCATTTTTTTTTCTTAATTTTAGTAATTTTTTTTTTATTTTTAAAAGGTGTTTTCGAGAAACATAAAAAAAATATTATTGAGGAATTTTATTATGCAGAATCTTATCATAATTGTTAATGAATCAGATTCAATTTTAAAAAGCATTCCTTTGGCAACGATCATACCATGTTGAAAACACCGGTTCTCGTCCGATCACCGAAGTTAAGCAACATCGGGCGCAGTTAGTACTTGGATGGGTGACCGCTTGGGAACGCTGCGTATCGTTGTCATTTTTTTTTCTTAATTTTAGTAATTTTTTTTTTATTTTTAAAAGGTGTTTTCGAGAAACATAAAAAAAATATTATTGAGGAATTTTATTATGCAGAATCTTATCATAATTGTTAATGAATCAGATTCAATTTTAAAAAGCATTCCTTTGGCAACGATCATACCATGTTGAAAACACCGGTTCTCGTCCGATCACCGAAGTTAAGCAACATCGGGCGCAGTTAGTACTTGGATGGGTGACCGCTTGGGAACGCTGCGTATCGTTGTCATTTTTTTTTCTTAATTTTAGTAATTTTTTTTTTATTTTTAAAAGGTGTTTTCGAGAAACATAAAAAAAATATTATTGAGGAATTTTATTATGCAGAATCTTATCATAATTGTTAATGAATCAGATTCAATTTTAAAAAGCATTCCTTTGGCAACGATCATACCATGTTGAAAACACCGGTTCTCGTCCGATCACCGAAGTTAAGCAACATCGGGCGCAGTTAGTACTTGGATGGGTGACCGCTTGGGAACGCTGCGTATCGTTGTCATTTTTTTTTCTTAATTTTAGTAATTTTTTTTTTATTTTTAAAAGGTGTTTTCGAGAAACATAAAAAAAATATTATTGAGGAATTTTATTATGCAGAATCTTATCATAATTGTTAATGAATCAGATTCAATTTTAAAAAGCATTCCTTTGGCAACGATCATACCATGTTGAAAACACCGGTTCTCGTCCGATCACCGAAGTTAAGCAACATCGGGCGCAGTTAGTACTTGGATGGGTGACCGCTTGGGAACGCTGCGTATCGTTGTCATTTTTTTTTCTTAATTTTAGTAATTTTTTTTTTATTTTTAAAAGGTGTTTTCGAGAAACATAAAAAAAATATTATTGAGGAATTTTATTATGCAGAATCTTATCATAATTGTTAATGAATCAGATTCAATTTTATAAAGCATTCCTTCGGCAACGATCATACCATGTTGAAAACACCGGTTCTCGTCCGATCACCGAAGTTAAGCAACATCGGGCGCAGTTAGTACTTGGATGGGTGACCGCTTGGGAACGCTGCGTATCGTTGTCATTTTTTTTTCTTAATTTTAGTAATTTTTTTTTATTTTTAAAAGGTGTTTATGAGAAACATAAAAACAATATTAATGAGGAATTTTATTATGCAGAATCTTATCATGATTGTTGATGAATCAGATTCAATTTTATAAAGCATTCCTTTGCCAACGATCATACCATGTTGAAAACACCGGTTCTCGTCCGATCACCGAAGTTAAGCAACATCGGGCGCAGTTAGTACTTGGATGGGTGACCGCTTGGGAACGCTGCGTATCGTTGTCATTTTTTTTCTTAATTTTCATAATTTATTTTTATTTCTTCAAGAATTGAAACAGGAAAAAGAAAGTAAACATGAAAACAGAAAATTCACTAAATTATAGATATTTGTATTCCTTTAATTTTATTTAGATAGCATTTATTAATAAATCACATAATTTGAGGCACATTTTCTACTTAATTTAGTAATAATAATAATAATTTTTTATTTAAGTACATTTATCTAATAATTTGTCATATAAATTTATCGAGAAATTCGTTCCATTCAATACCATTGCAAATTTTTTATTCTCCAAATAAATAAACATCAATCGTAATGGCCACACAGAAGACTTTTGCACAATTTTACATCTTTTGGCATTGCACAACAATAATTAACATTATTTATACCATGATTTGGTTGTCTCTTCAGACGAGGTCGTTCCTCTTCAAAACTCTCATCTTCATCAAAATCGTAATGTGATCTTTTTTTATGAATTTCGTTAAACATTTGTCTATGTTTTTTTCTGCTACTTGAATTATGCACGTTATGCGCAGCAGTTGTGATTTTTGGTGTTGAATGAGATTTATATGAATCCATAATAACAAGAAAACCATTTTCCGGAAATGGTGGATCTCCTGTGACAATTTTAGCACGTGGGTGTAGTTCAGGAAATAATGTATCACGTTTTGGATGATCTGAAAATCAAAAAAAAGGATTTAAAATGAAATTATGTAATGTTTGTTTATTTTTTTTATGACTTTGCAAATTTAGATGTAAATTTTGAATACAAATGTTGAATTAAAATTTTAAAAAACTTGAACTTGATCTTAACTCTCACTTATTATTGTTACTATTTATCATAATTTGGCAATTTAAAGGCAATAAAAGTTTTCTGAATGTGATGAAATAACAACGAAAAAAAGAAATGAAGAGAAATAAAAAAAATACCTTTTACTAATGTGACGTGATAATTATCTAATTGAAATGCTGAATTATGATGAATACTTCTTCTCTGTCTCACTACACCTTCACACACTGTTTTTGCGTATCGTCGCATGTCATTAAGGGAACAGAGCGCACTAACAGGACTTTTGTTCATTATGACGATTGTGATAATTAGTATTGGAGAGAGTTTAATCTGTAATTATAATACAAAAAAAAAAAAACTTAAATTTAATGAAAAAATTTTCAAATAATTGATTTCTGGGTATATAAGGAAGGAGGATCTGCAGGAATTTGATCATTTCGACATTTTGATGATTTGAATTTCATCGACTAAAACTTTTCTAAAGGTTTTGTTTCAGCCAGTTGGGATCGTTCCTATCAAAATGCTAACCTCGGAAACAATTGACTATTTTGTTATGTGAGATATTAAACATTGTAATTTTAAGATGAATTATTTAAATAAATAAAGCAAAGAAGAAGATTCAAAAATTTGTCACGAGAGGCGATTATTGCAAGTCATGGGTCTCAAAAGGTATATAAGACAAACTTCCTCTGATAATCTTTTTTTTAACATAACAATCACCTCTAACACTGGAATGCAGCTTTCAATAAAATTTTAATTGATAATTTTACATCACCCGGAAACAATGTACTCAAATGTTCTAATAATGAACATATAAATTTAAAAAAAAAACTTCTAATCTATAATGAAAAAAGCAATGTTTACAGTTATGTAATAATAATCACAAATATAAAAGTGTGCTAATTCTAAAACAGCTAAAAATTATCATAAATAACGGTCTTGAAGGTCAATTTACTAATACTTTACTTTATTGATATAAAATGTTTACATAAGTTCTTAGAAAAATGAAGTATCAAAGATGTCCAGCAGTTTTAGATTAATTAAGCAGATATCTCATTAAAATATCCCGAATTGAATGTCACTGCTTCAATGTTACTTCCTATCTAGCACATTTCATAACACATTATTTATTTTTAGGAAGAAATCAATTAGTCTTATTATTATTTCATAATTTTTTTAAAATGTCGTTTATTTATATATTATAAACTTCTAATTGAATATTAGTCATATTATTTTAAGACAAATTCTTATGTGGGTTACTAACCGAATTTTTTGTCAAATTACTCAAATATTGTTCTTCAATTCGTCATTCATATAAAAAAACATATGTTGAGATGAATGAGATTCAATTTAATAAGACATTCCTTTGGCAACGATCATACCATGTTGAAAACACCGGTTCTCGTCCGATCACCGAAGTTAAGCAACATCGGGCGCAGTTAGTACTTGGATGGGTGACCGCTTGGGAACGCTGCGTATCGTTGTCATTTTTTTTCTTAATTTTAGTAATTTTTTTTTTATTTTTAAAAGGTGTTTTCGAGAAACATAAAAAAAATATTATTGAGGAATTTTATTATGCAGAATCTTATCATAATTGTTAATGAATCAGATTCAATTTTAAAAAGCATTCCTTTGCCAACGATCATACCATGTTGAAAACACCGGATGGGTGACCGCTTGGGAACGCTGCGTATCGTTGTCATTTTTTTTCTTAATTTTAGTATTTTTTTTTTAAAGGGTTTTTATGGGAAACATAAAAAAAATATTATTGAGGAATTTTATTATGCAGAATCTTATCATAATTGTTAATGAATCAGATTCAATTTTAAAAAGCATTCCTTTGGCAACGATCATACCATGTTGAAAACACCGGTTCTCGTCCGATCACCGAAGTTAAGCAACATCGGGCGCAGTTAGTACTTGGATGGGTGACCGCTTGGGAACGCTGCGTATCGTTGTCATTTTTTTTAAATATTTTTTTTTTATATATATATAATGACACATAGATTAAATTCGTAATCTCAGATTCTCACATGCATTTTTGTGTATTTTTTATCTTATCTTAATTTCATTGAGAATTTAATTTCAATGGTATTTCCTAAATTGGCGTCACTTATTCGGTAATTCACCTACACATAATTTGACCTATTTTTAAAATAACGTGTTTATTGGAACAAATATTTGGTAATGATGATGATGATGAATGGATAAAATAGTAATGACGAATTGTTTATTCTTAAAAATATAAATGACGTTTCATATCCAAGAACTATTCAATCATAAAATATGTTTTGAATTAAGTTCCTCAGAAAACAATAAAAATAAAACATTACTCAAATTTTTTTATTAAAGTAAACAAGTTTTGTTGAAACGTGAATATTTTTTCATTCATAGAATATTGCAATGTGGTTTCACTTTTTTAACAAATTACCTAATTTATCTAAATTTTGGTTTATTGCAATTTTTTTGCATACAAAATACATGGGAAAATATTATGAAGGTGTGTCACTCAAAAAACTAGAAAACAAATCATAAATTTTATGTTGTATGATTCAGTTGACACACATTTCAATTTCTTACAATTTATTTTATAAAATAACAAAAAAAATATATATTTTTATTTTGTTGTTTTTTTTTAATATTTAATACAAAAAAAATGTCTTATCAGTGGAATTCGTGTCTGTGAAATAATTAACGTCATATTAGGGTACAGTAGAAATCGAATTAGGAATATCCTTTAAGCAAATGAAGCACGTGTTGAAATTTAAATTGTTTATCAATTAGAATTTCTTTTCACGTTTTTATTTAATGTTTATCTTATTATTTTTTATTATTAATAATTATTGTTGACAAATAATGATGTCTTTAAATAGAATACCTTAAAATTATGCGCATATTTGGTCTGATAAGAGGATTCAACTTTGTTTTCTATTTATAATCAAGATCAACACTTCATTTTAAAAGAAAAGAAAAATAAATGGTCGTGCGTCGAAATATCAAAACAAAACAGAGATGAAAGACTAGGACAACACCCTTGACCGAGATTACTGACCAGATTTAACTGTAAAATGAAGATAACTGAATATGGAGAATGTTTGAATGTGTGATAAAGTGACCCAGGGGTTTAACGGTAGGGACTGCTTTGGATCTATCAATCTTTTAAATATCAAGAAAAATCGTGGTTTACTTTGTCCCATTTGCATTTTATCAAATTCGACAGTTTGAATTTTAAATATTGATTAAAGTGTCAATTTTTTGTACGAAAACCATTGCAATGTTGTAAGAGAACGTTGATAGTTGAAATGTAAGCGTTAAAACATATCATGGTCCTTAATCAAAGGTAACTGGTAAAAATTTGAAGGATCTTGGCAAATTTTAATTTTTGCACATTTTTACAATTTCCTGATTTTTTTGTTAGTTCGAGCGTAAAAGGCGACGAGCGTGGTTTTTGAGGTGTAGCCGATAAAGTTTGATTATAATCAATATCATTTTCTTGAAAGGTCTCTGTTAACTGAAATCAAGTACAATGGTATCAAAATAAATTTTAATTTAGCTCCTTCCTGATTTTAAAAGAATGCAACTTCTCAATAACACAAATAACAATTATCAAAAATACAATTTTAAGGAGGTTGGTCACCGTAATTCACGGTTCCGAGAATTATAATCAATTTTTTTTTAATAGCTCTTATGTATAAAATTAAGAGGCTAACACATAAAGAGATAATTAATGGGTCATGTTGTTTTTTAAAAAATAAGAAAGAATTTTATCACTAATGAAACCTTTGTACTTTTTGAATGTCAATATTAAAAGAGGAACCTAATTGTCACGTTGAATTCAAAATCAAAAATAAAATAATGAAAAACCAAAAGGATTGATATGATATCAATTTATATTCATTTTAATTAAAGAAATTATTATAAAACGAAAAATTCCCTTAATGTTAAGGTTGATAAGTTAAAGGTCATTAATTGATTAATATTTTTGTTATTGTTTTTTTTTCTACGAAACCACGGCACAGTGTCTGGAAAATAATAATAAAAGTAATAAAAATTTGTATCACACACTTTTTTTATTTTTTTTGAGAATTTTTTTATAATGATAAGGAAGTCAAAATGAAAGATTATAGAAAAAAAACAAGGACTATGTGACTTTATTTTTTTTTTGTTATTTTTAACTCGTTACAATTTTTTTACATTTTTTTAAACACTAATCTTCTTTATAGAAAAATAAGAGGAAACAAAGAGCATCACGCTTTTTCAAAGATTAATTTTAATGTTTTTTTTTTTAATTATTTGATAAACTTGAACTTTTGCTACTGTGAGATCATTTTAAACCAAAATTTACTGACTAGAACGTGGATTTGCAATGAAATAATTATAAAAAAACACTGTTACAAAGAATGATCGAGTAATTGTAAACTTTAATAGTACTTACCAGTAAATAATACATTTTTTGATCACTTTTATTAAATTAATTATAATTAATATGTTTTATTTTTTTTAAATGTTTTAATGAAATTCTTTTTTGATTATTAATTAAAATAATATTATTTTGAAGGTTTTTTCATATAATTCCATTGATTAATTTTAAATAATTTCATTTTTTTTTATTATTTTATATAATGTTTTAATATTTTTAATGCTTTAAATAATTTGATGTCTATTTTATGATTCATTAATTGATTTGAATTAAAATAATTAATTTTTTTTTTTATTTTTATGTTCAATCCTAGTGAAGTGTTCAAACTGAACTGATTCAAAAGGTACACGCGTATTTATTATTAAATATTTTTTTTGCTCTGTTGCTATCTATATATTGTTGATTATTGTATATTTGTCTATTTTTTAAATGGTATACATGTGAGTTTATTTGTATGATATATAAAATCGCGATCACTTGTGTTGTGTAATTTTCATACATGTTAAAAAAATAAAATGTGTGATATAAAACTAGGATATCTTCAATGTGTGGTTGTTTGTGTAAGTTAAACAACATTTTATTACAATGATAATGTTAAATTTTATTTTTGTATTTGAAAAGATATCCTAAAGGTATTTGTTTGCTATCAAAAAAAAAAATAATTATTTTTTTTAAATGATTAAGAAAACGTGGAGTTTTGCAATTTAATCAATCACAACGTGTAATTTTTTTTTAATGTTTATAAATATTTTGAATAACAATTGACTATCAAAGAATATGCTTTAAACTATTTAATAAAGAAAAAAAATTAATTAACTGAATTTTTGGAAAATTTTTTATAAATCAGTTAGTGCTCGTTGCTTACTCTTGAATTCAAATCGATTGAAAACTTGATGATTGATAAGAGAAATTTTTTTCTTGAAAATTTCTAAACAAACAGTTGATGAAACATTGAAGGATTTTTAGAATTTGACCAAAAAATTTTCTTTTCGTAGAAGTCTAGAATGAAGAACTTTAGAAATTCTAAAAACTCGACAGTATTTATTAAAAAATTAAGTTTTTTGAAAATTGCTTGAAAAAAGTAGCAAAAATTCATTACGGTTTTTTTTTATCAAGAATACTGAAACCTCTTCCAAATTTTGAATCATTTCATGTAAAAATTAAATTTTTTGTATCATTTGTAGGAGAAACTTCTTTGTTTTTTAAAAAAATAAACTTTATTGTTCTATAAAAGAATATTTGTTTTCATAATGTTTTGTTTTTTTTTGTTATTTTGTAAACCTGTTTAAGGTTTTTTGAAATGATTAGCCAGGAACACTAAGAAAGTAAGAATAAGTTGTAAAATCTCTAATAAGAAATTCTTACCAATTTTGAGCTTATAAAAGTATAATGGTTAGGACAATATTTAAGTCAAACAAATACTGATTGAGGAATTTTAACAGTTTTTAAATTCACGAGTCCAATTTCTAAACTTAGCCTGAAAACTAACGAATTTAATCAGGCTTTGAAGTCATGGACTTCTTTTCCAGACAAACATAGAAAAATTATAAAGTGAAAAAATTTCATTTATACCTGTAACTGATCCTTCCTATTACCATTATTATCTTTCTCCAATTTTTAAGATTCTTCTTAATGCATTGAACATTATATAACAAAGAATATTTGACAACAAAAACGAAAATTTGGAATACGTGTCACCAGTAAAGAAAGTAATCAGTTTAGTTATAGACCTTTGATGATATAAAATCAAAATGTTACATTTAAAAGAATTTTTAATATTTTTATTGGCCTATAAATTCCAGGTTATTCTTGGACATGATAACTTTCCATTGAATTTGTACCACGTAAGAATATTTTCATTTCATTAAAAAAAAATCAAATTAAAAATATTAAATTTTTGATAGAACATCGATAAAAACAACTCCAATGTTGTAATTTCACCATTTTCCGTTGAACAAAGTCTTTCAATCATCGCACTAGGAGCTTATGGCTCAACTGCATCTGAGCTCTATGATATTTTGGGACACGATGAAGATGTCCTCCTAAATTCCCTTAAAATTCATTCTACATCATATATCACTGCAAATCGTATTTATGTTAGAACTGACAGAAAATTAAACGAGAATTTCCAATTGACCATTGAAAAACGGATCGGATATGCAGTTGGCGAATCAATTGATTTTAAAAACGGACAAAATGCTGCTCAACAAATTAATGAGTGGGTTTCAAATCAAACCGATCAAAAAATTAAAGATTTAGTTGATCCAAATGTAATAACGAGTGATACACGAGTTATTTTGGTGAATGCAATTTATTTCAAAGGAATATGGAAGAATAAGTTTCCGAAAGATAATACATTTACTGGAAAGTTTTATCTGAACGACAAGGATTTTAAGGATGTTGAATTCATGCAATTAAAAACTGATTTTAAATTTAATCGATTTGAAGATCTGAAAGCAAGTGTCGTTGAGTTACCATATCAAAGTGAAAATATTGCCATGTACGTTATTTTGCCAAATGAACGTACTGGACTTGATGAGCTATTGTCGAAATTTCATACAACTGATTTTGAAAAAGATATTGTTGAAAAATTGGAGGAACAGAAAGTCGATGTTACACTTCCCCGATTTAAAACAGAATTCAATGTTAATTTAAATATGGCCTTGAAAAATATGGGTGCTAAGATGATGTTTAGTAACGCGGCTGATTTCCGAAATTTACTTAGCTCACCAGAACCGATTCAATTGAGTGATATTATTCATAAAGCCGTTATTGAAGTAAATGAGGAGGGAGTTGTCGCAACGGCTGCTACTGGTAAGAATTTATTTTTTTTTCTTCTTCTTATTGCCAAGAAAATTTGAGTAAAGAATGATATTTTTAATAAACAGAAGGTCAATTAATTAGTCGATGCGCTCCAATTTGTGAATATTTGGTAGCTGAGTATCCATTTTTATATGTCATTTTTGACCGGACTGACAAACATGTTTTATTTATTGGAGAAATTCGTGAATAAAAATTCTAAAATTTATTAAAATTAAGAATAAAATCTTCATTTAATCACAACCAGACAATTAAATTCGTTTTTTTCTTTTAATTTTATTTTATTAGGTGTTGCCCTTGTACATTACTGTAACATTTTCTCATTGATACCACACGCTGTCTTCAAAGCAGATCATCCATTCTTGTATGTCATATGGGAAAAAGTCTCAAAAAGTTTTACATTTATCGGGAATTACGAGAAATAAAAGGAAAATGATAATTTTACTTGATACTTATTATTGTTTTATTAAAATCATTCACATGTCGTGTACCTATTTCTTACCTTTGTTAAAATTAATTCTAAATATTGATAAGATGTGACTATTTATAAAAATAGGGCATTTTACAAAATGGGCAAATCATATTAACTAATTTAAAAATTTAAATATGTGTTTTAATGTTCTTAATCGTCATACTCTCCCTCTTCCTTTGAATAATTTTGTCCATTTTCATGTTCAGCGTAGTTATTTTGATCTGTAGGTCTATATTTTTCTTCGTACTCGTCTTCATACTTAACCTGAGCAGGATAATTGTTGTATTGGGCTGAGTAGTCCGGATAATCTGAGAAAAATTTATGGAAAATTATATTATTATTTTTATTTAAATCTTAAATCGATTTTATGCAGAATGGTCAGAACTGTACAAGATCTAATACTACCAATTTGCATGGACTTAAATACAAGAGGCCCTGTGATCTTGTCACTTAATTTAGCAGCATATACAAAAATGCAAAGAATTCTAATCATTTTGCATTTCTGAAATGTAGCTGCGAATTTTGCTAAAGTGATAAATTGAATTTTGATCTTACCGTCAAGTGGTTCCTCTTTGATTTTGATTTCTCCTTCACGGAATTCTGGTTTCTTTTCTTTGCGTTCTCTGTCTTTGTCACGACGATCTTTCTTGCGTTCAGAACGATCACGTGACCGGGAACGCTTACGTTTACGATCCTTTGAACGAGATCTGGAAATTTAATTTACATTAAATATACATAAAATTTAATTCAAATATTTGATTTACCTTCTTTCACGTCTATCTTTTCTATCGTAGTCATCACGAGATCTACTTCGTCTATCACGAGAACGTCGTTTTTTGCGTTCACGATCCTTAGAAACACTTCTACGTCGAATTTCCCTTTCACGAACCCGATCCTTCGATCTTGATCGACGACGCGAATCATAATCCCCTGATAATTATAAAAAAAAACAAAATAAATCACATTATTAAAACATTAAAATTTTCAACTTACTTCGACGTTCCTTATCCCTGAAGTCTCTCCTTTCTTTACTCCGTTCACGCTCAAGTCGATACCTTTCACGTTCCCTTTCATTATCCTCACGACCTGAATGTTTTATATTAACTTCAATACCTCCTCGTCTTGTACCACCAAGACCACCACCTAATCGTCTTGGTAACCAGCCTTTTACTGTTCTTGCACGTTCAACATCGACCAACACCCGCTTACCATCAATTTTCTTACCATCAGCATGCTTGTAAGCGGCTGCAATGTTTTTGAATAAAATAATTTACGATTTATAATCAAAACGAATATATATTTTTTTTATGTTTATTTGTGAAACTTTTCATTGAAATCTTCAGAAATATTTTTTTTTATTTTAAATGTAAGGAAATTTGGAGGCCTATAACCTTCAATTTATAGGAAGAAACTCATATATTATCTTGAGCATAACATTCAATGACTTTTTCCATCATCATTCTTTCATTCACCATTCTATTTGATACCTGATAATCAAATCCTGAGTTTGAAATAATCACTTAAATTTCCGTCGGTGATATTTAATAATTTCTATACTCTCGGACTTTATGTATGAGAAATATTGTGAAATTTACCAAAAAAAATATACCTGATTCATACCTACCCCGGTTTTACTTACGGGTGTTAGGTGACAATTTCTATTTTAAATTAAACTTTTTTTTCTTTTATTGACTTTTAAATTTGTATTCCAGACATAATTTTTTTCACGTTTAACTTTTGGGGTTACCTGGTGCGCCGATACTTACGTACATTTGCGCAAAACCTCTGTTTCATTTAAATTATGTTAAAAATTTTCATATTCAATTCAAATTAAAAACAAAATTAATATAATTATGAAAATATTAAAGTAAACTTTCATCTTACAAAATCCCACACTTGGAACTCGGTTTGGCTCGGATTCATTTTTTTGCTAAAAAAACGAAAATCTTACCATCAAACACATACAAACCTATGTGAGTTTAATTATAATCATTTTTTTGATTGAAATTTGAGTTTGATGTTCATTTGAACGCGATAATTTCGGATTATTTTTTCTTCAGGTATCACAATTAGTTTTTTTTTTGCATTAATTATTAATTTTAAGTGTCTGTTTTTTTTTCTCATTATTTTTTTGATCTGTTTGATCGAATTAGTTTTTTTCCACAATTTTTCGTTCATATATTTATCAATCAATCAATACAAACAACTGTATTGGAAACAGAAAGAACAGAAAACGCAAATTAGTAATTGAATGTTTTTTTGATCATCTTTCTGTTGGAGTTTATTCGAATTTGAAGTTTTTGTCATGTAAAAAGTTCAGTAAGGATCGCTTGTCTTAAAAATTTATCAGGATTTTTTCATATTAAAAATGAGATTTCACATTTTTATGGATTTAAAGGGTCGTTTGGATACAATTTCAAGATAAATTTCATCAAACGACCCTTCTGAACGAAATTTCTATAAGAATGTGACAAAAAATTAAATGTATGAAAATGAATTTTACTAAAATTTACCGTAAAATTAATTTTCAATCAAATTTTTGGTACTGCATCGATAAAAATTTCATTCGATAATCATTAATGGATACTTACAATGCATATCTCTTTCATGTTCATACTCAATAAATGCATATCCACGAGGTTTCCCAGTATCGGTGTTGTGAATCAATAAAATCTATTGAAATATGAAATTAATTTTTATTCGAATTTCATTGAAACCGTGCTTACTTTTTTAATAGGTCCGTACACCTCAAATTCTCTTCTTAGTTTGGATTCTGACGTATCATAATTAATTCTCGCTACAAATAACGTTTTAAATGGATCTTCTGTCGTACTTTCGATTGAATTTGGATCCCATGTTGCAATTTCTCGTTCCAATCGATATGCAACTTGTTCAGCGCGTTCTCTACGTTTCCTCTCAATACGTTCTTCACGCGTTTCTACCTTTGTTGGTAGTGGAGTATCTTTGGGATCTTCAAAATGTCCCAGAAATGCACCAACACCCAAATATCCACGACTCTTTTTTTCGTGTGGAAGTTTATCTGGTGGTGGCAAATACGGAATTGGATCTCTATGCAATGCAACAAAAAAATGAAAGTTGATTAAAAATTCATTTAGGAAAGACGCATAAAAAAAATCTGATGCGCTTCTTACCTGGGTGCGAATAATGCGAGTAAATTTGGTGGCAAAAACTGTGTCATATTGTGTAAATGTTATCACTTTTGCATTTAATAGTATGTCAAGTAAATTTATAACAAAAAAAATTTCAGAAAATCTATCGATTTTCTAGATATAAATTAGAATAATTTAATGTGTTTTCAGTTCTGCTTGTGTGAAATTTTATTTTTTTTATCTGTCAGTTTGTAATGTCATAACCAAATGAAATGTCATGTAGATGGCGCTTCATAGTGTTTTGAATAATTTGCATGTTTTTATGAATTTTTACAGTAAATAATGAAAAAATTATTACATTTAATATCCAAATAATTGATATAATCTTGAATTTCATTTTAATTTCATAATTTACGTTAAATTTATAAACAAATTTTTCCGAAAATTCTTATTTTGACACATTCCATATGATTTTGAAAATGAACAAACCAACACCCATACATAGACATCTTTCACATGTGTAAAATTACGTTTTGTAAAGTTTGTGAATGAAAATATTTATTCATTCGCAATTCGCTCTTCGCTGAGTCAACACTGCAATTCATCGGTCTTCTTATTATTATTGTGTTGTGTTTTACATTCATAGATATTTTATCATACAGAAAAAATCAAAAAAAAAAGAAATAATAAAATACCTCAAAATATTTAAGTTTTTTTTTACTATTTTATCAATCTTATCTGCATTTCCTGGCTTTAATATTCAAAAAATTTGTGTCAGTGATGTTAAAATATATGAAAAATATAATTCATTGATAAATTAAAATAAAAAAAAAAAGTTAAAGTAAAAAAAAAACAGAGAAGTAATAATTGTGAGAAAATTTTGAAGTCATTGATGATTCAACAATGTTGTGTATAGTTCTAAGTTAATGGAATTCCAGTCAAATTTCAGTGATAAAATCAAGATATACAAAAATATAATAAAAATAATTGTTATTTATGCGAAAAAATAAAAAAAAATAGAATAAACAAAGATAATAACTAATTAATAAATAAAAAATGTCACGACTAACAGAAGAAATGGTGATTGCTCGTTCAAAGCAATCCGATATAGGTGTAGTTAAGAAATTGAATTGTTGGTAAGTTGTTTAAAATTTGACCTGATTTTTCTTAATTTTTTTCGTTCAAAATTATAATATTTCTCTTATATTGATCTGATCTTAATGTTGACGTGTGAAAAATGATTTGTAATTTTTTTTTGCTTCATTCTTGTAGTTAAATTATATTTGAACAATAAATTTAATAATAATAATAATAACAATAAACATTGCATGAGGTCTTGTCTTTAATAATGATATGAAAATGTACATTTTATATAAAGGTTATGCTTGCATTGCATACACAAAAAAAGTGTGTTAAGTTAGTTTCAAAAGTTTACTTTTATGAATAGCTAGAAGTAAAAGTTACAAGTTAGGTATTTAATTTAATAAATAATGACACACACACACACACTGAAACTGATTTTGGATAAGAAAATTGAAGTTTTTTATATTTCCATGGTAAAATTTGAATTGAAATAAAAGTCAAATGATCAATTTGTGTGAATGTCAATCAGTTTTTGTTTATTTATTGACTAAGTGTGACATAATTTTGTATTTTTTGTTATTATGAAAAAAGGTCAAATAAGGACTTTCATTCATTCATGTTTTGTTTAAATGGATAAAGTTCTTACGATTTAATTGGATGATGATTTAAAATGAATTGCTTTTTAAATGTAAATTACACTTATTTAAGTAAATAAATAAATATTGACGATGACGGACTTCAAGTAAGATTGGATTTAAATTATAATTTTAACATATAGTTGATTTCTTTGAATGTCTTTTGTCAAGTCTTTTTTTTTTAAATGAAATCAAAATTTATTTGAATCATAGTTCTGTTACCATGAAATTGACTAGAAATTGACTTAGAAGTAGTCTGTGGTCTAAATTTTCCATTCAAAGCCGTTTAATTCCATCTAAGTGTAGAAGAAATCCATTCAAAATCTAAATAGCAAATCGAACTTATTGGTAATTGATTATTTTTAATGTATATTTGACCTTGATTAAATGAATAGAGTTTCACTGTAAATAAGTGGATTTTCTAAATTACAGTAGGCTGTTATATGAAATGAAAGTTAAATTCAATGGAAATTAAACCAAGGATCAGCTTTTTTAGAGTGAGCTATGATTATGAGCTAAGTATAGAGTTCTAAATGGCCACTAAATAACCTGCTAAACAGTTTGAAATAATATTTGAATTAATGAGGTTGGTTCGAATGGTTGGTTGAGTGATGAATTTCTGAAATCAATTTCCAAATGACCCATTTTCTTTGAGTTTATTTGAAAAATGTTCAAAGTTACATAAAATATTCGAAATTTAAATCTAATCAGCTTAACAGCATAGTTTCAGGAATAAAATATTCACATTAAAAATAAAGAATTTGTATCAAATTTCTACCTTTTAAATACCTTTAGACTTAACATTATTAAAAGCAAAAAAAAAAAAAATATGTTAAAAAGGTGTGTCTTAGGTTAGTTAATGTCTTTTGTTGTAAATCTCTTCATTTAATTATTAAAGAAAAATATTTGCATGCATAAAATAAATAAATAACATGGAATTTTCTTTATTGTCTCTTACAGGGGAAGTGAACTAACGGATGTTTCTATTATCAGACGAATGCGAGGTGTGGAAGTATTAGCTTTAAGGTAAGATTTCAAGTTAAAATTGAAAAAATGCAAAGGTGTCAACATCAAATTACATCAACAACCAAAATTTGATTTCTTTTACTTTTAAAAACAAAACATGATGAGTCAATTAACACGACCAAAAATCGAACTACTTTATCCGATATTCATACAAAATGATCTCACTCTTTTATGATTATTGTTATTACTGTAACTAGCGTACATTGTCACATATTGTTAAAATTTATTTACTAAAGTCATTTAAATAAACAGCGAAACAAAAAACGCGTCATTAAACCTGATTGTAACCTATTTTCATACAAGTAATATCCAAAACTTATATGAGATTGGATTCCTAAAATGGGTAAAAAATTACAGTTTATCTTGTTTCTGTGTGAAAATAAGCAACATTGTACCATCACAGTAAATGGAGAATTTAAAAGTTGTATCCAAAAAAAAAATTATATATGATATTGTTCAGATTAATTTATTAAAAATATTCAAAAAAATCTTCGTATGAAATATGGAATTTAAAATTTTTAAAGTAATTTACTCCTACACATAGACGCATGTGTTTGTTTTTTTCCTTTTAACTTTTACAAAAACTCAAAGATGAGTCGATTTTATGTGTCTATAAAAATTTGTTGAGAATACCTTTTCAGAATTGAAAAAAACAATCTAAATCAAAACGTGATTAGATTGTTAATTTGAAAAATTATTGTATTAATCGATGGCCACAGACTAACAGTAATTCCGGACTCATCTTCCAAATTTTTAATTTTTATTATAAAAAATTTCATATTAGATAATTTTAAATTTAAGTCTAAATATCAACAAATTAGTGATGACTAATAATAATAAGTCGACACACGTTTATTAAATAATCGATTGTTAATTATTTAAAATTACAAAAGCACGACACAATTGAATTCAATTGGGAAATGTTAGATATTGAATGAAATATGAAAGCACATTTCGAGGTCATTGAGTTTATTTGAGTTTTATTTTTCTATGGTATTCCTCTCTTACTTACTGCTTCTCTTTATTATATCTCCCTCGACAACCTTCTTTTTTTCATTTTGTCGAGAAAATCCCTATTTTTTTGTGATTCCAGTATTCTTAAATTTTGGGAATTGAACTTAAAATGTGATTTTCTCTAATACTATTTTTTTTGGCAATGGCGAACAGTCCAAGCCAATGGATGTCACTTCGAAAACGCCTCACATTATTAATTGATCAGTATTTTATAAAGCGTGAATCTTCCTTTTGCATCTAAGAGTTATTGTGCTAACCCATGAAAATGTTTACTTTCAACAAGGATGGTTTATTTTCAGCCATATTCGGCTGCTGCTCGCTTGCTATTTATTTTCCTGAACTTTCATTGTAAAACTTATTAGACAAACAGACAGCAAAATGTCATTAAATGCGCATTTTATTTCAAATTCAATAATTATCTAATACAAAATGCATTTATTCAAATGAATGTAAACAAAGCCAATACCGTAGGGAAGTTCAGTTTTGTTATTGTTATTTAATTAATTAGCACGTTCAATTATTTGTTATTCAGTCGCAGTTTGTTAGTACATGTGCGCCGCCTTTAAATTATCGTAATGTTACCTCCATGTCTCTATGTAAAAAAGCCCACAAACAATTAGAATAATAAATATTCATACAATGAATTTTCATTCATAAAAATGTATAAAATATATAAAAATAAAGTTTTAAAAAGCCATTATGTGGTTTATTTTTATTTCATATTTTTATTGTTATTATGATTTTATTACGTTCTGAAGCATGTGTGACAAAAATAATAATAATTATTATTGTTATAGTTTAAATATGAAGCATATACTGCAATTCCTGTACATTATCCATAATGCACATGCGTTTTAAACTAAAATCTCAATAAAATTTGGTGTAAAAATGCATTTTATGACACATTGATTAAAATACGGATAACCTTGACCTTGGATACATTTTAATAATTTTAAAATTAAATTTAAACAATTCAAATATTTTTTTTACCCGAACTCTTTTATGAATTAATGTTTTGTATAAAAAAACTGATGAAAAACAGATTTCATTGTTTCAAAAGAATCACAATCTGATTTTGATACAGTTCTGGTCAAAAAAGAATATGAATAATAAATTTTTGTTGACATTCAATTATAGTTATTTTGATTAACCGGCTTTATTCAGTCAATGTATAGTTAATGAATTTTCTACCTCATTGCATCTGAATGAGTGAAATAAAGACACAAAGGTACTTATTATAAGTATTACTAAAATGATGTGTCTAGTATTGAATGTAATTTCTGTGTGTAGTTTTATTAAAGTTGATCGAGACATTTTTTATACGTCATAAATTTCAAACATTTTTATTAAATTATTTATTTTTTGAAAATGAAAATTGGATTGGTGATGTCATGAAAAAGGTGATTTTACTATGATTTGAGTTGTGAAGTCCATGATCGTTTACACGAAGAATGGACAGTAAAAAGAAAAATTCTGAATCCAAACAAATTCTGATACACAAACCTTATTTCTTCATTCAACGACCCTCAAACAAAATGGATTAAAATTGGTTTGTGTATCGAATCAATATGAAAATTTTCGAGAAGGATATACACCCACAGCAAAGCGAGACGTTTCGCAAGCCCCTCGCAGCTCTTCACACTAACACTAACTCATATTTCTCATACCATTGCATGATTTTCCGGTCATTTTAGAGTGTCCCATGATTGACATGGTTTTCAGCACGTTTTTAGAGTGTCATTAAATTTTAAATTATTTTCATCATCTTTTAACAAATCTAATCAGAGTTCATTATACTCTGAATACTCAAAACAACAAGTAAAAACAAAAATACGATATTAACTCTATTTTTGTTTTCAAAAATAAAAAGCCTAACGGCATTCTACCATTAAAAATATACAAATATAACTTCATTTGTTGTATTTTACTTTTTATTATTATTTTTTAAAATTATTTATATTAACATAAATAAATATTTAAACATACAAAAACCGGTGTTTTATGTAGGTAGAGAGAGAGAGAAAAAAATAAAAGATTATTATATTATTATGCGAAATGGTAAAGTGGAAAAGAAAGTCTCTATTATTATTATTACTTTGTTTTCTATCAAGCATGTCGCCGTCGACATTATTCATCATTGTATCTCTCGTATTCTCTTTAATAAAAAAATTTATATGTCTTAGTTTGATTAAAAGAAGGTCACAATTAAGAAAAAAATTTGATATATAAAATGTAAGTTGCAAAAATTAATTCAAGTCTTTTTAACATTTTATCAATCCTCGGTAAATTTCAATTTTTTTTAAATTTATACTGAAATTTATGATTCTTTTCACTTTTACCAGTCCAAAACAACAAATCAAAGTATATTTAATTCATGGTGCAAAAAAACCACACACACGTGATTTTGATAGTAAAACTACATTAAATCTGACGGAAACAATTAACAATGAAAGTGTTTTGTGGTTTTTTGTATAAATTAAAAAAAAAAAAAACATTACAAAACATAAAGAAACATTCAATTTCTAAATTATTGTGAAAATTAAAATTGATGTTGACAAGTGTGAAAATGTTTGAATGGGAAATTTAATTTTTAATTTTTTATTTTTTTACAGTGTAAATAAAATATCAACTTTAGCCCCATTTGAAGAATGCCTAAATTTGCAAGAGCTTTACTTAAGGAAAAATAATATACAAGATATAAATGATTTGGCTTATTTACAGGTAAGATTTGAACCTTGCACTGCAACATGAAGATGGGTCAGTCATGTGAGAAATTATTTGAATTCCCTTCTTTAAATGTTGGTTACAATAAAAATTGTAACAATATAGTTTTTTTTTTGTATATTTTGTTCTGAATTTAAGTCTTCCATAAAAAAAATGATGAATTTACCGTTTTAATAATGTAAATTACGATTATTCTAATGTCTCTTATGAATATTAGTCATTCAAATAATGACAAAGTACCATTCTGCATGAGAAGCAAAATAAAATAACAAGAATTATCAGATATTATTATGATTTATTTTATTCTAAGAGCTTAAAAGCACTATGAACAACCGTTATGAATATTAAATTTATTATAAATCGTAGTTTGAAACGCATTACAGATTCAATAATAAGATGCATTTTTCTAAATTGACATGAATCACCGCACATTAACAAGATGATTCACATTCCTTTGTTTTGATATTTAAAGTGATATCTTTTGAACTCTCTTATTTTGATTTAGTTTTTATGTGTGTACTTTAATTGTGAGATAGAGTTCTGTAATATTATAAGTCAAGGATAGGTCAGTCATGAGGAACTTGGATAAAAGGCTCCCAGATAGGTCAAAATGACTTATATTCAGATTTAGATTTATAAGGTAGCTACTTAAGACAGCACTTAAACCATGAGTCGAGTCCATTGTGTATACCTGTTATCATGATCGACGGGTCTTAACTTTAAATGTGTCATTCAAAGCAGTCGTCACATCAATTTGAGTAGAAGGAAAGCGTTACGCTTCAATTTTTAAAGTTTCATGACCTATTCTCAAATATGCTAATCGTACAAGCCTCAACGCTCTGCAAAACCACTGATCTTCTTTGAAGATGTCCGAATTATCAAACACGAGCCATGTAAGAAATACTTTAGATGAACTTTCCAATGATTTTTTATTTTTGTTTTCACAGAAATGTGAACAACCTTCGGTACATAGCAAGACTTAAATTTGTTTATATTGATAATTTGAATCAATTTAATATAACTCACTCACTTACGAGACAAGAAATTAACTGCTGGTGACAAATCATGACTCACAATTCCCAAAATAAGAAAGAAAAAAAAGAGAATTGTGTACCAATCAATAAATGAATTATTTATTATATCGAACGAGAAAAAGTAGGTAAAACGAACTTGTCTTTCATAAATTATGATTATCGTAATATATTATTATAATTTATTGGTCATATCCCAGTCATATCGAAATCAATACAGTCCAATAAATGAAATAAATAAAACTTGAAAATCGGGTTTCTCAGTTTCATTTCAATGGTATTTGTTTCAAATGTAAAATAACAATTCTAAATATACACATTTCAATTATTTACATTACGACAATCTCTAAATATATGAGCAAGATTTCAAATTAATTGTATGATAAGCGATTAAGAGTCTTAATGCATACAATAAAATGCCATAAGATACTAAACAATGCGAATTTCATGTGATTCTAAGCACGAACCGGTACAATGACATTGAAAATACAAAAAAAAAACTTTAAATAAAAAAACGAAAGTTATTCTAACATATCCACTATAAATATCTATGTAGAATAAAATGAAATAAAATTATATGTTAATTTAAAATTCTGTAGAGTCGATCAAACGACATATTTTCAATAAAAACTATATTTGAATTGAATACGTGTTTGCATGCTATAAATTTATCAAGTCCAAGTCAAAGAAGAAAAAATAGTTTAGAAATTCTTACTATTAAACTATTCCGAAAAGTGCATTAAGTGTTTTTTTGCTGCAATTCAATGAAAATAGCTCAAGATACGATTTTGAAAATTAAAAGGAACAATTATTTAAATCTAAACAGAAGGCCGACCTAAACTATTCTATATAGAAAGACAAGATGACAGAATGAAGGAGTGACAGAGTGAAATATTTATGCTCTGAGACCCGACTTCTGACTACAATCCTAAATCCTAATCTAATCAAAGTCACCTGAACAAACCATCTGTCAAAGATTCATTTTCCATACTATTTGGAGTAAAAATAAACAAAATCCATATATTCTAGAATAAATTTAGAAGTAAAACAAATTAAGAGTTGTTTTCTTTTATTTTTTATATAAATTGTATAATGTTGCAAATCTCGAATAAATACGAGGTTTTTGTTGTTGTTTATGCAGGTTAAGTTCAATGTCTACAAACCAGTTATTTTTAGTTTTGATTAGTAATTTATAAGAAATATAGGTTTATAATATAAAATCACAAATTAAAGGATCGATTTTTGTTTCAACTTGGGTGAGTTTAAGTCTCATAGAAGCAAAAAAATCTAATCACGCTCAAATGCGAAATTTTTGGCCAAGCTTGATCAAAAATTGAATATGATAAGTATTTGAGATGATTTTGTTTAGTTTTTAGTCAATCTACTCAATTTTACTGAATATTTGGTACGAACGCTGTAGGTCAAAATGAAGACAGTCTTTAAAAATTTGCTTTTTAACTCTGATTATGTCCCATATTAAGCGAATGCTCTTCAATGTTCAATTTCTTTCATCTTACAGTTCATTTTAAACTAGTTTTCCTTTCTTTTCTAGTAAACCAATTATGACGTGACTTTCACCTAATTATTACTATTATTTAAATAATTGATTTCATGACAACTAAGTCAAGAGGTGGACACAACCAAAATATAAATAAATTAACAATTAATTATAGTACCTTGACCTCATTGAAGTTTTTTATATTATTCATGGCACCATCATTTATGATGTCATACTGAAAACATCAATGCAGGCAAATTCAAATTAAACTAAGCATAACAATTTTGAAGCATTTTCCACTTATTCGCATTTACTACTTTAACTAAAAAAGGGGTGTAGTGAATTGAGTGTGAAATTCGACGAAAGTGATTTTATTGTGTCTGTGTGAAAGAGTTAAATTTTCATTTAATTTTAATGTTTGGGTGTGAAATTGACCTATTAAAGTAATATGATATTGAATTTCTTTTCAGAATTTACCTAAATTGAAATTTTTATGGCTAGAAGAAAACCCATGCGTGGATATGGCGGGACCAAAGTATGTTAAATTGTTTAAAAACAATAACTTGAAATTCATTGAAATAATTTTACAGTTACCGTGCATTTGTACTTCGGGCATTACCTAATTTGAAGAAATTGGATAACGTTGAAGTGACACCTGAGGAAGTGGATGAAGCAATGCGAAGGGATATCAGAATATCACCACCTTCAGGTGGACAACCACAACAACAACAAGACTTTGAAATTGAACAAAATCATCACAACAATCAGGATTGGCAGGAATCAAGTCCAAGTAGGGAGGTAAGATACAATTAAATATCATTAATGTGTGCTCATTGTGTTTGTTTTGTCATTTTAACCCAAATGAAAGTACATTTAACGAAAAAGAATGTGTTTGTAGATGCTTCCCTATTAACTTACTAAAATTTTCGTTATTTGACACAGCAACGTCAGAGTCCTGAAAATACAGAATCTGAATGTATCAGCGACCCTTTGGATCGGGACGCTTCACCATCATCACCATCTCAGGAGGTACTTTTTCATTTCTTTTCATGTTTTTATTTTCCGTTAAATTTAACTCGTTATTAGTATTGTGATGATTGTTAATGTCTTGCTTTTTATAATTCACAGTAAAAAAATTAAATTAACATACGCAATTTTTAATATTTTGATTTTATTTCTTTATTTTATATTTTTATGTAAATGCTCCTCACAATTTGGTCTTTATTTAAATGCAAATGCCTTTAATGCTATTAATTTATTGTAACAAAATATGCAGCAACGCAGTGCACAAAATTCAGATAGTTACTTACCGGCTGAATCTAATCACCCACCACAATCATCGCCACGATATCAAAATAATAATGCAAATAATTCACGTGGGCAACAATATCAACAGTATGATGTAAGCATGTTATTCTTTTTTATATTTTTTTATTCTTAAATTGAAGCATAATTTTATCTTTATTTAAAAAAAAAAATAAAAATTCACACATTAGATTACTTTTGAGTTGTAGTCTGAAGTAAGAAACGGTTTTAAGGGCAATTTTATTTTTTTTATCAATTTTAATTTATTTGATGCTTCTTTAATGTAGACCCTTTTTATTAACATTTGAATTTATATTTCTTGGTGATTCTGTAAAATAATTGTAAAAACCTATTAAATTAATATCATTATCATAAACACAAATAAAAAAACACATCACTTGGGCTCGGGACAGGACTATCAAAATGGTAGATACAACGATCGTGCACGAATAGCACAAAGCATATCAACACAATCAATGAAGGTTTGTAAATAAGACGATTCACACTAATTTTCAAATGTGTTGTTTGATGATTCACTTTTGAAAATCCATTTTTTTTTATCTCTATTTTTGGTTGAAATTCACCAGAATCTCCGTTACTTATTTTATTAGAATTTTTTAAATATTATTTTCGAGATGGCAAAATATTTGAAAATTATTGTGAATTGCCTAATTAAAAAATATTAAAATTTACTCTTATAATGTTTGAAATTCCTATTTTCATTTTAATAATTTTTTTTTATATTGTTTTAAAGAAATTGTCTTAATAATTTTTCTTTTAATTTTTCATTAGGACTATTATCAGGCCGATTATCAACGACCACCTCCAGCAAATTATCGTCATAGTCAACATGATTTAACGGAGTGGAATGAAGAAGCAAATAGTAGTCATGGTCCAAATGGATCAAGGGGATCAGATTATTCAACACCTCGTCGTGAAAAACCCGACATGTATGCATATCGTAATGGCAACAGTAGTCGAGAGGAATTAGATGAACAAGCTGAACGGCGTCGTAGTGAAGTTAAAAGAACTGAAAATCGCATTGCCGATAGCACTAGTGTTATTTCAAACACCGTTCTCAATCACTTGCATGGAATTCATAGACGACCAGTGAATAGAGTATGACAAAATTTATCATTATTTTACATCAATTAACCCAATTTTTTTCGTTTCAGAATTCAAATCTTCTATCAGCTACATTGTGTCTCGTAAAAGAACTTGATTATCCGAGTTTGGAAGTCGTCGAGCATGCAGTTCGATGTCGAATTGATGAATTGACTGAATAATTATCAAAAATCCTGTTTAATTGAATAACCTCATTACCAGAAACAGAAAAGACAAAACTTAATTTTAAAAGCATTTAAATTAAATTTTAATTAAATCATAAAAAATTAAATCCATTTCCATTCCCAGTGTTTTCAATCAAAGCTATTTCATTTAGATGTGCTTTAAGTACATTTTGTTATCATGTTTTCCATACTACATTTTTAATTATATTTATAAATAAATTATTATCATTGCAATTCATATTTTATATAAGGATTAAGAAGAAAAAAAGTTAAGTTTTGAGATTATTTTAATAAAATAATATACAATTAAGGATTGTATGAGCAGCTCCAAACATTGACTAAGAAATTACATTGAAAATAAAAAAATAATAATGCTAAACTAAAATTAAAAAAAAATTAAAATTTAAAAAAAATAATAAAAAACTTTTTAAAAGTTGAAAGTAATAATCGTACTCAATATTGTAACAATATTTTGCTTTAAAAGCAATTTTCAAAAAATAAAGTTCAATAAAGGACTAAAATAACAGAATACTTGCCAATAATGATAAAAAAAATGAAACATTAAAAAAAAATAAATATTACGTCCATTTAAAAAAAAAAAATGTGAAAAGTGATGTTAATTCAACGAAATTCTTATGTTTGTATGTTTTTTTTTTATTTGTTTTGTATTCTAACGATCACTTAAAAGTTTAAAATTATCAGTTCAAAGTAAATTTTTAAATGGATGGTACTTAAAATGCCGTTAAAAAAATTATATTTCTTATGAATAATTGAGTAAAATTACTTGATTTGACTGCAATCACACCATTTTCGCCTTTATAGATGTTCTGATTTGAATTTAGAAGTGCAATTCACAAAAAAAAATAAAATTGGAAATTAAGAAATATGTCGTGCAGCTACTATCAGCTACTATTTTTATTTAAAATTATTTTTTTTCTTTTGATTTTTTACTAAATGTGTTTAAATTTGTGCTGTCTATTGTTAATTTATCTAATATATCATAATTTACTGAGAAATAAAAGGGTTTTATATTGAATGAAAAAAAATTGTTTAATTTTTTTGCAATAAACTTAGTTGTTTGAGGCAGTGGCTGGAAAATGAGAAAAGAACCATAATGTTAAAATTCAGATTTACTTATGCCAAGGCTGAAAATAAGCACTTTATCCTGGTTAAAACATCATATTTTATAGCTAATAAAGTTAAAAATTTGACTGTGTGATGTCTTTAAAAAAACTTACGAGCATGGAAGAAATGAGAATTCACTATTTGTGTCTTATCAATCACTAATTTATTAAAAAAAACTTGTAGAAAATGCATCCTTGATTTTCCAATAGACTTCCAGTCTCAAAAAATACTTGACACGTGTTTAATTTTAAATTCATTATTCTTTTGAATTTAAGTCGGTTAAGAAGATTCATTTTTGAACTGTTTTTCATGAAATGTCCGTTAATTCTTTTTTAACTTGTGATATTCATTGCATACAATTAAATTTTTATTTTTTCAAGTTAAAATCTTTATTTCATATAAAAATATTATTTTCATTATTTAGTTAATTATTTGAAATAATTCGACATTAAAAACTGTTATCTCACTGAAATTTAGAAGCATTTTCCCTAAAATGGTGTTTAAAATTACAATTTATCGAATGAATCATTTCCATCAATAGCTTTGAGGGCTGCCAGAAGTTTAGTCTTCTTAGCTGAATCAATAACTTTCTTCTTGTTATTCTCATTTTTGTTGTTGCTATTTGAATTGCTACTTTTACTGGCATTTTGATCTTGAATCACCTTTTTCTGTGGTGATATTTTTGTCATTTCATCACACATTTGATCAAGGAAATATTCTTTTTTTAACGCATTTTCACTCAATTGATGTGTCATTTGTTCTAGGTCCATTTGTTCTTCTGCCATGAGTACTTGATAAACTGCTTCATCTGATGATTGTGCAACTACACGTCTATTGTTATTATTATTTGTGTTATTTGTACTAATTGAATTGCGACGAGATGATGTAACTGATGATGACACAGAAATTTGCATGCATTTATTCATTTTCGCCTCAATTTCTTCAATGTGTTTCTTGTGATCGAGGATTTCATAGTTCTTACGTGGAAGGTCTTGTAGTGATGGTAATGGAGGGAATTCGATTTCTATTAAAAATATAAAAAATTTATAGAAAACATGTTTAAGGCAAATATTAATTTAATTTCTCACCATCAATTGAAATACCGTTACTAAGAATTAGAGATGTGTCAAGTGCTTCTTCGGTGATATGATTAATGGGCTTTTGTGGCAATTTCGGTGAAACATTATTTTGACTTGTTTTTGCATTTTTCGGGGAAGATGATTTATTATCCTGATTTGGCTCACGTGGAAGAGGACTCAAAAATCTGGTTTCCTTTTTCTTATTAGGAGACACTTTGGTCATTTTATCTCCCTATTAAAATTAAATTAAAAAGAGAATTTTCATTATCACGATAATGCAACAACTTACTCGATCAAAATCTTCGGCTGACCGATTTCTTTGCTTAGAAATTTTGGCTCGTTGGAATGTAGGCGATCCTTTCAGATTCAATGACTAAAAGAAAAGTAAAACTAGGTTAGATCTAAATTTGACAAGATAAGCATAACATACTTCAAGTAGATTGTTCAAACGTGAAATTTCGCCATGTGCTCGTTCCAATTTTCCATAACATTCGCGATATTTTTGATTTTCATGCTGCAATTGTGTCTTAAAACCTTTTATTTCTAACTGTAATCGTCTTGCCAGTAATTTAACATCATTATCCTTTTCATGTAAGCGTTGTTCCAAATCTTTGACACGTTCTGTCAGTCTTTCTCTCTCCTCCAAATTGCGATCCTTATTCAATTGCATTAAATGCTTATTTTGATCACTCAATGACAGTAAAATCGCATCTTTTTGCTTCACTTTTTCAGTCAAATCCTTATTTTGATGCTTGAGATTCCGAGCTTTTGTTTGCCAGACACGCAATTCTTCAGCATGTGAATTCAACAGTTGCGGCAAATCTGCATTTGATTTCTCATATTTTGATAATGCCGAGTCTTGTCGTTTATGGATGGCCTTGAGTAGTCGATTTTCGGTTGTGAGTTCCTGTTTGATTAAAAATTCATTGATTTCAAATTAAAATTTTAATTAAAACAAATACAAATCTTACAGCAATGTGTTGACGTGCATCATTTAATTGATTCTGAAGTTGTTTTACACGCAACATTTTTGCGGAAATAACACGTTGACGAACGTCACTCGTTCCGCCCATGATTGTGGATGACCGATTACCAATTTTACGTCTATTTAACATGTTTGATGAAATTTTTGTCGAACTTGTTGATGAATAAATACTTGGCTCCATTTTTACGAGGGCACCAGAGCCAGAAGATTTACTACAATAATAAAATAAAATTAAATTCAATAGTAAAATAGACAAAAAAATCCTTCGCGTTACTAATGGTGATGCAATAAATGCAATTTTTATATTCGACAAGAAATGTAAACGGTTGTCAAAACAAAATATTTTCAACTACTACTACGATCTTAATGGAAATATGTGTAAAATGCAAATGAGAAATAAAATGCAACAAAAATCTATGTATGAAATACAGAACATATGGCATAAAACATTCAAAGGACAGGGTGAATTTTGAAATCAAAACACAGAAAGGTCAATTTTCTTATTTCTACTAAATCGAAACGGACCTTTAAACGATGAAAAAGAGAGAGAGAAAACATCCTTAATAAAATTTACCTGGAATTTCCTTTAAATGAACATCAAACTTCAAACTTTTATAAACACCTGCAATTTTGATGCACTTTTTAATTGCTTTTTAAAAGTTTCGTGTGAAAATTTACACTCGAACAGTAATGAAAATGCAGATAAATTCAAGACTGGATTATGAAAAACAACATAGGTAAGAAATTAATCCAAGCATTAAATTCACACATAATTCATAAATTTATTGTCCGTTAAAAATTTAATCTGATCCATATCAACTTTTCATGAGATTAATTACTTTGTTTTTATGGCCAGTGAGCTTTAAATATTCACTTGGGTCAATTAATTGTCATTTACGAGCATAAATTAATTCAAAAAATACTGTTAATCAATTGCAATCGACCGTGAACTTTGATTGACCTAACGTTTCTTGGTCAATTAGTCGTAAAATACGGTGATGATTGAATGAAAAAAAAACAAGACAAAAAATTATAATATCGGTAATCCCCTCATTATAATGATCGAATAGTATAAAATTGTGAGTAATGCAAATTGAATGTCATTTTTTTATTGAATATAAAATTTTATTGACCTTATATTTACTCTCGTGGTCAAAAATTGGTATGGGAATCCTGCTGGTGCTTTTTTCGACTTAGTCAGATTGTTACAAATTAATTCCAACTTTGAATGAAAATTTTTTCTGTCACCCGAGGCAAATTTTAAAAATGAAGCTTCGATTTTCTCTGCGAGCAAAAATTCACCACAACACGTCTCAAGTTTGAGATACTTCAATTTTACGTAGTTCGATTACCTTTTTACTGTGGTATCCAATTCATTCAAAATTAAATTACTACTTACTACAAATGTGATAATGAGATAACAAACGGTTTTATTAATTGATCATATGGTGTGTGTTTGTGTTATTTTTCAAGTGATATTTTAATGCGTAAACCAACAATTATTAAAATAAATATGATACTTGTATTTTTTGCTCTTATTAACTGATGGTAATAGAAAAATTAAAGTCTTACTCTTTTCCATTTGTCACATTTGTTCTGGTGTTTCCTCCAATCATTGCTGGGGCACTGCCAGATACTGTTAAAATTTCCTTAGTTACTGCACCATTTGCATTTATAAGAACAACTTCCGATCCACTCGTCATTTTGATATCCTTAATTTGGACTAATCTAGGTCAGGGTTTTTATTTTTATTTTTTAGCAGAATCACATTCAAGTAACTTTCGATTTATTATACAATCAATTACCATGATAATTATAAATGAAAAGTACTAATGAACATTGCACACAAACACCGTATCAAATTTATGTCTGGGTACGTGTTTGAAATCACATTATAAAACTCATTACCAATTGTTCAAATTGTTCGATATGAATTTGGTATTTATAAAAAAAGATTATTTTTTCCGTAACTAAATCTCTAAATTGGCAGAAATTAATTTACAACTATTTTTTTTTCTTTCAAAATATTTATTTCAAATACATATTTTTTTTTATTAAATGCTATGATTTGTAATTTCATATCAAAGTTATACATGGTCTAACAAAAAAATATGTTATATGTACTTTTCGCCAAAGTACAATTGAACGAACTGTTTTTCATTTATTTTGATTTGATTATCATAACCTTTAAAATACGATGTTTTTTTCATTATTCATGTTTGTTACGTTACACGGTTGTTTATTTTCAAGTTACTATTGGTAACTAAGGTTTTTTATTTCTGATCTTAGTATGTTATGTACATGGAAAAATATAAAATGCAGAAATGTAAGACATCTATATGACTCTACACATGTTGTTGATTTTATTTTCCTTATTCTTTCCAACAACGGAGTTTTTCGGTTTTCCTTTGGTTTTCTTTGCTTGAAACTGTGTTGTTATAAAATGTAGTGTATGAGAATAAATTCAAATATTTGAGTCGTTCTTAAAATTAAATAACAAACTAGAAATTAAGCAAAAATGGTGTATGTTAACATTTTTTTATAATACTTAGCTTACTTTAAGTCACATGTAAAAACTAAAATTTTATTTATTGTTACTAAACACACGTTTACTTAAAATTTTAAATATAAATATTTAATGTAATTTTATTGAAACAAAATTAAAAAAAAAGACAAATTTGCAGTAAAATTAACGTATGATTTCTATTTTAATATGGAAGTTTCCAAATAGATCTTTGACATGTATATTAAAAAAATAATTAAGCAAAAGTATTTTTTTAAATGGCTCGGGATCAATCGTAACTTATTTGCAGTTATTTTACACTTGTCTAGGCTGACATAACATTTAAAGAAAGTTAATTTCTATTTTCCATAGATTTTTTGGTCTTTTAGAAATGTTTTTCATGTAATTTCGTCAGATAAATGCATTATCTCTTACTCAATTTGAGTCTGTGACAAGATAAATGTAAAAACTGCTCGAATGACGGGATAAAAGGATCTCTGATGGGTCCGAAGCAGCTTATAAGTGTGACTCTGAATCTGGATTACTCTCCATTTGTTCGGTCACCAATTATTGAACAGAGACTAAAGGTTATGGAAATATGATGCTCCAATTTATTTCAATATCATATTTATTCGAGTATTTACGTCAAAATAAGGAAAAATTCCCAAGAATGAAAAAAATTGTTAAATCATCACAGTGACTCAACAACTTTTATCTAAAAACCTTAAGTGAATCAAATCGATCAAATTCTGACTTAATCATGACCATTTATAAATAAATAACAAAAATTAAGCCATTACACTTAAGCAATTTTAAAAGTAAATAAACTTGAGGTCTTTTGTATCATTTTTTTTGCTTATTGTTGGTGTTGAAAACAGGAGCAAAATGTTTTTTTACAATTGAAACCATAACAAATTAAATAAATAAGTTTTTACATTTTTTCCTTCAACAAACTTATATTATTCTTTACAATATAAATAATTAGGTTTTCGGTAGCAAAAATGATTAATAACGAAGGATTGCAAAATTTATGATTACTTTATTTTTATTATTATTATGTTTCATTGAAAACTTAACTTTAAATGTTTAATATTTAATTTATAAATTACTTTTAGACAAAACATTACGGTTTTTTCTGTCAAATGTGTGTAATTTATAACAGTAATGATAATAATTAAATAAAATAATGTTCATTTGTGTGTCTCTTGTGCATCTACAAAATAAATCAAAATTAAACAGAAGCTGTAAAATTAGGTGCTAACATAAAAGGTGTACTCACATATGTATATAATTAGTGTTTTTTCCTGCCCAAATATAAGAGAAGTACTCAAGGTTAATAATAATCATAATAAATAGAGAAAACCCAATTTTTTTATACAGGGAAAATGCTCTAATTGGACAAGGTAAATTTGAATAAGTGTTCCAAGCTGAGAATTGATATTCTTAAATTGGATATCACAATTTACAAAAATTTAAAATGTTATTTTGTATTTAATTGATTTTTTAAAACATAAAATGCATAAAATTTCAGGTTTACTGAACATTACCATATAAATAAAAAAAAATTATTAAGAAAATTATAAACAATTAAATTTGCTTATTTTTCTTAACAGTCAAAATTATTCAAATCTATATGGCCAATTAGAGAACATATCCAAATAAAGATTTATCCAATTAGAGCATTTTCCCTGTACTTAAATGCACATTTTAAGTAATAGCTCAAAATTTGTTCCAAGTTTATGTAATTTATATTTTTTTTTTAAATATAAATATTGATGAATCATGAACATTTAATAAGTACACATTTTATTATTAAAATAAAGACTACTGTGTTAACTCTGCGTTTTATGTACAAAAATCATTTTTTTTTGATGATATGTTTGATTATTATTGTTGATTACAATTTTTTTCATACATTATTTGTATTATTTTTTTTTTATATTTTTCATTAAACAAAAACTTATAACATTTGTAAAATACTTTATTTTAATATAGATTTTTTTTCTTTGATTCCTCTTCAAATACAAAAGTTTTTTGAATGAATAATGTGCCTATGTAATATTTATATTATTACACTCTAATGATATTTACCTGACACATAAAATTTTTGTAGTGATTTAAATGACTGACAAAATGTTTGTTGTTTAAAAAGTGCTTAAAATTGTATTTAAAATTACATTAGACATGAATATTTTAATAAAAAAAGAAAATGTATTAATAAAAATAACTTGCAAGTGCATTGTTTGGATGGATGACAGGACAACATTTATCTTACTTGTTTCTGCTACCATTATCTTAATCTTAGTCCCGTTCCAGCCTAATCATTACACGTTACATTTAAGTTTTTTGACAGCGAATTTCAGGGACCAACATTTTGGTCCAATTTGTCTATGCCTTTTTTAGGAATTTTTGTGATATTTCGTAAAATATTGTTAGTCAAAAAAAACGATTTAGTATAAAATTGATTTAGTAAACAATTTTAGATTGAATTCCCTTCAAAGCTTGGGAATAGTTTTCTCATTCGATCATTGGTTAAAATCTCGAATTAATGTTGTAAGAAAAATCTGAAAATTTGATTCTATCGCTTAAAACCGTTAAACCGTTCGCAAAATCGTCATTTTTACTCTAAAATTACAGTAAAAGACCTAAAATACTTGTTAAATTATTCAATATTATATAATTTTTATTATATTCATAATTTTTAATATAAACATGAAAAATATTCCCCAAATAAGTTAAAAATCAGAGGTAATGACGATTCTTGATATAATTCACATTAGTTTGTTTACTTAATTACAGTTTTTTATACAGACAAAATTTTTTCAAGCAGAAACGTGACTACATCCTATTTCGATGAAGGTTTTATTCAGAACTTATATTTTCTGAATCTGAATCGCAAATTTAGAAAAATTTCTTGAAATTAAAAATAGTATTCAAATGGGAAAGTACATATTTTATGATAAATTTCAATTATTTCATTACATCATAAAAGTACAGCGACATAAATGGATAAAATGTCTGTCATAAATTAACCAAAATTAAAAAAAAAATAAATAGTAAGTGAACCTCACATTGTTCGTCATCAAAGTTTTAAAGTTCAAAAATCATTCATCAATAGTTTTACACACATCATTTTTTTGTTTTCTTAAAATTTTATTATGCTATATCGTTATTTAATACTTGGTCAATGTCTTAATTCAATGATGAAAATGAAGTTTTGGGGTTTGAAATAGGTCATAAACAAATGCTTTTTTTTTCTTAGCTAAGCACTTGATGTGTCATGAAATGCAATTACAAGTAACAAGGTTCAATTGTAATAAAAAAGATATGTTAAAATAGATAAAATGTATGAAAAAAAAATCAATTTAAAACTGTTTGTTAATCATAAATAAAAACGAAGAAAAAAAAACCACATGAATTTTAGTGTGTTTTTGTTAAATGAAGTACACAATAATGAATAATTTCATATTTTATTTTTTTTGATGATTTTGACGCTGAATAAATAGCTCAAAGACGTTCATTGATCATAAGTACAAAACCGAAATTCAAATAATATTTTTTATCTGTATTTTGTTTGGACATCATCATTTTTTTTATCTTGATTTGATTTATTAAGTGCATAAAAATACGTAACCTTACACATGCTATTTTTCAATTTACGTTTCAATTGTCTGGTTTTTTTCCCTCTTCATAATTTTTGTGAGAGGATTTCACTTGTTATTGTAAATCAGCTAATTTTTTTTAAAAAGTTATCGTAATTTAAAAAGATTTCATCATCATCATTTTCAACAGAATCGCTTTTCATTGAAAAATAAAAGGAAATTCGTCTCTTTTTAAAATTTTGCAATTAATAATTACATAATAAAATTATAAAAAAATATTAAGTACACAAAATTTACTTTACAATTATTTATTATTACTTTCACCTTTACCTTTCAGCTCAACTCTTCACACGCAATTGACGAGACAAAATTTTGACCAAAGAGGGTTTTATTGTGTAAGTACATGACAAATTCATCATCGTCATCATCATTAATGTATTTTTTTTTCTTAAACTGGGCATTATTTTCATAATTACATATGAGTATTTTTGTGGTCATTTGAAGATAAATAAAAAGGGAAATTACAATTAAATTGAAAAATAAAACGAAATAGTTTTCGTGTAAATTTAAATAAGTTGAGAAATTTACAAAAAAACAAGGTCGGTTGATGATGGATAAAAATGGAAGTAGGTTAAATTTGTAATATGAAAATTATTTAATGAATTTTAAATAAAATGATCACAGCTCTATGAATATCATTGAGAATGAAGGGTGAAAGACTGAAAGCTCTCAAAGCCTTTTTTAGAAATAAAAACGAGACTAAAAGAAGTTTAGGCATACATTTGCTAAAGAATCGAGCCCTTCACGAGACTAGCTCGAAAAAGTCGAACAAATCAATCCAAAAATTTTTGGATTCGAGTAGGAAAAATATCAGAATTCACCAGCTGCGTGGCATCAATGTCTTGAAATTTTTAAAAACTTGTTAGTTATCAGAGAATCTTTCAGACCCATCATCTCTTAAGGTGTTAAATTGTATCTTTAATTTGAAAATCTTTAAATTTCCATAATTTAAGTTCATTTTCTATTCAACCTCATAATTTATTGTCATAATACTCATGAATTTCAAATATTTAATGTTTTTCACTTTTATTTTCAAAATAGTCCAAAGAACGCTCATTAATAACTGAAACTCACAAAACAATATTTTATTTCACAACAATCATGAATATTATTTAAAATTAACACAGTAACTTAAATTCAATTCTTTTTATTAACAAACAAATAATTTTATTTAACATTAATTTATTAATAACAAATATTGCATTGTATTCCAATAATAAATACATGGTAAAGTCTCTTGTCTCAGTAAAAAATAAAATTTTCAGCATTATATTATATTTTTTCTGGAAATATTTTACTATTTTTGTAATTATAATTAACCATCATAATTGTTCAATATTATTATTTAATATGACATTTTCACTACAATTTATTAAATTCGCATTATCATGATTTATTATTGCACTATTTGTTGAATTTTCATTATTATTACTTAAATTATTCATCACACTGTTTATTAATTCATTTGTCATATCAAAATTTGGGTTGACATGAATTGTAACTGGAATTGTAAATGTATTTGAATCTGTTGAAGTTTGTTCAATTTTAATCACTTGTTCGTCCCCTTGAGATTTTTTCCTTCTCCGTTTCGACGTATTTGGTTTTAATGCATTTTGAGCTTGTTTTAATTGACGTTTTATCTGTTTGCGTACATGCGATTTTTGATGTGTAATCAAATGGTCACGTCGATAGAAGCGTTTTGAACACTGATTACAATGAAATGTTTTGCCAAGATCTCCACTGTGAATTACGAAATGCACGTCGAGATGTTCTTTGCGTTTGAATCCTTTGCTACAAATTGAACAGGAATAGGGACGTTCATCTTTGTGACCTAGTTTATGACGTTGAATGTGTTCTTTGCGTTTCATTGCAACACCACACACTTCACAAATGAAACGACGATCAGCCTTGTGGGAGATTAAGTGGCGTTCTAACATGTGTTTGTCTGTGTATCCTAAATTACATTGAGGACAACAAAACACAGATTGACCAGCATCACTTTTAGTAATTTTGACTGAAACAGTGGGACGTGGTATTTTAACTTTCGGGGGTTTTGGTGGTTTAAGTGGCTTTAACCTCCTCTTTGGACGTCTTTTCTTCTTATTACCACTATTTGACATCAGACCTGCATTTGTATCTGAATCATTGAACGTTAAATACTCTTCAAGATCAAAACACTGCGTTTTCTGGATAAGGTACTCATTTAATTCACTTGGCCAAAATTCATCAGTAATTAAATCAGATGTTGGCAAATTCAGTAAATCTTCGTCATTTTCTTTCTCAGATGACATTGTTTCACAGCTCCCTTCAGGTTGTAACACTCTACTTAAATTATGTAACTCTTGGACGTTATTTGAGGTATCTTCAAGACTTAAATGCATCTCTTGAGGTTGAATGGCTTTGAGTAATCCATCAGAATTAGTAGGCAATATCTCATTTATGCTTTCACTTTCATTAACGAAATTTGAATTAAAATCAATTGAAATTGGAGTAACTTGATTATTTGTTGCATTAAATTCTGGCATAATTCCTGGATTAATTACGGCGATTGTGAAAGGAATTCCATTGACATAATTTGAATTGATTGTCTCAACGTGAGGTAGTGGAAGGTTATTGGTATTCATGTCATCAGAATTGTGTGAAACAAACATTTCTGATGATATTTCTTGATTTTGTTGTAAAGTCACTTCATTTTGTTCTTCCTGCACAACAGGAAGGAAGTGAGCTTCACCAAATGTTTGTAACATTTCATAATTCATTTTTTTTTTAATTTATTTATTTGTTTTTATTATTATTATTGTAAAGTGTTCTGTGTCTCCTACTAAAAATCTAAATCGTTTACTTCTACTTAAAAATTAAAAAAAAAATATTCATTTATTGTCTTTAAACTTTACAAAATTATTTTAAAATCTTATTATGACTTTCTAAGAGCAAGTACAGACGCGTACTGAAATTCGTCTAAGACATAAAGAAAAATATATTTTTAAAATTTGCCCGTTTTCGTCTCAATCTAATGTCTAAACTGTACAAAATATTTGATGCGAATGTCGTCGCGTAAACTACACAGAAAAGCTATAACGTGAGAGCTTTACACACAGTAAGAGGATATAAAAAAAAACATACAATTTTCGTGTTGGTATACACGAAAAATACATTGTACACAAAAAAAATTAGATAAATATTACAACAAACGGACATTCAACAAACACACACATAAAACATTGTGTGGTCAAATATTGCTACTATCAATTTGTACTACAAAATTTGTAATAATAATGAAAATTTAAGAAAAAAAAATTGTTTGATGTACTCTTCAACATTCATCATAAGTTTATTGTATAATATAAATAAATATATATAAAAAATAAATAAAATAATGAATGGAATAAGAAATAAAATGAAATTACATTTATGAAGTAATTAGGGATGAAAAGAAAAAAAAATACAAAAATTACTTATAAAGTGCTCGTATGTTAATGTGCATGTTTCGTGTTTAATATTTTTAATTGTTATATTTAAATTATTATTATTAAAAAAGAGCTTTTATTTATGGAAATACGTTGAGAAAATCGTAATTGTTCAAGCGTGTACTTAAAGGTCTAGTGGTCGGTGTACAATAAGAGTATGGACAATGAATGATATGTTTAAGTTCAAAAAATTAGAAAAATATGGTGACATAAAGTAATTTTTTTTAATTATTGATGTTCTTGTGATGTTTTTTAAAAAGTTTTAAGTCATCATTTCCATTTCAAATTTTAAGTTTTTTTAGAAATTGATGGTTGGTTACCGTATTTTTAGTAGAAAATCTTATTTTTTCTTAAAGTACTCAATTTTTTTCCAAAATCATATACAAAAAAAAACATGTAAAACTGTCTGCACAACAATGATCTTGATATAAATGATGAATAAATAATTCACCTGAACATTGAAAAAGAAAATGAAGACAGTAATTGGGAGAGAAGTTTTAAGCGCATTTTAAGATAGTTTCGGTGGATAATTTATTTTGAGTGTCTATTAGACTAAGTAGAAGATTGTAATGTCCTCTGGTAACTCGGTCACAGTTCCTGAAAAATTTATATAAAATTTTGTTTTAGGTTCAAATGTTCAAAACTTCAGATTATTTCCAGAAAAATCAAAATAATTCATTCTGATGTAAGGACATTTTTGCTTGTACTTTTTTTTAATAAATTAATTTTTTTGCATACGAGAGAAAGATATACTTTTTTAGTTTAACCGCCATGGTATGCATTCAAAAAGTTCTTTTATCACATTTAATTCAATTTCCACAGAAAAAAGCCTAAAAATCTCTCATGAATATAAATTTTGACCAATTTTTGATTTACTCACTTTCAATTACAATTTACACACACCACAGCGCAGATAAAAAAACACAACATGTAGACTATCTTACATTAAATTTTTGAATTTAGGCGCACTTTTTATACAAATTCATTTAATATCATCGTGTTATAACAATAATAATAATAATAAGATAGATAGAAGAAATAAAACATAATAGTAAGAAAAATGAACAACACTTTAATTTTAATTTGTACCATGAGCTGATATAATGTCCATGAATAATTACAAGTGCTATTTATGTACAAATAATAGACCAAAAAAATGATTTTTTGATGAATTAAGAAAAAAAAATCATTTTTACGAAACTTTCATTAAGTACTTAGCATGTTATGTAATTTCGGTTATTTTTTTTTTTGTTAATTTTATTTTCATATGAATCAACTAAATTTGAAAAATCATCTGAGTTTTGTAACATGTTATTGAGTCTGATATTAAAATATTAAAAATTTTAGCAATATTTTTTTTTTAAATTAAATTGAAATCCAATAATAATATCATCGATTTCCGTTATGACAGGTGTAAAGGTGATAAAAAATATTCAACAAAATACCCTTGTAATTAGGATAAAATATGCATAAAGCTTTTAATTCGCTAATAATTAACATGTTCATTTTTTTCATATACTGTACTCAACTAATTGAAGTTTTAAAGTTAATTAGCAATTCTTTTGAGTATGTTGAAAAAATAATGAGAGGATTATAAATGATTATTAAGGCTTTTTTTCTGTAGGACGTATGTTTGAATAGAGACAAAACAGTTTACAGTTCACCGTCGTCTAGTTTGGTTTGTCTTTCATAGAAGAATGATTGTGTTTCTTAATTTCCTCATTTTCCAAAACCTTCTATTTGCGAAATGAAAACCTTTGAAAGTTTAATCGAGCTTCTTGTGCTTCTCTTTTGAAAATGTACATTAAACTTGGATCTTACTTAAAAAAAGTGATGAGTTAGGCTTTAATTGTGTTCTAATTGACAATTTCACGGATAATTTCCATTAAATTCGAAACAACACATACAGAATCTAAAATTATCATCCAAATATTGACGTCAATTCAAAAAAAATAATAGAAATAATCCTTCTTTTATTTCACATTCCAAACTCCACATCAAAATCACACATCATTCCACAGTTACTTCATCATCGTAATTGAAATAAGCATAAGATAAATGTCTAATTTAACGTTGACATTGACTTCAAATGTAAAATTACTATAAAAGATATAAATAATAAGAAATCACACTTATTTTTAAAAATAATAATATTAATTTTGATTAATATTAAAATATAATAAAAGTTTTTTTTTTTAATTTTCTGAATAATACAGCAATAACAATGTCTTTTGACACAAAAATCACATAGATCAACCATTAAAATATGACGACGCATGGTTATTTGTTAAATATCAAATGTGTGAAATGTAGGATTTGTGTCTTATTTATGTCATTATTCGCATGAAACACACATAAAAACAAACAATAAAAGTGCAATATTTTGTCATTTACTATTTGAATTTAGAGGAAAAAAAAGTGTGTTTTGCTGTCTCATTGCGAACATTACATTCTCATTAATGATGTTAATATCCTCTTATACACACATGAAATATTATGTGATGAAGGTACTTGTACTTTTATTTTTCAAAGAGCAAATGATGAATATTTCATTTAATAGGATTTTGATGCAACTATTTGGTAAATATTAGATGTAATGCAATTTTTATGCAAATAAAAGTAAAACTTGTGAATTTTAAATAGTTACAGATAAATAGACATACAAATAATATAAAAAATATAAAAGTTTTTTTTTTATAATTTGAAGAAGAAAAAATTCCATTTCACACCTTTTTACTATTTATTTAGTTTTTTTTCGTGAATTGAAATTGTGTTAAGATTTTGTTAATAAGTTTTACGAAAATTCGCACGTGATCAATCAAAATTTTAACGTATAACAATTTTGAATTCCATGATCAAGTATCGCAATTAAAATTGCGGTTAATAATTTAAGGCGTCGCTTTTAAATGTGATCAAATGGATAGGATCAAACGCAAATGTTCATATTCAATTTCATTTTATTTCAGAAACAACAGAATTTGGCTCAGATGATACAACTGGCGAAAATTAGCTAATCGAAGCTAAAATGTAGAAAAAGAAATAATTCGTTTTTACAATCTACGCTTTATTAATTTCGAATTAAGTTAATGAATTTTATGACACCAAATGCAGCAATTACATAGAACCAACTGAAATTCTGTAAACTTCTAGCACCATTACCGCCACAAAAGAATTGTGAACAATCAGCATGTTGGAATCGTCTTAAATGACTTAACAGTACACTATATTCACATAATCCGACTTTGCACCAATCAAAGTTTACCGGTTTCTCATTCAGGAAGAACATGATTTTGTTTGGTTCTGCTTCACGAGGACACCTGTTTGAATTTAAACAAAAGCAAATTTTATTAAAAACATGTTTATGATTTGTCAAGTAGTAAGTAACTTACTCATATTTGACTGCTGCAATATTTGCTGTGAATGGTCCAATTTTGCTGGTTCTCCAATGTCGATACGTCATATCACCATAATTGTCTGCACGAAGACTGTCACGATCCTTTGCCACTCCGAGTGCTGTTAAAAATAATTGGACAGTTGATGAATGTGCAAAATATGTGACGACAGATGGATTTTTATCAGAACCCATGTGGGTTAACATATCTTGGACTAGGGTACATGCAATATTACTATTCAATTCCGATCCATATCCTTGTTTATAATAATATTTAATGTCCTCCAAATATTCAAGGGCTTCAATTTGGCTCTTTGTGAATGCTGAACACCATGCACTGTATTTATCTAAATGCCAGGCTTGTTCATATCGACATGTATCGAAAATTGTATCAATTTGTTTGGCTGATAAACTGAATTTAAAACCAAGTCTTTGTGAGATTTCACTTATGACGCGTTGTCCAGTTGGTGAGTTGATAAATTTCTGATATTCTGAGTCAGGTCCTTTGGCAGCAGCACTCTGATCATCAAAGGCAGGACACAAGTCATAGAATTTCAATAATGTATCATTAGCTGGAGGTGGAGGAATGTTTATATTGAGATATGCATTTGGTCCAAAGAGACCTTCAACAAATGCTTTGTAACTTGATGCAGTTCTCTCGGTATCTGTATGTCTAAAAAGGTATTTTTCTCTTTCATAATAATTTCCCATAACTTGTGGAAATCGTTTTTGGAAACTCTTTGCTAAGAACTTCAAGTCTTCCCATCCTTGCCATACCAAATACTGATCATAATTGGCCGTTATATTTGAATCCCATTCCCAGTTACGAAAACCGGCTAAGTCTCCTTCACACAACCCACCAGTATCTGGTTTAGATCGTCTCGTATCATAATTATCCAATATTTCGTCACGAAGATTCACCAGATCAGCCATTCGTTTCATTTCTTTTCCTGTTGGATATCGAGTGCCATGACGTGATAAAATCCAAATTTTCTTTGGTTCACAATTAGGTACATAGTAATCGTTATTGGTTTGAGCCCCTTTGGCAAATTCATAAGCTGTTTTTGTAGCGTAACGTAACACCTGAGATTTGTCACGATCACTTGAGTAACAATAGTCCTCGCAACATGGTGTATCTGCAAAAATCTGATGAGGAAGTGTCGTGCAACAAATTAGAGCGAGTAATAAAATTTGTGGTTCTTTAAGTTTCATTATCTGAAAAGTAATAAAAAAAAAACATCGAATCAAATATAAAATTACTCTTAAACACATAAATCATTATCACTCATTACTTTTATTACTCATTATTATTATTGAATCGGAAATGTAACTGATAATAAATGTCATTTAATGGGGTTTTGTTTATAAACAAATGTATCAAATTAATAATCATCGCTTCTCTTGCAAAAAAATGATGATGCTTCAAATTCAAATTAAATCATTTGTGCTCTTTCAAACTTCACTGAAGATAAGAATCTGATTGTTTTTATCAATTAGTAACAAAAAATTCATTGTAATATTAATTGATCGTTATCAGAAATCGTGATATACCACGTTTAATTATCATTTTAATTCACATGCTACTCATTCAATGCTTAATAATCAAAATTGCTGTCTGCCGTTGATCTTCAATGCCATATCTAATCATTTTTTTTAACATTAATTACAAATTCTTCTAAGAAGAAGAAAAATAAGAAAAGGCAATCACTTGAAATGTTAAAGGTCAATTGTTAAACCGCCTGAACATTTCATGAATCTAAGTTACTTAATTAAACATAAGTTCTAATATAAATTTGTTGTTCAGTATTCTTATGATGGTATAAAAGTCAATGAACGACACATTTAAAAGAAAAAAATTGCATTTCCAACGTCGTTTTGTTAGGTTTTTTTGTTCTTGAATCATGAACTATAGAAAAAAAGTAATGATGGTGTAATAGTAAATTATAAGTAAAAGAAATAAATTTGAAAACGTAATTTGGAACAAACTACATAAGCGTATTTTTAAATTTGATCATCCATTAAAAGTTAGATAACAGACCAAAAAAAAATCAAGAACAACGAAAATTGATTTGTATTCTGTAGAACGGATTGAGACATTGTGCGCACATTGTGGTGCATTGTGTGAATTAAGTCAACTTTTATAGAGGAACCAGATAAGCCCAGATTGTGATACAAATTTAGCACAATTAAAGAAGATGTACTAAAGGTAATGTAGATGTCAAAAATTTCAAACAATTTTAAGACAAATCACAATCAATCTCAAAAGCATAATTTAAAAAAAAAATATCAACAAAAGAAACAAACCGGTTTTAAGTTTCTTTCTCTAGACTTTCCTCACTCTCTCATATGATTGTACGTTAAAAAAATACATTTAATTTACAAGAACGCAATCAAATCAATGGAATGTCTTCTCATATGATATCAACTTGTTTTTTACACTTATTATATAATACTCATAAAAATAAAAAACAGAGAACCTGTCTTTAGAAAATTCTTCACATTATTTTGATATGAAATCCATCACATTTTTAACGACTTTTATTAAATTTTAATAAACATTGTAATGTAATGTCAATAATTATGGCACGTTCATTTAACTTTTTTCACAGAATCGCTTTACAAAAAGGTGAGTCACCTATTTTAAATTTTGTCATGATTACTATTACGGTTAATTTCAACAAAGACAAATATAGAAGCATTTATTTAAAAAACATTTTTTTTTTCAAAGGTTACTTTGTGTCACATCAGAAATAATTGTCTTTGTAAATTTCACATTAAAATCATTAAATTTACAACCCAATTCATTCATGTGATTATTGATAATGATATGCAATTTCACACGTTGAGGTTTTTTTATTGTTACAAAAAATAAGGTCTCTTAACATTCAAAGTGATTCAGTGGTAAGAAAACTGTATATTATTTTTTGTATCCACGCCTTATTTTGATTCAATTAAATAAATCACTCAGAGTTTTTAATTTCATGAAATTACCTTTTAAAAATTTATTAATATTCTACTGTTAATTAGAAAAATAACTCTTTCGATGAAATTTTTAATTGAAATTGAAAAAAATTATAATTAAATAATTTTGACTATATTACAAATAAATAAAAGAACCGATCAACTCGCGCATCTGAATAACACTGAGCTACTTACACTTGAGCTACTGAATGAATATTATCTGCTTTTAAAAACAACGATGATTCAATTCGTATTACTAGTGTGTTGGTAATACGTTGAAACTGGTTTTATTTTGTATTGTTATTGTGTTTTTTTTTTGTGTTTTGGAAATTAAAAAAAAAGTTGTATATGAATGATGTTGCCATTCATGATGTAAAAATAATACAATACTGTGCAAAATTTGTCGTTATTCTGTTTCGTTAATAACAAATAAAATGAAACGTTTTGTTACAAAGAAAGAAGAGTGTAAATTTTTACAATAGATTGAGTAAAATGAAACGTGATTAATTTAATGCGAATAAAAGGGAGTTTTTTAATTGTTAGCCGGTAAACCGGTCTTCTATTGTTATGCAAAATAAAAAGTGAAAAATATTCAAATTCAATCTACTAATATACTATTTAAAATATTTATTAAGGAGACATAATCTTATAAAATTTTCAGAAATTCGATGAGTAATTTTCTTTGTGACTAATCATTAGTAATCATAATGACGAAGTCTAGTGAGACTTTAGTTTGAGTGAGAGATTAAAAGCTTTTATTCTTCTATTATGAGGAAATTGAGCTGATTCGCAATACTACTCTATTAGAGACTGTTTTACTTTAATGATCCTACTTTGAAATTATCATTGGTCAAGAGAATGCGACTTTAGCTAAATTAGATTGCAAATTTCACTTATATTTAAACTTTTAGAACTTCATAATAAATTTTAGACTTTATATATTGGTTTATAAAAAAATTATAATTCAATAAATTCAATTTATTGAGCTTTTCATTTTTCAAAAGTATTTTTTGATCATACTTCAGTCTGTTGCTTCCACGTAAAATACGAACAACTCACCAGTGGCGGGTCCAAATTAAAATTTAACAGGGAGCAAATTATTATAAAATTGCAAAATACAACAACAATAAACTTACTTTTTTCTTAGATTTTATTTATCAATTATTTGAAACACCCAACCCAGCAGAAATATAAATTGTTATTTATAATTTTTGTCTCAGAAGATTTTCGTCATTTTTATTTAGTGTGCTGAAGATCTGAACCATCAATTTCTTGGCAGCAGTGAGACAATTTACATGTGAATATTTTTCAAATATTATCATTGGAAGATTTTAAAAAATAAAAAGAATATTCATCAGCTTAGAAGATTTTAGTCATATAAAGGAGTTCTATATAAAACCTTGATCGTGTGCGATTAGAAGTGTTCAATGAAAAGTTGTAGAAATAATGTCTGCCTTATTTTAATTCCATATTAATGATGCGAATAATAAAGAAATTATTATTTGGAATTTTTTAAGTGTGTCTAATTTTCATTAAAATAAATCTAAAAGATGCACAACTATTATTTATGTTTAATGTAAAATTCGGTTTTTCTCTGCAACATGTTCCTTTTACACTCATTTAATGAGCTTATAGCTGATTTTCCCCAGCAGATTAAAATAAAGTTCCTGCTTCACAAATTTGGCCAAAATCGTATTTGTGGCTAGATCAGGAAACGTCTCGGCTAGCACTATCACGCCCAAATCATTTGGTGCTTTGTTGGATGACTGTGCGTTCATCACACTCAAGTCACAAAAGCCTCTCAGTTCCTCTTTTGTATCAAAAATTAATAAAAAAAAAACATTACAGTTGAGATTTATAAAGAATATGCCTAGGCAACAAGTGAAAGCTAGTCCATTTCCAGTACTCATAGAAAATAGATGGTAGGTCTACAACTTATTTGTTCTAACCAATCTCTATAGCGAAAGCAACTGATTTATTAATCTTGGTGGCAACCAGTAAAAGATCTCGCTCAAACTCCGTATGCAAAATGTTTAATTTTTGAACGGCCTCTCTTTGGGGCTTATCTGTTTTCTGATCTTTTTTCACCAAATTCGTAAACTCCTTGACTCTTTGCGTCACATTCTCCGTCAATCCGACATAGTACACGAAAGCCCTCATCGCTCGTTGTGCTTTCACGTCGTTCATATTTTGATTGTTTTTTAAGTACATCAGTGCCTCTCTATCGATGATGTAATAAAAGTGGAACTTCTTCTGATCTTTATAGTTTTTCTTTAACACCTCCAAGTACACATATCCGGTCTCGGCTCCACAGTAACTCGTGTAGTAAATTTGCTTTTGATTGATAATGCAATTCGCTAACATTTCCAGGACATTGCTTGAATTTGATTTGGTTGCTATATGACTTGGTAATTTTGTCTGTTGTGCGTTGATCAGGGTTTGTTGAGGCACGGCATTTTCGCAACCCTACAGAAGATATGTGAAGAGAAAAAAATAAGAAATTTTTAGTAACATAGCGATTCACGAGAAGAGAGATTTCGAGAGATAATGAAAGCGTATTGAAAGTCCCTTTCATGAAACTTGGGAGAATTTAAATATCAAATGCTTTGCTATTTTGCAGCTGCAAGTCTGCATTCGGAAAAGCTTCGTTTTAGAAAAAAAGTAAGTTAACATACTATTACTAACAAGTTTTTTATTTTTAAATTTAAGACAACAATTTGCGCCCCCCTAATTTTTGTTCTGGGTCCACCACTGAAGTGAGAAAAAATAATGCTCTAGAACAATGAAAAGCGCAATAAATCGAATTGCATTTCAACTCATTTGATACTGAATGAGTACAATGAAACGTGATTTATTGAATTCGAATAAAAGGGAGTTTTTTAATTCTAAGCCGGTAAGTCGGTCTTCTATTGTTATGCAAATACAATCTACGTTCTGAAGAATTTTCATTATATCTACTAATATACTATTTAACATATTTTTTAAGGAGACATAATCTAATAAAATTTTAAGAAATTCGATGAGTAATTTTCTATGTCACTTACCATCGTCAATCGTCAAAAAACTAACTTTTTCAAAATGATTTCATGGACGTAACCAACGGATTAACCTGTATTCAGCCAGATATAAAAAATTATTTCAGCGGACGATATTCTGGGTAAATAAAATTTAAAAGAATTTTTAGTTATTAAGCTCAAAATAGTTTAAAAGTTCACAGAACAGTTTTCTTTTGAAATAATATCCAAACAAAAATTAACACTTTTTTAAAATTTTCTTTCATTTTTTTTATTTCATTGATATTGATTATAACAGTTACATTTTTTAAATTATTTTTTTTTTCAATACTTCATATTATTTGATAAAGTAAAATTACAAAGAATAACAATTATTATTTTGAATATTTTAACAGATATTTAAAGTGATTTCAAAATTTAAAGCTTATAAGCCTCAATTCCATTTCTCTGTTTTGCCATATTGGGGTTTTCATCTTAATTCTTTGTCCTGCTTAGTCCTTCCTTAACAATTAATAATATTTTATACGTATATAATAAAATATTTTCCTGAATATATATTTTTTTTCTGAAATCCTGAGGCTTTTTTCAATAACAATTTGACAAATATTTTAGTGCACATTAAGTGAGTATTTCAATAAAATAGAACATTTAATGTTATTTTATTAAAATTTTTAAGAAAAAAATTAAATAAAGTTATATAAAAATATAGATTTTCTTTAAGGTATCCGTTTCCAGTAATATCATTTATTATTAGTTACATATTTTCCAATCCTCTATAAATTTCTTTAATTAAACAAGAAAAAAAATTAGATTGGATCGTTTCAATAAATTTTTTCGTTGCTGTTACTTGCAATTTTTAATAACTTAAAAATGTATAATTATTATTTACATTTCTGTAACTTTTTTTTAAACTTCATTTCAATGATGAAATTGAAAGCTTAATAGTCAGTTTCTCCAAGCACGTGATACATTAACCGTTTAAATGAACCAGATTGGTGAATGACCTCATTTGATTCTCCCATAGTGTTAACTTTGTGATAAAATTCTGGCTGGGGTGCTGGATGATTTGAAGTTGGTTTCTAATTCAAAATGAAATTAAAATCAAAATTAAAATGAGGGAGGAAAAAATTTAGATTATATGTCACCTTAGCTGGAATCATGCGATTCGGTCTGAAAACTTTTGGTTGAACTGGTTCAGCATCTTGAACAACTTCTTCTTCATGTAAAGCTTTAAATGTAGCTGATGTTGTTGGATCAAAAACTACTGTTTTCTTGTAGCTGTGTTGTTTTTTTAATTTTAATTCAATTCAATTTAATCGTTATTTTAATATTTGAAATCATTTTTTCAGGGGAAATTAAATTTTTACAAATGTTAGAAGAAAACAATTGTTTAAATTTAATTGAAATGGTGTTGCGTTTCCGTTTTCCATGTTAGATTAGTGATTATTGTGTGTATTTTGTATATTTTATTTTTCATGAAAGTAAAAAGTAGGCAAAAGTAAATATTTATAATTAGATTTTTTTGTTTTTTTATAAATTTTGTTTTATTTTTTGATTAGTTAGTCAAATTTTAACCAAAACTCAACCGTCTTTGTTAATAGTTCTGATCTTTTTTCTTAAATTTGTCATGTCCAACTTCGAATGATTTGTTACTAGATTAAAATTTTCAACGTCCTCTAAGTGTCCTTATACAAATTCTTAATGTAATCAGATCGTTGATAATTTACGAATGTCAGAATTTTATCATTAAAAAGTCGTTTTTTTTCAAATTGTTCAATTTTCCAAAGTTCAGAAAATAAGTCCAATGAAATCATGAATGAACAAATGTTAGTAATAAAAAATATATCAAAAAAATCATTTAAAGTAATATATCACACAAAAATGTCTTTTATTCAGTTAAAATTATCTTATTTCAAAAAAAAGTAAATAATTCACAAAAAAATTTCAATAAATAATTGAACTTTTATAAATTATTATTAGTATTACAGTGAGTTGTGTTATGCAACCAAAAAAAATATGGGTCAAATAATTTGGTTTTTTTCTTATTTTCTTAAAAATATTCATGGAGAAATAGTGAGAGCAGCTGTTTGCATCTTCATTTCTTCTGTCGTTTCAACAATTCTTGTTGCTCCAATATTTTTTGTTTTTGTTCCAAGAAAGAAAGATCAATAAAAATTCTAAAGGTTAACTATGTAGACATGTTCTTAACTTGACACATATTTAAAAAAAATCACATTTATGAACAAAAATTAAAAGAAAATCGCGAATTATTTTTGAAGCGATTTAATGAAAATGAGGCGAAATTAATGTCCAAAGTCATTGTTCATTGTTGTTAAGTTAATAAATAAATTTAAAATTAAAACCAATGAAAAAGCAGCAATTTAATTTAGATATTTCTTTAAGGAGCATTTTTCAAAGAAAAACAATTAAAAAGACGAGCACTTTACCAAAAAATAATTGTAAAATCAAAAATCTGAAGAAAACTTTCAAAAAAATATTACCCTTGAATTTTGTTTGGCATATTACTATGAGGCAAAGTAGGAGCACGTGCTGGCTGATAGTAATGTTGGCTTGGTGGTGCTTGATGCTGTCCACCATATAGTTCAGATCTTCATTTGATGATACAAATGAATGATTGTTTTAGAAAATTTTCATTTATATACAAATGTAAAAAAAAAATAGATGAAATTGCACAGAAAGAAAGTGAATGGTGAGCAAATGATGAAATGATTTTAATTTTTTAAACAAAAATGTATAATTGAATACTTACGGAACAGATTGTTTAATTGTGTTCTCAATATTGCTGTCCGAATAGAGACCGATTGGTGAATTGAATTGCTTGTGTGCGAGCTGAAAATCCACAAAATAAAAAGTTAAATAATCATATATTTAAAAAAAATAGCAAGTTTATTAGAACTCTCATTAAAGTTATTGAATCAAGGGAAATTAAGAAAATTATTTAGATAAAGGTAAAAATGTAAAAGAAACAGGACAAAACAAATTTTGAATTATGACAGTCATATGTCATATTGAGTGAGTTTTTCACCAAATTCATGTAAGAAATATTAATAAAATCAAAATTTTGGGTTATGAATTAGGTTACGAATTTTTGTTTCATTGAAAGTATTTCGAGAAATTTTAAGTAAGGAAAGAAAAATAACAAGATTGTGTTTGTGCATCAAAAACCAAAAAAAAATATAATTGTAAAAACCTTTCCAGGAGTCTCTTCACCAACAACTCGTTGAATAATTGCATCAGCAACCTTTTTTATTATGAGATTTTGTATTGAAAATGAGAAATTTATACTTTAATGTATAAAAAAAAAATAAATACCTTTTGCTTCATAAGCACATCATGATAGTCATGTGATGGAGGAGCACGAACTGCTGGATTCGGATGATGTCTCAAATAGGATTCGGTTGGTAGGTTATTTTTATTGATTTTAGCACCAGGCAATATGAGTGGAGTTGTACGGTAGGGCTAGAGTTAGTAACAGAAATACAAAAATTAAATGAAGTTATAAAAACAATTAACACTTAAAGGTCACTCAAAATATTTAATTTCTTTTTTTGAGGTTTTTTTCTAGATGTCACTGTTGAGGAGTTCAAAATGTATCCCAAGTAAAAATCAGACACATTTTCATTGTGTCATTCGAAAAATTTCATGAAATTCGACAAAATTTATTCTCAAATAAAAATTCCACAATTGAAAATTTATTTTAAGAGAAATTCGACCCGAAACACCAACAAGTGTTAAAATATAAATAAATAAAAAATAATGTCTATTGCGCATGCGTAATTGTCTATCTGCTGATTGTGATCTATTTTAAATTTTTGTGATCTTTCTTCTTTTTTCATATTTATGTGTTATTTTCTTCTTATTATACATTTAAATTTCATGTTGTCTAAATATTATTTTAACTGGCCATGACCTTTTTTCCACGAAGATTTTGACTTAAAAATAATATACAATACTGACATTTTATTGCTTTTAATCTTTAGTTTATTTTAAAATAATAAATTTACAATTAAAAGATCTTCTTTCAAAGATTTCATACAAAGATTTTGCAAAAATTTGTTTTTTGGCATGTGTCTCAAAAATTCATCAATAATAAATTTTAATTTGTTCAACTCGTGTTTTCAGCTGTGTAGTTGGATGTAAAATTATTCAAAGTGAAAATGCAGTGTGCATGTAAACTAGAAAAGTAATTTTTCATCTCCAGATTATTATTTTCATGTACTTGTTGTTTATTTGTTGCTGCACACATCATTACACAAGTATTTTGTAATAATAATTTTTAATTTTTTGAGGACATATGACAGTCGTCTGATTGCCCTTGAGGAAAATTTGTAAATAGAAATTATTTTTAGGTATTTTTTCTATAATTATAATAAATGAAAATGATTGACCTAGTAAAATTTTTAGAGGTACAATCAAAATGATTCATTCATTAAATGTTTTACTGAAATCACTTCTATTTTCATTTTTTTTAAAGTCAAGTCAATTTAAATTCATTTATGCATTAAAGTTTATTGATAAAATAATGGTCAGAACCTTTGAATCAATGCCAATATTCAATTTTCTTTCGTTATACGGTAATCCATCATATTCTAGTGTGATTTTGATTAACAAAAACAAACCCATAAACACACACCCATATACACACAAACACACGTTTCTCGATACAATGAATATTTTTAATCTTAATCTATTTTTAAATCTAGATGATTTTGTTTGTTAATCATTATTTTTGTTGAATAATTTTCATGTATAGGTTTAATTGATATATTTTGTGTGTGTGTGTATGATGTAGCCACAAATATTAATTATCTATTCAAAGAAATTTAAATAATAATAATAATTTATTTATACATTTAAGACTAACAACAAAATCATCTGGATTACATTTGATTGCAAGAATGATAGATAAACTTCAACTAATTGATTTTGTGAGTCATTTCGAGAACAGACTTTGGAAATTTTTAAGGAAATGGGGTTCATATGGAAAAATGAAGTGAGAAACTAATTAGGATACATTTTGAGAAGTATTACGAAATATTAAAAAAAAAATCTGCTTATCTATTCAATAATTTAAAAACAAATATTAAATCATTAGAGGGGCTGGACACTCAATCTACATCTCGTAAATCCGTTTCTTTTTGGAGATGAGCTCTGAAGTGAGTATCAGTAATCTTCTGTAAGAAAGATCCATATGGTGTTATATTGTGTCGATGACATTAGAAGAAATGCGTCATTAGATACAGGAAGTGATATTTTTTCGTCTGATAATTGCCAGAATTAATTTGCCAAGCAAGTTAAGACATTTTCGGTGAATATTGAAAAAGTGCTTGAATTTTTTACAAATTAACTCATCAATTAGTTTTATTTTAATACTTTTACTTTCAAAGATAAACAACTTTAACAAGAAAATATATCACAGAAGTAAATTCCAGATATTAAAGGGCCATTAACAGACATTATCCAGGTTTTACAATACATAACATTCAAGTAATTTTTTTCTCTTTAAAGTTTTCATAAAAACCTTGATCAACCACATAACTCGTTATTGCCATTGAAAAAATTACTTGACAGACATTGAACAAAAATAAATTTAAAAAAAAATTTACAATTGGTTCTAAAAATAATTTTCTCGATACATATAATAAGGAATATAATGAAACGACTAGTCACTGTGATTATTATTATTAATGTTTCCCGCGCTTCTTTTTTTAATTTTAATTCTTTTTTATTTTCATTTTAGTTGATTGCCCAACAATTGCATGCCCTTCACTTTTTTAATGTCGTGAGAGAGTATTAAATTAATCTGATTTTTTTTTTATATTAATGAAAATGCATGAAAATAAATGAATTTAATTGTGGGTGGTTCGGTCGGACTTTTATATTTTTGTTAGTTTTATTTATGTTTGACGTCATTTTTTTCTCTTATACTTTTTCTTTTAATTTCATTTTTCTTTTTAAATATTAGAGTAAAAATAGATATTTTTCACATTCAAGATCATCATCAGATCATCACTTTTCATGTATGATTTTCTTAATATTTTCTTTTAATTTTCTTCTTTCAACTTAATTTCTTTAATCAATTAATCTGTTACCAACACACTTCAAAATAGTTTTGAAGTAAAAAAAAATAAAATACCTGATAATTGATTGATTCATTTTGAGTTTGATCTTCGTGCTTTTGGTGGTATCTTGTATAAAATGAGGGAAGTGATGCTGGATAGGAATTGCGTTGTGGATGAAAAGTCGTCATTTTTTGTATGATTTTTTTATTGAAGATTTTCTAATATAAAATATTTTGATAATTATTGATTATATCACACACGCTCACGTTCGTTGAGTATAAAAAAATAATAATTCTGTGTATATTTCTTAATCGAATATTAACAGATTATGATTTTTTTTTGTTTTGTCTGATATTTTCCCTTCAAAATTCCGCGAACAACTGACCAAACTCAATTTTAATTACATTGAATAAAAATAACTTTTCAGATTTTTCATTTTTTAATCTGTTTTTTCTCATTTTCATTTTTTTATTATTGTATTTTGTTAACACACCTATGGATTTACAGTAAGAGCAAGTAACGGTGTGTATGTGTGTGTGTGTGTTTTGATTTGAAGTAGAATGCAGGGAAGAGAGAATGAAAATTGGATTTGGAAAAGAAATTTTCATTTTTCACATCTCTGAAATCAGACCAGATATGAAATTGATCACTCTCGACCATATGGAATATTTTATGATTGGAAAGTTTATGAGATACCAAATTTTCCATACAGTGAGAAATATGAAAAATGAGAAGAATATGATTGAGGGGCGTTATCTCATAACATTTTTTGCCAAACAAAGAAGATACCTATCTCAAAAACACAGTAAATGTCTTCAAAAATATGAAAAAATTTGTTGAACTGTGACTTTCATCGTCATATGTTTCACAGTTTATGAAATTCTACAGATATTCACGAATAATAAGACAACACATTTTTTGGCAAAGTGTCAGTTAATTGTTGGCTGTTATGGTATTCTGGAAGTTTTCATTCACATTTAACAGAAATAGATCAGATTTGAGAGATTAGATCAAATTTTTGACAAATTATTCACCTGTTCAGCTGTAATCGATGTATCTTGTTGTGTTCCATTTGCATTTTCATAACTTAATTCTTCTGCAATTACATCGGGTGTAGGTGGGAAAACTGTGTGTGGTAAATTTTCGACAGGAGACATAAGGGCACGTGCATAATTGTGAGGACCATGTGGAAGAGGTGAATGAACCCTGAAATGAAATTGTATTATTTTTACTTTTACAATAAGTGACCTTAACTCACCCCGATGGTTGTCCATCATTGAGTAATGATGACTCAAATAAATGATCATTTGCTGGAACTGTTGATGGACATCGTGAAGATTCATTACTAATACTTTGTTTAACAGCAATTATATCATCACGACGTACAACTAATTTTATTTGAGTCGTTGCTTGTTTGAATAGTTTTTGAGCGTCAAGGTGTGTCAAATCACGTGCGTCATATGATTCAATTTTTGTTATGACGTCACCACGCAAAAGTTCTTCAGATGCAGGACTGTTTACACTGACCTACAAAATTAATTATAACATTGAAGTTAAATTTTTTTAATTTGTTAAATTAAAAACGTTAAAACGCGCTGATTTCAGCAGTTAACGGCTACTATCAAGGCAAAGTCTTCGTCGACCTAAGCGAACAAAACAATCAAACCATCTTCAAACAGTAAATTTTTAATCTTAGATAAAAGTTTATCAACATGGTCATCAAAAGCATAAAAGAACATTAAATGTAATGAATTTTTAAACGTGTGCAAACTCCATACTCATCAATATCGACATTTTTTAGAAAAATACTAATGATCAATTATTTTCCTTCTCAAAATTTTATATTGATGAGAAAAGTCTCTCTCTTTTTTTCTAAAATTCATTATTTATGTTTTTCTCAATTTTAAAATTTATGTTTATGACTTAACAGATGAATTATCTATTTAAATATTTTTCAAAACATTGATTTCTTAAGAGGTGTATTACGACTTGGACTGCCAAAAATATTTGTATTGTGACAGAACCTTTTTGTTTTCTGTTGATAAAAAAAAATAAGAAAATATTTTAATCCTGACATCCACGTGTTACAAGCCCAATAATGTGTATCCAGGGAAATCCAAATTTTATCAAAAAAAAAGTTTGAAATGAAGTGAAAGGAATAATTTTACTAGACCCCAAGAGGTTTCAAAAATATTTTGGGCTTTGGAACCTCAAAAGTTTTCTAACTCAAAAAACTTTTAAGTATTTTCGGGGCTGTATACGCAATACTGTGGTTTAACTTGAAAAATCCATCAAAATGTTGGGCGTTTTTAGCTGTATTGAAATTGCATATTTTTAGAGGTCATTTTTTAAGTCGTTTACCTATTCTACAATATTACCATACAACGAATAATTTTTCATAATTATGTAAACCGATTTTATATTTTTTAGAAGAGAAAATTGTGGAAAAACCATGTCAACAAAGATTTTTTTTATGTGTGCAAAACACAAAAATAATAAACAATAATTTTGTTTGTAACCTTTCTATCATCAAATTAATTAAAAATTTTAGCAGTGTATTAATACAAACACTCAAGCTGTATAAATATAAAATTTAAGTATTAAAATGTTGCGCAAATTTATTTTTTTTGGCAACATGTTGATCTTGCATTTTTTTTTTATTTGAACATCTAATATAAAACCACTGACTACTTGTCATTGTTCTTTAAATTGTTTCTTATTCATTGTTTTTTTTTTAAATTTGACTTTTAGTTTCATTCTATCACTCATCACCATCCTCATGTAATTGTTGCATTTTTGTACCTTTGTTATTATTAGTGGTGCATTAAGGTCACTTCCGCCAACAAGTCTGATGCCCCAGGGACAATTTTCGTCTCTGCGATAAAGTGTGACTAGGAATTCGTGTAATTTTGGACTCATATTGAATTTTTACTGTTCTTTTTGTTGTATTTCTAATTCACTCAAGTTTAAAATTATTTTTGGCTTGCTTTCACTTGTTCTTATTCGTTGATATTTTTTTTTATAATTTCACAAAAATCAAATTAATTTAAATGACACGATTTGACAGTTAGAGAAATTTTCTAAACATTTTTCTTTTATAAGTATTTTTAAAAATAATATCTTTAAGTTTTTTTTCTCTTAATCTATAACAATTAAAATAAAATTCAGTTAAATTAAAGTCCTACTGTGATTTGAATTGAGACAACACTAATGAAACACTAAATGAAAAATATTTCTTTTGAATCTCAAATTTAATCATCATCTCATTGAATCACAAAAGTGCACATACAAAGAAAAAATTAAGCATAGATGTGAATGATGTGAAAAAAGGGTAGTTTTATGTTTGTATAAAAATAATTTTCAATTAAAATTGAATTTTCTCTCTTTCTCTAATTCGATAATTATACTAATATACACATATGTTTTGTCTAGACGAGTGGATTTTTAATATAAATCTACAGATCGATTCATCATCATTTGAATTCATCGAAGTATTGCAATTGTAAAAAAATCAGCTTCAATTATATTTTTTTTTAATTCGCTATTTTACTCTTTTTCTCCTCCTCTCTCTTAATATTTGAATTTTCCAGACCACCATTTAACAAAAAACAATATTACAAAATTAACCAGTCATCTCCATCAACATTCCATTGAACATTGAAATTATCCCAAAAAAATTCTAAGCGCTGCAGATGCTTTATATGAGTGATAAATTTATCCATATGAGTTGAGTTGAATTTGATGGCAAGCTCCATGTCATTTAATAAAAGTATCATATAAATTCACTCTCACCAATCAATTTATTTGCAAATGAATTTTCTCGCATTTTCTTTTTTTATTACGTTTATTTTGAATTTGTGTGAGTGACATTTACGAGCTTGTATTGTGAAATTAATTTACTGTTTTTAAAAGAGAAATAAAAACATTGAAACATAACAAATTAACTATGTTGATTGCAAAACATCTGATCATTAAAATTTAATTTATGATGAGACGTGCCATAATTTGAGAAATAATTAAAAATGAATTTTATATTGGAAAAAAAACGTCCAAACTCGACCACTTAAATTTATGATTAAAACGTAACGGCCTTCAGCATGCTCAAATTTTAAATTCCTTATTTCATCATAGGCGACCTTCATAATAATTCTAGATCGTAATTTAATCGTAAACAAAAATAAAAAAATATCAAAATTTGAAGTGTTTAATTGATAAAAATTTAAAAGAAATACCAAAAATAAATTTAAGAGAAATCTTAAGCTCATTGAAGAATAGGAAAATAATTCAAAGATGTCCGATAATTTGTTTGGATGGGAGTTAACATTCAAATCTGTTGAATCATCGTTAGCCAACAACAAAACTGATGTTGTAATTGTCTTCATACACTTTGTTCTGTTAAAAAACAAATTTAAATGTGTTGGAATTGGTGATGATAAAACTTTATCTGAAACCGATAAAGCAAGTCAAAGTGAGCTTTTACCAGATGGCTGGAATCAAATGGATGGTGACTACAAACTTCGCTATGTATGCAATGATAAATTGTACATTTTTATGGCAAAACTGATGGACGATGATTTATTAATTGGGAATTTTCTTTCGGTTGATGGATTAAAACTTTCAAATGTGACCTTGGACATTAATGAAACAGTGACTGTGGAAGGCCGAACTGCTGCTAATGCTATCAAAAAATCAAGTGAAGTTTATGATAAAATTCAAAAAGATTTGATTGAACCAGTTTTTAGTGGAACTCAAGTGAGTACCCAAACACAAACAGAAAAGAAAACCGTACCGCCCATTGATCCATTGAGAGATGAAAGATTACCAAGTCGTAATCCAATTATGCCAGATTATGATAGACAATTTCCAGATGTTGGACGAGGTGATTTAGATCCATTTGGAAGAGGAGGTGGAATGTTATTTGATCCAAGAGGACTAGGACCTAGAAATCCGGGAAGTTTTCCAGGGCCTCTAAATCCCAGAATTCCATTCGGGGCTAGATTTGATCCGTATGGACCTCCACGTCCAGATAGATTTGAACCAAATCCAGATCATTTCAGACCTCCAGGTTATGATGATATGTTTATGTAAAAGGAAAATAACATGTTTCAATAAAATTCTAATGATTTATTGTGATAATTTTTATAATAAAAATAAATTATTTCTTTCCTTTTGACATTCGTTTCTTTGCAGAATTTTTCCTTTTTTGCATATTCCGTAATCGAGCACTCTTCTCCCTTGACATGATCTTTTCCTTTCTCACTCGTTTTTTCACAATTTGCTCTGCTGATAACAAGTCTGGGTCACGATGTTTCTTCATATCAATTTTAGCATTGTGACGTCCCCAATGAGTATGAGGATGGAATTTCCGAGCTGTTATAAAAAAAATTAAATGTAAATCTAATCTTAATAGAAAGAAAAAGAAACTTACCATTTGGAACATCTTCATCACTATCACGCTCACGTTCAAGCTGCTCTTCCATTTTGGTTCTCTCTTTCCATTTCGCATACCGGTCTGTTTTGTATGATGATGGAATCCAATTTCCATGTTCAGTTCTAATTTTTCCAGCCCGTGGATCTTCAACATTAACCATCTTTTTCTTCTTTCGATCCCATCGTTGTAAGTTCTTACCAAATCGTTGCGTTTCAGCAGTATCACCAATTACAGAAAATTCTGCTTTTGAAGCATCTCGAATAAATGAATTAATTGCCAAACCATCCTCTGTAGCTTTATCTTTTGAATTATATGGAATATAATTTTCGGAGTCTCTGAAAGCAACATTAGTTTCTCTGGGTTGCTTGAATTTACGTTTCTTGGGTTTTGGCTGTTCGAATTCATCTTCAGATTGACTTTCATTTTCAGAATCTTTATCATTTTTATCTAATGCAGTAGCTTTAATTATTTTTTCTGTATGTTCCAGTTCAGCAATTTTCTCACGATATTTTTGAATTTTCATTTCATGAGTTTTTCGTTTTTCATGCATTACCAGATATTGTTTGGAGTTGGCTCTGGGATTCAACTCGAATACAGTACTAGATGGCTTATAATTTTTAACTTTAGCCAAGAAGTCTTCCTTAAATTCAAGTGCATTAACTTTTTTCTCTTCGGTAGAATTCTCTTTAGAGTCCATATTCGCTAAAGCCTTTGCAAAATCATCCAATGATTTCAATGCATGAAATTTAATTCTTTTGACACGTCGATTTGCATCACCCGATGCTGCTGGTCTCGTGTTAATGTATTGCTTGTATGCATTACAACTAGTTTTATAAACTTTTTCAATGTTAGTTTCTTGCACCCAATTCCGGATCAGTTGATGTTCTTCTTCAGTTAATTCAGCTGGTGCAGATCCGATTGAACTTGTATCGTCTATGTTAAAAGGTCGATTCAAAAATAAATGCAAATCAATTAAATGTGCTTCATCATCTGTCGAAAAAATGGAGAAGGCTGTTCCGGTACGACCAGCACGAGCACACCGACCGACACGATGAATAAAAAGTTTTGGTTTTCCCGGGAAATGTAAATTCACAACATAATCAAGTGAGGGAATATCGATACCACGAGCTGCAACATCCGTTACTACCAAAACACTGACTTGCTTTTGCACGAATTTTGCTGTGTTAATTTTACGTGCAGATGCATCTAAACTTGAATAGACAATTGAATTTGATATACCAGCTCTTGTTAGGATCTGAAATGATGAGAAATTTTGGATTCATGAATTCATAAAAAAATTAATATTTTTAATCTTACATATGAAATAACTTCGACATGATGTTGTGTGCCTGCAAAGACCACAGTTTGTGCATTTTTCGGTATGACATATCGCAATAAGGCTAAAAGTGTGGCATATCTTTCATCGGGTCGACAAAAAATGTATTTCAGCTCCAAGGTGTCAGGTAATTTTGATTCAACATCCAAACGTAGGAGCACTGGATCACTTAGTCCAGCTTTAGCAAAATCAGCTAGAAGTTTTGGAAGTGTAGCGCTAAACAAAACAGTTTGTCGTCCTTCGGGTAATCGTTTCAATGTTTCATTTAACTGTTCACCAAAACCCATTTCAAAAAGTCGATCAGCTTCATCAAAGACAACATACTCAACTGAAGTTAATTTCAAGTCCATTTCAACACATAAATGTAGAAAACGACCTGGTGTTGCCACAATAATATCGGGCAATGCATGTACTGCAGTAAACTGAGAATCCATTGAATCACCACCAAGTACTAAAATTGTCTTTAAATCCAAATATTTTCCCAATTCTTTTACAAATTTATATGTTTGAATTGCCAACTCGCGAGTCGGGGATAAAATTAATGCTCTAGCACCAGTTTTAATCTCTCTTTTCTTCAATTTCTCAAATAGCGGTATGAGGAAACAGGCTGTTTTACCTGACCCGGTTTTTGCCATTGCCACAACATCTCGTCCTTCGAGAATCAATGGAATAGTTTTGCGTTGAATTGGTGTTGGAACTTTGTAACCACGTTTTACAACACCTTTCAGGACATTTGGATTCAGACCAAACGATTGAAAACCACCAGATTTTTTTGAATCTTTCTTACTTTTCATTGTCATGATCTCATTTGAGTCATCTTGATCATTCTCTGGCTCAAAAAAGCCAGGTATTGATTCAGTCATTATTATAATTTGCAATTATTTTATAATTAATTGGGAAAATTAAATTTTGTAAAGAGAAAATTCGGCACTTTTGATTTTCTTGTTTGTATAAAAATACAAACACGTGTAATTGATTGTCGCCAATGAAAGTAAACAGAATTCAAATTAGTCGCATCAGAATAAAACAGTTAGGAATTTGAGGGCACGTGACTTTTCGTAAGGACGAAAGAATCTTAAAATTCAAATTAAATTATTATTTTTTTTTTATTTTTTATTGAACACAATCAAAACCCAATAAAACAATTTTTATCCATGAAATCCTCTGCCATATCCTTTTCGTCCTCTTCCTCTGTGATTCTTGCCTCCTTTTTGAACATAAACCGGTACTACATAAACTGATTGAAATTTAACAAATCATTCCTTTTGAATTGAAAATAAATAAATATTCAAATTCATACCAGGTTTAACGATTGCATATCCAACGTATCCTCCACCTCCACCACCACCATAATTCGCATAATGAGATTCTGCTACATCCAAATCGTCTGCATGGCTAAATGCAGGCTTAGCTAATGAGGTCACAATCAAATTGAAACAAATTACGATAATTAAAACAGCTAATTTCAAGTTTTTCTGCAAAGGAATGGCAATAAAAAGTAAAAAATTTTTAAATTAATTAATTAAAAAACAGAAGAATTCTCACCAAGGCCATTTTCGGTGTAATAATAATGTTGTAATATTTGAAACTTTTTTTTGACTAAAATAACTAAAATTCTTTAAAAATGAATGTTTTTTTCCTTAAATGCTTAAAATTTCCTTTTAAAATAAAACACGTCCAATTAGATTGACGCTCAAATCACAACTGTACGTAATAAATTTAACATCTTTTTACATTCACGAGATAAAATGAGTTGAGATGCTGCTCATCATAGAAAATAAAACTGCAATTCATTTGGTTTTTTTTTCAATATTTATTTAATTTATATTAACAGTTTAAAATGTAATAAAGGCTTAGATCATGTGTGAACTCTTATTATTAAATTTACATTTTTATTAACGGATATCAAACTTAAATCTAAATGTATGAATATTAATGAGATAAGTCACGTGCTTGCTTCAATTTGAAGATATTACAAAGTTATCCATGTTGTTTCCTGTTATATGGCTTATATTTACTATATGGATTATACTTGTTATAATTATATTTTTTTAATTCTTCATCAGGATCTTCAGTTACATAGTAATTGGATGGATATTGAACTTGACTGGAATCGGTGGGTGGTCTAAAATAATTGTTATTATTATTGTCATCGTCATTGTCCTCACTTTCATAAAGGGAATCCGTTTTTGTATCTAGTGTTTGAAAACTGGGTCTCCATAAAAAACCTCCAGGTGGTCCAAAGCCTCCAGGAACACCAAATTGAGGAAAAGTCAGGACGAAAGAGAGTGTTGATATAAAAATTAAGTTGTGAAGTGGAATTAAAAGCATATTTATTTTTTTAGTCTCTAATTTGAAAATAATATGAAAATAATTTTTTTTCTTAAATTAAAGAAAAGTTGCAATACAAGTTATATTGCTACAAAAGTTTACGATAGACTGACTGACAAATTTACAAATTCAATACATAAAGCCATTGGGAATCAATTTCACTTTCTTCTTGTCTTATAAGGAAATTAAATGAGTAATCATCTTAACTTTTAATTTCAAAATAAGCGAAGCTCCTTTTAGGCAAAGTCTCTTATTGAATATTATTTAACTTCAAAATCATCAAAATTTGTTGAATTTTAGGCTATTTTACAATTATCCTATTTTTATGTATGTTGCTCCATAGACTTGGCCTCTATGTCACATTCAACATAAGGTTATCTCAGTGCTTATTTGTAAGTTTAACTTAAATACGAATAAAAAATCAAAACAAAAATAACATAATTCATGTAACGTAATCTGTAAACTTGAGCCGTCATCTTCAATTATCATTATTTTTGACTTGTTTTGAATAATTAGAAATTACACTCAATGTCACAGCATACCGTTACTTAAAAAAAATTAAGATCAGAATGCAATTGAAAGTTAATTTCATAATATCAGAAGAAATATGATATAATTCTATGCATTTTTCTTGAAAGACAAGTTACAAGACAGCTAATTAACGGTTTTTTTTCTGTTTTTATGCAAATTCGCGACCAATGACTTTGTAAATTTAGTATAAAATAAGAAATTCAATTTCTTCTATCATGATTCATTATCGGTGCACAGTTGTGAAGAGATCTTACACAAATATTAGAAGAAAAAAGATAAGAACATGTCTAATTTACTGGTAAGAGCCAACTTTGATTAATATGCATTAATTAATCAACCTTTTTTTTCAGTTCTTAGGTATTTTAATTGTTTGTCTGTCAACAATCCACGCAAATCCAATTCATGACCAACATATAACAAATGATCAAGGTGATTTACATTCAGCTGAACAACATGGAGCATATGCTTATTATCCTGCAATTGGACAAATTTATCCATATGGTGGCTATTATCCAGGAGTTTATGGGAATTTCCCAAACGAATACAATTATTACACCAACTATCATCAAGTTGATTACAAAAATCCACCAATTTTGAATTTGAATCAAAGATATTTTTAAATGAGTCATATTGTAAAATTAAAAAACTAAATTTGTTAAGATATTTTATTATAATGAATTAAAATTTTAAATATTTAAAAAAAAATTAAATTATAAAAACTTACATTAAAACATGTAAAAGCAAAAATCTAGTAATTAAGAGTTATTGGCCTCTTTGATGATAGACTGACTTTTAAAACTCCTAATAAAGTTGGTACTTCACACAAAATTAAGTGAGTCATCATCGTATTTTATATATTTTTAATCATTATATCGACAATTATTTTAATAAATTTGGTTTTTTTGTATATAAGTGATGGTTTTTTGAAAATAATATCACTTTATTTTAAAAATTCTTACACAAATAATTACCAAAAAAATGAAGTTTGGTATTATTTTGACTGTATTTTGCTCATTCGGGGTCCACTTAATTTTTGGAACTCCAGTTAAGATGAGAGAAACAACAAATTTTATGAATTTTAACGGGAAAACTATGACCAATGATATTTTACGTGAATTAAGTCCCGAAGCTGAATCTCTCCTTTTCGGATCATTTCAATTTGGAGTTGGAGATACAAGGGGACGAGATACAAGAAGCAGAGATAAATTTGATGATAGACAACAAAGAAGGAGACGTTACAATCGTGGAGATTATATAAGTAAATTTTATTAACTTATTAAATTAACTTTATAAAATAATAATATTTTCATAAGGATATGGATACGGATTTGGAAGACAGAATGGACGTCCTCGCTGTCGTCGTAATACAAATAATTAATTTTTGTTTTAGGTATCGAAGATATTTAATGCAAATATTGAGTTTGTTTATTTAAATCAAGAAAATTTTAGAATACAAATCAAAATGAAAAATAAAATGGTGTTTGGGCAAAAAAGTTTATTATTAGATGGATTCTCAATGTAAAACTTTCCAATTCCCCGAATTAAATACAGAAATGTTTTCTTGAACTGAATATCTCCTTACTGTTTGTTTCGAGTGTATTAAGTGTATTGGTCCTAAAATTTCAAGATATCTCTTCTGATATACATTTGGTCGGTTATGGAAACTTTCTGATGAAATGCTTTGCTGTACAGAAATTTTTGAAGGTTTATCCTAAGTTAAATTCTTACGGGCTACTATAACTTTGAAAAATTAACGTTTTTTTTCAGTCAATCTTAAGCCTTGTTACAAAATGAATGAGTTAAAAGTGACATTCTTAAACTCTGGCGGTCAAAACCTTTGCAAAATCTCAAAACAAATGAGTAATCCTCAATCCTCATGAGCTGCTCTATTAGAGTGGCGACGGACGAACTCTCTCTAAAAACGCTTTTTTTTTAATGTACTAAAAATGATCTAAAAGTAATCACACTTATGATAGTAACGCATAAAATTAAAGCAATTTGGTACTTCACATAAAATTAACTGTGAGTCATCGACATGTAATTTATCTGATTTAAAAAGTAATATGAATAGAAAAACCCTGCAATTAGATTGCTCATTCATGCTGTTACTTAAAATGATTACGATAACAATTTTGACAATAATCAGTAAATTAATGAGTTATTTATGGAATTGTTTATTTTTTGTATATAAAAAAAGCATTTTTTTGAAAATGAGATCAGTATATTTTGAAATTTCTTATGAGTATAAGTTCGGAAAAAAATGAAATTCTATATTATGTTTGTGGTATTTGGAATATTTGGGTTACAATCTATTTCTGCAACCCCAATTAAGATGAGAGAAACGAAAAATTCTGTGGATATTAATGGAAAAACTGTGACTAAAGATATTTTCCGTGAATTAAGTCCTGAAATTGAGTCCGCCCTCTTTGGATCATTCGAATTCGGACTTGGAGATAAGAGTAGCAGAGATAAAGACAACGAGAGACAACAAAGAAGGAGACGTTATAATCGTGGAGATTATATAAGTAAATTTATCTTTTTTTTATGAAAATAAAATATTTAGTCTCAAAATAAAATTCAATGTTAGGATACGGACCTGCAAGACAATATGGACGTGATCGCAGACGTAGCAGCAGCTCAAGTAGTAGCAGTAGCGAAGAACATCGACGTCGCTATAGGAATGAGTTCCGTTTCGGATATCCACGATATTTTTAAAATCAAATTAACATTAGAATACAATGACTCGTAAAATGGTGTATGGGAAAAAAGTTTATTGCTTGATTGATCGTTCAACTCCTTTGTGTATTGAATATAATATTTTAAATATGTTAATTACATTTATTATTTATTAAATTTTTGCACGTGTTTTGTTCGGTGGTGGTGGAGATAATTAGTGTTTTTTTTACTAAATTTAATTGATACCAAAGCTAAATCCTGATGATAAAGTTCTCGCAAGCAGTCCAAGCCCAGTGACATCAGCACTAGCAGTTGCTTTTTGATTTGATCTCGTATCGATTCCAACATCACTTGACACTGACGTTCCTGTTCCAAGGAATGGCGTGAATATTGGAAGGGGTATGACTAGAGCTGGAGTTCCTTTGCCCGTTGTTTTATAGTGATGATGATGATGGACTACAGCATCTGTATTTGTTTGTCCGGAACCAGAAGTGCCGATACCTACATACTTAGTAGTTGGAATTGGTTGTACTGCAAAATTTACTTCATTTGTACTTGGATGATGACGATGATGATGAACATTGTCTGTTGTTATGATAATTCCATTTCCAGGTCCAGTATTAACAGAAGCAGATCCGGCTGGAATGTGACGCTTCTGGGTTTCAATTGATACGGGAAACAGCCAATTACTTTGAATAGAAGCGTCATTTGATGTGGCCACTCTATGTTTAGGTTTCAAGTTATCAGAGCTCGATACCGATACTCCAAAACTTGTATCATGAATTTTCTTATCTTGATTTCCATTCAACTGTACATTGAATTTATTTTGATTCATATCCGTTGAAGTTACACTTGATCGGGTATCAATTCCAGAATTCAATGAAGTCGAAACCGTTTGTGATGGAGGTGGGTATTGGCCATGTGTATGAATCGTTATTGAAAGTGGAAATAGTCCTGCAGTTCCATAATGCCTACTTTCATGACTTTGAATATTTACTTTTTCTTGATCATTTTGGTCGGTTTCAACTCTCACATGAGGTTGCATTAATGGATTAAATGTGTAAGTCATATTCTGCTTTGCATGGTTATTTTCTGATTCTTTTGCACTTGAACTGATATAAAAACTGTTTGAATTTTCATTGAATGTTGAACCAGAACTTTGAGCTTTATTTGAATTTGATGAAGAAAATGAGACATGAGCTCCAGTGTTTTGTTGAGAATTTGATGATGACAATGTTCCTCCATCATTTTGTGATCGTGATTCAAAGCTAACTGATGGATATGAGGAGTAAATCCCACTATTTTGATAACTAGGTGAACTAGATTGACTTGAATTTTCATTGAATATTGAACCTGAACTTTGAGCTTTATTTGAATTGGATGAAGTAAATGAGACATGACCTCCAGTGTTTTGTTGAGAATTTGATGATGACAATGTTCCTCCATCATTTTGTGATCGTGATTCAAAGCTAACTGATGGATATGAGGAGTAAATTCCACTATTTTGATAACTAGGTGAACTAGATTGACTTGAACTTGCACTGAACGATCCTCCAAGATACCCATTTGATTTTGTTTCTTCATTACTCACAGTAGCACTATTCAAATTCGTTTGAGCCTCAACACTCCTAACATAATTTCTGGATGCATAATCATTTGAATCACTTTGAGATCCTGTGTAATCAGCATACACTCCTGAATTTGCATCTCCTTGATTATAAGTCCCATGATTATTATCAGTATTTTCATCAAATCTGGTATTAATTGACCCAACCGTGTTTGATGATGCATCAACACCTTGGGATGATGCAGAAACGCCAAATTGTGCATCATTAGCACAATCTTGATTGTACCCGGATTCATATGAAGTTCCAATATATCCATTTGAGCCAATTTGAGATCCTTGATTTTGGTTGTCATACGTTACAGTGCCAGAATTTATCTGAGTATCTATGTTTGATGAATCAGATCTTGTGGAATATGAAGGGTATGTTGCAAAATTTGATTGAATTCCAATAATTCCAGTTCCTGATGTATCTTGATGGGCATTATCCATACTCGAGTGTGCATCGGAACTCCTTACATTATTATTCGAAGTTGATGAAATAGTGAACTGATTATCATTGGACTTATCGCTGTTGAGTGTTGTAGTTGCACTGAATCCGTTATTGTAATTTGATCCAGCTGTGCTGGAAGATACAAATCCAGAACTTGAAATTTGATCGTTATTCACTGAAGTGCTATGAACTTCATCATTATTCATCACATCAGAATTAACTGTTCCTGTTTGTATCGTTGATGTCGATTTTGGTGGTAAATAACTTCCATGTGATTCAATCATAACCGTTGGATATCTCAATCCATATTCGACTTTTCCTTGAGTATGACTCTTTTCCTCACCCTTTTCTGATACCGATGAAGATGATGATGAAAAATGACTTTCACCGAAACTTGCGCCACTATGCGATGATGATGAGCTCAAGACATGATTTTTTGGTGCAACTGATCCACTTTTGAGGGTAATCGTATAAATTCCTTCATTATTGACATTCGATTGAGGACTCAATTCAGCTCTATTTCGAATTGTTGCAGTTGAATCTGAATTTGAATAATAACGACCATTATTTTCAGTTTTGGCATTGGTACCAAGACCATAAAGTGGAATTCCAATACTAAATGAATTCCCATCCCACATTAAATGAGGCTTTGAATCGACATTTTTTGTAATGAGACTAATGCTTAGGACGAATAAAAATGTTTTGTAATTCATCGAAAATTGTTTTTTAATTTAATATTTTTTTATCTTTTAAATTCAACTCTTTCTTTTGAACTTCCAAATAGAATTAATCCTTTTTGAGATAACTCGCACTTATTTATAAGACATCCAATGAAAATTAAGTCAGTAATTAAAAGAAATTCATTAGAATTAGAATACAGGCCCATTGTAATGAATGTAAAGTAAACATGCAAAATGTTGTTAATGATTGAATGAAAAGTAAATAAATTAAAATTAAAACAACAAACTATTTACGTTATAACACTTTTTCCAGAGATCATTAACACACAATCGATTTAACTACAATTTAGTTGTTCAAAACAATTAATTTAACAAGATTTTTACTTAAGTTGTACAAAATATTCATTGATGAGATGCCGGTAGCACACGTGTTCTGATGAATTCGGAAAACCCAGTTTAATGGTGTTTGTTTGGTTAGTTATCGAAGAAATGATCAGGAAGTGAAGTTAAATTTTTACCGAAATTCCAATCCATTCAATCCAATATAAGTTTGTTTTTTTTTTTGAAAGGCAACAAGAATCTGCTGCTGTTCAGCTCTAGAGATCATAAATATAAACGCACAAGTTGGCACACAATTTTAAAAGATCAAATTGATAAATTTGAAAATTTTCTGACCCAAGAACAAATTGAATATTTTCTAACGTTTCTTTTCATACTGGAACCGCATAAATTTTAAATAAAACTGGAACCAATACTGGAAATCAATCGACATTGATAAGCGACTTCATTTTTCCAATCGGAATTCATGTCGCACATCAATGTCATTACATGTAGAATAATTTTTACGAAGAAAATATTAACACCTCAAAAACTTTAGAATAAAAAGTCTGATTTAAGGACAATTTCAGGCTCTAAACGACATTGGAGCCAGTAAAATAAGGATAAGAGATCTAATTTAGGTAAAATTTGCTTGCATATTGAGGTGTTTTATCAATTTAACTACAAAATTAAGATTAAATTCATTTCAATCACTTTCTTAGATAATAATTTTTTGCTTCATTAAAAGTGAATCGTGTATTTTTTTCCTATATATTTTAACAGGAAACTTAAATCTTCTTTCGTATCGTTTCTAGTCAAAGTGTTTATATAAGGGGAATAAGATGGCAATGCACAGTGGTGGTGTTGGAGGTGGTGGAACAATAATTGATCCTAATATGTTGCCAATTGAACTTCAAGTAGGTCCATTACCATTAATTGGATTTTTTGGCTTAGACATTATGACAAATGCCATTCACAAGACAATTTGGGATGCATTTAGTGCTAATCGTAAAATAGAAAGAACTGCATTGAATTTTAAATTGTTACCCTTTGGGACGGAATTTCCAGTTGCCAAACCAAAAACAAGATCATATGAGTGGTATCATCCAAAAGGAATCCTTAAAAGAAATTGGTTAACTAAACATTTGAATATTCTGCCTTCGGTTGTTGTTTTATTTGAAAATTTAGAATGGTCAGATCCACAATGGACAGAAAAGCAATTACAATGTGCCTCTCATGTGCAATCCATTAAGAATTCCTTACAAGGTCGCAATACTCAACTAATTGTGGTTTTGATACAAAGAGGAAGTGGTGGACAATCAACACAAAATGATGATTTGTTGTCATCCGAACGTGCCGCCAATTTAACAAGCATGTGTGATATCAATGCAAAATTACTTTTTGTTTTACCGTACATGGATCAACATCTCATGAATTATATATTGAGACTGGAATCGGCATTTCACGAGCACTCCCAAGTCTATTACACGCAAATGGTGAAGCAGATTAGATCTCATCGTGACCAACTCACATCTTCACATCAAGGCTTAATGGTGCGACATCAATTCAAGCTTGGAATTATATCAGAGTTGAAACAAGATTTCAATACAGCACTCAAGTAAGTTCAGCAAATTAAATCCAATTTCTTACATTGATATATTTTTTTTAATAGACATTACAAACAAGGCTACAACTTTTTAGAGGAAATTCGTATTGTAGATACAAATTGTATGGAAATTAAAACCGTAGCAGGATTCTTCAACTACAAAATATGCAAATTAATGTTTAAATTGAACATGCCACGCGATGCAATCACACATTTCAAAAGTCATATTGAAAAGTACAAGTCTCGAACTGGATTTCGTGAACTCCAATTTGAACATTATGCTTGGTTGAGTGTCCAATACCAAGCATTTGCCGAACTTTTTTGTGAAGCTATTCGAAATGGATTGCCCGCGTTACAAACACAGCACCCAGGCAAATATTACTACAAAGCAGCCGAATATATTGGAAAACGTAAAGATATTTATCTACAGTGCTTGGAAATGCCTCAATCACCTGTTGATTTATCACCACAAAGTAATGGCACATCATCGGTCTTAAATTCAGAATTTTGGGGTGTACGCGGTATGAAGACAACAAGTGAGGGCACGTCAGAATCAATCATTATTAGGTTGATACAAGAACAAGAAAAGTCATTTAATCATTCATCGACAATAATTACGCTATTGGGACAGGCAATGGCCCAATACAAGGTTTACAAGTGTTTGAGGTTCAGGAAAAAGTTGGCAGTGGAAATGGCGGAAGAGTATTTGAAGTGTGGTGACTATCCAAAAGCATTGACGTAAATAAATTCATTTAAATTTCATCAATTTAAATTTATGATCATGTAATGCTTTCTCATTTCAGACTCTATTCATTAATGCTGTCTGACTATCGAGCTGACAAATGGTACACAATTTTTACGGAAATTCTCTTGAAAACATTGCGATCAGCGTATCTCGCAGCATCTTCAGTCGATTTCATTGCATGCAGTATTGAAGCACTGTCTCCTAATATACTCATAGAAAAAAATGAACGAATTCAAATTTTAGAAAATTTATGGAAAGTATTCCAAGGTGTTCCTCCAGTGTCACAACAGCAATTAGTGCCTGAATTAAAGTCAAAATGGGAGACCACTCTAGAGACACTAAAATCTCCCGTTTTAATTGACCTTGATAAAATCAGTGATGTATTAGATTGTAAAATAACCTTCAATAAAGCCCAAATTAAATGCGACGAAACATATCAATTGTATCTGTTCGTGCGAAATAACACAGATGTTCCATTGAAAGTTCGGAAATTCACAGTTGTTCTGTACGATTCAAAATCATATTATAAAATTTATGGCACAGAAGCCGGTGAATACACGAAACGCTGGGAAACACTTCGTCCCATGTCAAATGATATCCTGTTGGAGCCAGATAAATGCTATAAAATTGTGTTTCAAGGTGATGCCACTCAGCTAGTTGAGAATATTGAAATTCAAATTGTTAAAATTGAATTGGAAATGGGAGCTAAAAATTGGGCTGTCATGACTCAAAGTCAGAGTTTAAATAAAACAAAAGAGTTTAAATCAAATTTTTTGCAACGTGACTGTTTGGACCTCATATCTGTGATTAATAGTTGCTATGTAACACCAACATTCCACTTAAATTCATGCACAAAACAGATAGACCAACATATGTTAGTGAATGAATACTTCCAACTGCATGTTAATGTGATAAATAATTTTGATGTTTGTCTACAATCGGTTGGTATTAGTTTGACAATTCCACCAAATCTTCGAAATCGAGTCTTCCTAACATCGGAATTGGACAAAGGTTCAATGCAAAAATTCTCGTCACACATTCAAATTAATATCGGAGATTTACCGATGCAGTCAAACACTTCAATTAGCTATTATTTAATAAGTTTGGTTGAAGGCAGTATTGAATTAAAACAAAAATTGTGGTATCAACTTGAGAATAGCAGTCAAGGAGAGCCAAGTGTTCAATTGACTATAAATAATTTAGAATCACCTACAAGTGGTAATGAGATGAAAACGTTAAAAGATGTTACGGGAAAAAATCCTCTTGTAAATAATCATGATATTAAAATAGAGTATTTGGAAAATGGAGCTATTAAGAAAATCAAAGAAGATTCAATTGTTGTAAATTGTGTCGAAGAATTCAATTTTATTGCTCGTTTTTTTACACTTAGTCGACAAGCGCTAATGCGAGCTTACAAAAATGAGGATTTTGTATTGCGAATCAACTTGAATGTTAAATCTCCATTGGAAATTGAAATTTTAGAACTTCTTTTTATAAGTGTAAGTACAATTTTCATTTTATTACTTGGTGTAAAAAAACTGGTGTACAAAAAGCGTTTCAAAAACATTTCTTAAAAATTCAAAATTTTGATCAGTCCAAATCCATGGAAATGCATTCTACATTTTTTAACTCTAATCTAATAAATAATTCACCCAATTTTAATTTTTCAGGATCACAACATTACCGAATGCTGGCATAAAAATAACTCAAAATCTCTTAAACGCAAATACCGGTGTGGACGAACATTAGAAGACATTTTAATTCTGCGTCCAAATCAGTGTACCAATGATTGGATGAATAAAGATAATTTCTTGGATAACGATTCATCGCAGCAAATATTCAGTCCTAACAAGAAATCACCGGAAGTTGTGACTCAATCTACAAATTTAAATACACTACAAAATTCCAAAGAAAGTGTAGAAAATTTCAGTAAAAATCTACTTTCAACCGAATCAACAACATCGACAAATACAACAAAAGGAAAACCTTCAACAGACTCACTAACGACAAAAGGCGATGATTTATCATCAATTACGGGTTCAAAAAATATTCTCTTCACAAAAACTGTCTATAACAATGCATTAGATTCTCTTTATCAAACCCAAAATGGTAGGAATGGTTTTATAAATCAAGGTAAAGGTTTGATGGCAAATTCGAAAAATAAGTTAATATTCGGAATTTATTGTGTGCGATGGAGACGAGCTGGCTCAAGTAAAATTAATGAATCAAAATTCATGATCAATGGTGTTGGTAAGGAAATTCAAATATTTTTTTTTGTGATATTTAAAGATTAATTTTTTCATAATTTTCATACAGATATAATTGACCCTCCTCTAAATATTTATTGTTACATAACGCAACGAGTCTACACAAAAGTGCCACTTCCATTCAAAATAACTCTCAAAAACCCGACAACTAAAGTAATGTATTTGTCTGTGACGTTAAATAGTTCACCTAGTTTCATGTTCTCAGGACATCGATATGTAAGAATGGAATTTCAATTTAATAAAATTTAAAGAAAATATAAATTTTGTTTTCAGTTAAATATAACAATTTTCTCTCATTCATCATACGATTTGATATTCAATTTATATCCATTGAAAGCGGGATGGCAGCAACTTCCGGAATTACAACTTCAGTATGATAAAAGCCAAAGTGACAATATTTCAGGGACAGATCAAGTCAATATTACGGAAACACAACAAAATGAGTTGGCTAATTTAGTGAAACGATGGATGCCGAAATGGGTGTTTGTGCATGTGAGTTGACTTTAATGATTCTGGAGAAAAACATTGAAATTATTTTTTTTCTCTTTAAACAGCCACCCAATTTAACGAACGCATCATCATCATCGTCCTAGTATTGAAATGTTAACTATTAAAATTTAAAGAAAAAAAAGAAAGAAATTGTCTTAAATATATTGTAATGTTTTTTTCTTCTTTATTTAATTTTAGTATATTACCATTGTTTGATAGAGTTTTAAAAGAATCCAAGTTTTATTATTAAATTTACATTTATATAAAATTTCACATAATATTCAAGATTTTGAGTTGAAAGAGTTTAACAAAAAAAAAGTATAACAAAAAAATGAGTCTTTTTAATGTTGTTGGTGAAGCGCGATAAAGAAAAACAAAATATTAAAATAAATTGTAATAGCAAAATATGTGAGACATCAATTTTTGTTATTTTTTTTTGACATAATTTAAATAATAAAAAAGAGGGGGGACAATGTGAGCAACAATTTGAGTATAGAAGGAGAATTTAAAAACTATCACTATCATAATCTACATTATTACGACTATCGTGTCCGGTAGCTGAGCCCAAACCACCCTCACTACGCATTGAATAGACCGGAGTTGCAGCAGTGCCGTTTGTTTCATCACCTCCACCACCGCCATCTGCTGTACTATCATTTCCATCCTGATTATTTGTGGATGACCCAGCACTGTTTAGTGTGGTATCTTGTGTTCTAATGATCGAGTCAAAATTGTCTTTAATTTGATTATTTGCCCCTTTTGGATCTAGATCGGTGGCCCAACTAAAATGCATTAAAGCTAAATCTGTATTTCCTAACTTTTTGTGAATTTTTCCAATTAAATAATACACCACAGATTCCTTCGGTACAATTTGTTTTAAATCTTCGAGTTCTTGTAATGCCTCCTTACATTTTCCAATTGAAAAATACATTGAACCACGATGGAATTTACACAACGGATTTTTAGGATCCAGTTGAATTGCCTGATTCAATGTTTGGAGTGCTGTGTGTACTTTATTCAAGAAAAATTGCATTACACCTATGTGGACCATGAGTACGGAATTTTTCGGATTAATTTGTAATGCTTTTGTGTAGTGAATTTCCGCAAGTTTGTATCGTTCTTGTTTTGAGAAAATTGTACCAATGCCAAACCAGGCGTTATAATGACGAGGACTTTTTAGAATAGCAGTCCGGAAATACGATAATGCCTTATCCAGTTCTTCGGTTAGGACTAATTCATGTCCCAATAATGTATAACTGTATGGAAAATCGGGATCAACTTGAATAGCTCGTTGGAAAAATTTAATAGCAGTCTCGTGTTCCTTGTGAGCACTAAAACAATTTCCAGCTACACACCATGTAATGGGAGATTCCTTATTTTGTGCCATCAAGTCTTGAGCTAGTGCTGATAACATTACATCTTTTTGTAAATGCCATAAATCTGTACTGTAAATTTCCATCATATCAAGACGATGTGGCTCACGGTCATGAATTTCCTGGAATATTTTTACTGCAGTTTCGTAGTGTCGTTGTTCGTGATGTGCCATCGCTATCATACTTTGGATCCAACTACTTTGGGAGTGTTGTAATGGAATATTTTCGAAACAGCTTATCGCTTCCTTACACTCATAGTGTGCAAGATGGAGATAGCCTTGACCTATTTCGCGTAGTAATGTCATTAATCCTTCGGCACTTTGTTTCTTCATTTGAAGAAGCTGTTAAAAGTAATAAAAATAATTAAATTGAATACTGTGAAACCTAAATGGAATAATTTCATTACCTGTTGAGCAAAATTCTGAGCATTATTGATACTATTATTAATTAACACTTTTTGATCTTGAACTACTTGTACAGGAACATTTTCTTGTTGTATCTTTTCCTTATCCTGTTTTTCATTCAATTCAAAGCCAATTGTATTAGTTAAATTCATTTTTGAACGTGTTTTTGATTTGCGCGGAGGTGATCTGGGTGCAGCAAATTTATTTATATTTGGACTTTTATTATTTTCCTTCACAGAATAATTATTACTAAAAAGACGTGAACTTCTTCTCACATTTTGACCTTGACCTAATGCACTTGGAGTCTTTGGCGTGCCAATATTTGCACCGGTTTGACTAAATACTGGCTGTTTACTTGACTGCAGTGGCTGTTCTTTTCTCGTATTAATAACTTGTCCTTTAAGCTTTTTGTGATTATTTGCCTTTTGAGAGTCAGTTAAAAGTTGGAAAGTGTCAGTGTGACTTACAGGTGAGGCATCGACATTTGCCGGTGTATTCATTATTGGTAGGACTCCAAAACTAGGACTATTTGGCGATAAAGATGATAAATATTTGAATTGTTTCCTAAATGGGGTTTCTGTGGGACGTGGATGACTCTCATCCATGATAACGACAGGTGGTGTACATTCTAAATTTATGTGAATTGCTGTCATTTCACGTTGGAGTGGTGTTAATAGTTCAGCAATTTTTTCATTACTATTCGCTTGAGGTGTACTCAACAACAATTGATTATTACTAGTATTTATTAGATCTATGTAATTAACGGCATCGGCTGATGTTCCATTTAAGCCAAACCATGATAAGCCTTGTGTTGCCTGAGTTGTTTGGAAAATGTCTGTATCATTTATTTGGAATACCTGTTTTGGATCTGGTTTTTCGCCACGATCACACAAATCCCTAAATGTCTCAAATAAAAATGGATTTAATTTAATAGCTCTACGACTAGCATCTGTAGCCAATTGGCCACGTTCTGTCTTTTGGCATATTTTTGCAAGGAGTTGCAAGGCAAAACACGCAATATCTCCAAAATCTTTTGTAACATCATCCAGAGTGGATGCTTTAATGTGATCCTCTTGTGACAGGTAATTTTCGGCATCATTCAACTGCTTCAATTCATACGCACATTTTGCCATCAGAAAACGACATTCTGGCGATTTGGCACCTTTATTATTCAATAACCAATGCGCTTGATGTACTTGTCCCGAACGATAATAACAAGTTGCTAGAAGAAAAAGACTTTCTTCTGTTTCGACTATAAAATGAAAAAAAAATCAATATTAATAAAAAAAAATTATTTATAATTTCATTGAAATTTACCTTCAGTACACAATCGCTCAGCTAAAAATATTGCATCTTGGTAAGCATAATGATTTAAACAGTGCCAAATAGCAGCCTGAAATAAAGAAACCAGATTATAACTGTAATTGTAATAATAACAAGAAATCTTGTCCTCAATACAAAATTACAACCCAATATCAATTTTTCACCATTCCAGACAAACCTGAATCCTCACAATTTATCAAATTCATCAAACACTTTCCAATTTTTTTGTTATATAAACAATTTGGCATTCAATTGTTAATTTAAAAAAAATTAATAATACCAGACATACAAGTCGTACATATACAAAAATCAATCGCCATCACTTTTCCCTTCTTTTGAATGAGAAGCATTTTTATTTTTTGCCAATTTCTTTACCTGAACAGGCTCCTGTATAATCATCTTCTATTTATTTACACAATTAACTAGTTATAATTGTAAAATTTCTAAACATTTGCCAGCAATTATTGATTTAACTTGGTGAAATTTTATTTTTTTTACTGTTTTAATTGGATTTTTTTGTATTATTTTAGCCTACCAGACTGACGTTTGAAATAAAAATGAACAAATGACGTTAAATGAACGAATTTACGATTTAACGGTCCATACTTCGACTCGAATATTTAACGGTTTGTAATTGAACTCGATATTTTGAATTTTAAATTTAAATGCATGTGAAAAACCGTTGAGATTTGTTTGTAATTAAATTAATATTTTTTATTATAGTTTATATTTTGTTTTTCTCATAAATAATGAAAATTAAATTTAGTTTGGTTGAAATTCATGAGAGTAAAATTTCCTTTGAATTCATACAAGTCTGATTTCATTAAAAATCCGGCAACGGAAGCTGTCATTAAGGAGGTTGCAATTGCAGTTATAAACGCACTGATGAGAAGTTTTATCATCATCTGTCGTTTTTCAGGAACGATTGCAATAAAAGTTCCCACAACAATTGCAATGGCAGTTGGATTTGAAAAGTTACTCAATACAAATGTAGCAATTGCAGCAGCACGTGGCTGTTAAGAGGAAAAAGAAACTTTTATATTAAAATAATATATAAAATGCGTTTTCACAGTTCATACCGAAATAACTTCAGCTTGAAGTAACTTCATCAATTCTTGATATGCCACAAATTCATTATCAACCAGTTTAATTCCAATCACTTTTCCAACAGGTCTACAATCACGCCATGGAATGCCAATTAACCAACAAATTGGAGTAAAGATCAGCTCAAACAAATATTCTAGAGTGACATTTTCAAATCCAACTAATGATGTAAAGAACTGCAAAATCCCATTTAAGAAACTGATAAAAGCGATAAATGCAATTATATTCGCGATGATATGCAGATAAATTTTAGTGGCTTCTGATGCTCCATTCGTTCCAGCATCTAGGACTGAATCACTTTTCTGTTGATATTGTTTAATGTCACGTCCTTTTAATTTAGTTTGTTTTGTTTCAGGAAAAATTAGTTTTGACAATCCCAGTGCAGCTGATGCTGACATGACATTTGCTGTAATTAGATGAATGGGTTGTGCACCTAACGCTGTGTAAATTGAGATCGTGGATCCTGCAGCCGAAGCAAATGCTGACGTTAAAACAGCATGAAGTTCACTTTGTGTCAAATTCTAAAGTGGAAATTGAATTTGATTTGAAAAAACACAGTTATGAGTTACATTTTACTTTATCTTACCCCAAGAAATGGTTGAACGATAATAAATGATCCAACTGTACCTAAAAACAATCTTGTAAATGCAAAAGTACTCTCAATGTACGTTGTGATGGTAAGATATTTGGCAATTTGTCCAATTTTCGAAATGAAATTTTGTATCCAACCCAAATGATATAAAATTGCGACAATGAAACTGATGAAAAACACCGACGATAAAACATAAAAAGCGAAAACTTGTTCATTGATCAGAAATTCACCAAAAACAAATGTTGCACCAGTTAGGGATAAAAGACGGAATGAAAGGAGTCGATTTGCCATGCAACTATTACAAAAATATGATTGAAATGAAAAATTCAATTTCATCAAATAAAATCTTACTCAAATATATCTCGAACAATTTCCTGCTTCAACACCATCATTCCAAACAGGGCTTGTAAAAACAATCCACGTGCAACAGTTTTCCAAGCAACATTAGAGCGGTTATGTGAGAAAATAATACCACAAACAATGACAAACAAGATTCCAAGTAACGACTGTAAACGTGTGTAATCTTTCGATATCTCACTTATAAGAAGATATGCGATAATTCCAACTTTTGTTAAAATAAATATCCCAATGAAGATTCTGTGTCAATGAAAATTGAAATTTAATTACTTTTCATTTAAGATTCACTTATTTTATTACATTTTAATCCATTTTCCGTGTTTTTCCATCACTTTCTTCCACAATTTGATTAAAAATCCAGCAACATATGGCTTGAACAGAAAATAATAAAAGCAAGATGCATAAAAGATCACATAGATGATCAAAAGTGTTCCGTAACCACGACACCACTTTGCGCGACATGCCTCCGTATCGCATTCATCACTATTATTAAATTCATAAATTGATGCAAATATGAAATAAATCACAGCCAAAATATTGAACAGAATGAAAATTAAAATATTTATCAGTTTTTTGTGTTCATTGTGAAATTCTCTGATTTTTAAATGAAATTTGTTTTGATTCTTATTAAGTGAATCATGATCCGTATCATGATTTGTCACTGTAAATACTGTCCCATCATCGTTATTTGATGAGGTTCGATTTTGAACCATTTCTATTCCGTTATTATTTTCCATTTAAATTTTCTCAGAGTAGATATTTAAGGTGCTGAGTTATAAAAACGTTTAATTGTACTAATGGCGGTTAAGTAACTTTTATAACATTAGATTATGACGCTACTTGTATTGTTTCTTTTTATTATTTGATAATTATTGAAGATAACGCACATAATCTCGCGTGCAAATCAAACATTGTGATTCAAAAATCGTGAATTTACTTAGTCATAATCAATATCAATATAGGAAAATAACTATGAGAATTTTTATCTATTAATGTTAGTATACTTTTTTTAAAAATTGTCACAAAAATGCCGAAAAGAAAATGATCAAACACGGTTGAATGTGAACAGTTTTTGCTTTACTGAATACTTTAATTGGACTTCCCTTGATTTTAAGTGTAAAATATATATTTTTGATTTTATGTTTGTTTTTTAATGTGGAACAATTGAAGTTTTTTTTTCATATTATTTTGAGTGTATTAACTAATATTTTTAATATCTGGTACAAAATAGCAGCACTACCTAACAATGGTAAACATTAAACATGAATAACTAACTTCAATGCATTTTGGTATTTTTTTAGATCAACACGCAATTTAACTAATCGTTGCACTAAATTCGGTTGGCTAAATTCGCCAAACAGCGGAATACTTGTTACAAATTCATTTCTTATATTTTTTGTATGTATCAGAAATATTTAAATTTTTTAGTACATTTTATTACAGGCGGTTTGACACTGATTTCTATCCATTACGTGCATTGGAGCAAGGTCAGGTTTTTTTATTAGATAAAGTAGGTCAAAACTCATTAGTTTTGAGATTGGTCTTCAGAGCCTACATAGCCCGAAAAACCGTTAAAAACGGCTAAAAATTTAAAAAAATTGAAGATTTATTTTGTTAGTTTGATGAGGTTTTTAAAATGAACTTTAGCTCATTAGCCTTATGCCTTAGCCTTATCATTGGTTGGGTTCAGGGACTCGGCTCCAGATCTTGAAAACGGTCAAAATCCCAAAATGTCAATTTTTTTCAAAATGGCGGATTTTTTCAATAATTTCAAAATAAAACTTAATTTTACTCAATGAACCGAGTCCCATCGAAATGCACTTTTCTAAAACGCCGTAAACGCCAACGTGGTAAGAATTTCCCTTTTTTTAAATTATTTAAATTAAAATATTTTATAACTGAGTGAACATTATGAATTAGACGGACATTCCCAATAGCACATTTTCGTTTCCTATTTTCCATTTTAATTGTTTATTTAATTTTTTTTTTTAATTTTCGATAAGATAACGACAATTTTTACAACAGTCTGTTTGTATATGTGACAAAAAATATTAGATTTTTTAAATCCAAAAATTATTAATGAATGCACGAATGGACTTTGAAGTTTAATCAGTGTCAAAGTACGTCACACATATACAACAAAAAAATATTGATACAGTGTTAAAGATCACTCAGTTAGTTAATTATTTGCGTCCCAAATCATCATATATGGATTAAACATAACTTTGTTTGGTTTGTGCAGTGATTCATACAATGACTTATTTTTTAAACGTAAATATTATGATAGACCTTAAGAAACGTGCAAATATCATAAATTAAGAGAAATACTATCTAAGAATAATTTATAGTAGGATTCTACTATTGAAAGTTAAATAATTATTTTTTGTCTTTTTTTTTCATTTTCTAAGAAACCTGACCCAATAAAAGTAGCAATGCGGAAGGGATTAAATCTGGTTTGCTTTCTCGAATATTTTTCAAATGCGTTAAACGAATCAAATTGACCCAATTATTTGTCATCTTAAAAAATTTAAACAAAAACAATAAAAAATTAAATAGTATCCAGACGCTTTGATTTTATTTTCGTATTTGACATTTTATTTATTTATTTTTTATGTAGAATTATATTTTTTTTTTTATTTTACGATGAGTGTCTGTAGTACAAAATTTAAATAAATTTTTATGCAACAATATGATTAGAGATCGTGGTTGAGTAAATTATACTTAACTCGGGGTACTTTTCACTATTTATTTTTAATTGCAAAATTTTTCTGTTAACTTATTGTACTGTTTGAGTTGAAAAGCTTCTTCGTGATATTTACTTGCATTTAAAAAAAAATACGGTAGACATTTCAATTGGTCATGTTATTCAAAATACACAGACATGATAATTTTATCATATATACATAAGTAATGATGATGATAATAATAATAAGAAGAAATAAAAAAAACAATCAGAATAACAAATTTATCTTTTTCCAGAGTTTTGTTGACAAACAAATATATATTTTTTTGTTCGTAACTTCTTGATGCAATTCTTGACAATTGTCCGAATATATTATGCAATTTAACAACTGCTGTCGCACTGTAGGGCTAAAGTAAGACATTTTGCCCAAGTAGGAATAACTTTTGAACCAAGAGTCCAAACTAACTGAAATTTTGAATAGAAGTCCAAAACATATTACTCTTTCAAAATAAATTGGGAAATTTAACTAAAGTAAGCCTTGTAAGCTACAATAAGCCTTCAAAGTGAGAGTAAAAAAAAAACACAAAGAAATTAGTGGAATTTATGACAAGAAAAACATTCATTACTGGGAATAATAAAAAAAATCAATAAAAAAATATTTATTTTGTTGAATCAGGCTTATATAAAGCCTGATTTATTTCTAAAAGTAATATTATTAATAAATTTAAAAAAAAATGCTAAAATTGAAATTAAAATTAAAAAAAAATAATGCGAACTAATTATATTATATATCGATTGTGAGATAAAATTACATACAATTTGAAAACCAACACACACACATACATACACACACAAAACACACACACACAGACTAATTTTTCGAGTTTCTTTAGAGTTTATTGTAAACGGTTGAATTTAAAGTTCGAAGCAATTCCAAAACGCAAGATTTTTTTCTTTTATCATTTTCAAATTTTTTAATGAACGTAATCGCAATTTTTATGGTACTTTAGTTCAAATAAATCGCTCACTTTGTTCTGCAAAGTTGTTGCTTATAAAATAAGCTAAAATGTTGTCTCAGACCACTTTTTGAGTTTTCATACAAAAATATTGAGAAATCATCCAAAAACTGTTTAAATTAGAGCATTTTCAGAATGGCAAATATATGAAAAATTATTGATTTGTATAGGAATTTTTTTTCCAAGAAAAAAATTTAAATTTAAACAACTTTTCCGTACATTGTATCAATGTTTTCATAAAAAATATTACAGTTCCCATACAAATAATCGATTTTTCATGTATTTGCCATTCTAAATATGCTCAACTCTTTGGATTTCTCAATATTTTTGTATGAAAACTCAAAAAGTGGTCTGAGACAACATTTTAGCTTATTTTATAAGCAACAACTTTGCAGAACAAAGTGAGCGATTTATTTGAACTAAAGTACCATAAAAATTGCGATTACGTTCATTAAAAAATTTGAAAATGATAAAAGAAAAAAAATCTTGCTTTTTGTCATTGCTTCGAAGTTTAAATTCAACCGTTTACAATAAACTCTAAAGAAACTCGAAAAATTAGTCTGTGTGTGTGTGTGTGTGTGTGTGTGTGTATGTATGTGTGTGTGTTGGTTTTTCAAATTGTATGTAATTGTATCTCGATATATAATATAATTACTTCGCATTATTTTTTTTTAATTTTAATTTTAATTTTAGCATTTTTTTTTTTAATTTTTTAATAATATTACTTTTAGAAATAAATCAGGCTTTATATAAGCCTGATTCAACAAAATAAATATTTTTTTATTGATTTTTTTTATTATTCCCAGTAATGAATGTTTTTCTTGTCATAAATTCCACTAATTTCTTTGTTTTTTTTACTCTCACTTTGAA
>LN483374.1:1027318-1050642 GCA_900002565.1 Culicoides sonorensis | reverse complement strand
TATTTATTTTAGAGAAATATTAGTGATTTTTGGGAACTTTGAGGGCTCGTAGCTCGCGGATTGGCAAGTTTTGACATGATGTCTCTCCACAGCTTGTTAGGTATTAGCAAGACCTACATTTTAAGCCTAGTCCCAAACGTAAATAATGATAAATAATCTTTTCCGAGTCCAAAACGTTTTTCCATATAAAATCCCATATAAGAAATAAAATTGCTCAACTTTGAAGGCTTGAAAAACTTAGAAAATGATAATTTTTTTAATTTTTTTTTTACATCTGAGGTCCTGCATATGTTTTCTTTTCAATCATATAAAAAAAAAATTAAAAAAATGACTTTCATTTTTACCTCTAATGAGCAAATATTTGTTCTAGTAGCCCCATAGTGTGTCGTTTATGTAATATGATAATAAATTAAATGTAATTTTCATACTTTTTATATGAATAAAATATTTGATAATAAAAATGCGTAGAAAATGACTTGCAACAAATGTTATTAAAATAATCTGTCTTCGTCGTCTGTGTAATAATTCTTATGTTTGAATTAATTTCTCATTGGATAATGACAATAAATGCCCTTTAATGGCCACTTCGTTTGTCTAGTTTTGAGTACCCTGAAGGTTAACCATATCAGGCCAAAAATAGTGTTGCAGCGTTAATTGGAATACTCCCGCATACACTCTCAACACAAAACCAGAGGGACACCAGTTGGAAAGCGTGTTCACACTGGTGCCCCGCTGGTTTTGGGTTGAGAGTGTACCATGCGCGAAAAAAACCACTCTGTCTATCCAGGAACGGAGTTTGAATTTTGTTTTTTGATCGTAGGGCGTCAATTATATCTATAAAGCTTAAATTTTGTCTCCATCGTTAAACCATCCATTGGTTTTCAGTGGAACGTTGTGAACGAAAAGGCATTTGAGAGAAATAGAAATTTTCTTTTAGAATTCAAATGACATGAAAATGCGTTAACCTACGTACTTAAGATTTCTGTCCCACTTTTTTTTGCATATTTGACACGAAATAAAAGTAAATAAGACAAAAAAAAATATCCAATCAAAAAAGAATTAATTTTAATTTCTAATTTATGTGTGAAATAATGTTTAGTGTATGATTTTCAGACGCTGTTCAAAAACAGAAACAAAAAAAAAAGAATTATTTTAACATACAAGAAATGTCAGAAGCATCTGATGACTTTATCATTATAATCAATCTAATCAAATTGTGGAATATATAAAAAGTGTCTCGCCATTTGATTGCAATCTTGTATTTTCTTTTTTTTTCAATATTTTTAATGGTTTGTCATCATATCGCGTCATCCTCATGCATGTTACATGATTTTGCAGTATTTATAACAGAAAATTTATTCATTTTTATTCTTAACACATTTTCTTATGATATTCAAATTTGTGTCTTTTTCAGTATTTATGGAAAACAAGGATTTTGCATCATGCAATTTTGACTGCCATACCTTGTGGTCAGCTTATAAATCAATTTTTTTTTTATACTGTGTAAATTTATTATCTTATTATTCAAAGAGGTGTTTCTTGCACATTACAATAATTGTCAAAAAATAAAGAAAAAAAACTTACACAGTAGCAATTTGCCCAAAGTAACACACAATAAAAAAGGGCAATAATAAATAACCAAACATAACAAGTTATTTTATGTGAGCGTATGTTTTTATGTGGTGTGTTAAAAAAATATAAATTATTTGACAAAAATTGGAAAACTTTTACCTTGAAATTATATCACGAGTGCATTTTAATTTTCAGTCATATTACAATTCACGATTTTACCGAATAAGCAGGAAAACACATCATTAAGGGTCCACGGTCCTGCCGATTGAAAATTGTTCTATTAAAAAATCTGACTAACGGACAAACATTCAGTCATAAAACGAATGTTTCATAGCAATATCTTAAAAAAAATAATTAAGGAATACAAAGCGAATTTATATGCAGAATAACATTAAAAAGTAATTCTATTCAAGTCTCCAAGTCGATATCACTAACAAGAAACTGCATCTTGTAAACAAAAGAATAAAAGGAATAAAGCATAAATAATAATGGTGATGATGATGTTGCATTTGCAGTCGTGTAAGAGCAAAAACAGAAGCAAATGATCACCAAACCAGACACAAAGACACCTGTTTCCAAATTAAAATGCATTCAACAACAACATTGAGAACAAAAACTCAATTTAACACTTTATCTTTTCGCGTTTCAACATTTCAACACATTAAAACTTAACAATAAAAACAACAAAAAAAATCACATACGTACATAAATAATAAAAAAAAAATATAATAATAATAAACATCATCATCTTTTATAAAATTCAGTGATTGCTCATACTAAGGGTGATCACTAACAAGAATACTCGATTCAGTTGTATGAGATGAAATTTCAGCATTTAGCATACGTTTTTGGTGTGCCTTAATTAAACATTTATTACAAATCTCCAGACGTTGTTAACTCATTCAAAAACATTAAAAATCAGAATGTTTCTGATTTTTATTAATATTATTATTTTGTTCCTTTTATAGGTTGGTTCTTTGCATTTGTAGTGTACACACGTGAGTGTCTGACACGCACACGCATTACAAATATTGTAAATTTTAAAAACACTTTGACTTGATTTTATGTTTTTCTGTGTTTACTTTACTTTGTTTTCTGTGTTTGCATGCTTTTTTTAACTTTATAACAGATTTTTCTAGACATTGGGACGCAACAAAAGGATTACAACAATAAGATAAATTTTAATAATAAAATATTTATGTTTTTTAAATTGGCAGACACTGTAACAAATTAAAAATTGTTCGAAAAATTGAATTTTTAATTAATGTGTTAGCAAATATGGAGAAACGATAACAAGGTGTGAAGATTCATTGATTTTTGTTTTTTTTTTTTAGAGTTGAGAATGTCTGAATTTTCTTACTTTAATGACAACTAGGATTCTAAGCAAAAAGAACCCTCAGATGATGTTTGTAAGTGCAACCGTGCATTGAATGTAAGAAGTTTTGAGGTTGAGGAGTCGATGTTAGAATTCGAGCAGCGAAATTGACAAGAACCTTCATACTATGCACATATGGTTAGATAAAGCAGAAGAAATTGCTTTTGGATCGATTCTGGTCACAATGTCACTTTAAAAGGAGTAGTTCCTTAGCCTTTCAGAGAAGTTTTAGTGAGAAACATGTTAAAAAATTGAATTTTTCTCCAAAATTCAGCGCCATTATATAATTTTCGTTTTTTCTGAGTATCCTTATCGAGAATTTCCAAACATTTTTACAATTATGTTTGATCAGATCGCCGTAATATTTTTTGACAGTTGATCAGGGTATTTTTTCACAAAATGGTCTACTCTCTACGTGATTTTCAACGTTTTCCTGGACTTTCCATTTCTAGGTTAAATTCATACAAAAATTACGATTTGTTCAATTCAAGTGACATTGCATCAAAATCAAAAATTTTCTCATTCCAATTTTCCAGTAAATCTCATTTTCTCTCATTTAATAAAACAAATTATATTTATTCTATTTTTAAAAATAACCAATTCATGAATGTAATAAAAAAAAAAGTAACAACCATTTTGCCATAAATAGTCAAGTTCCGTTCTTATGCATTACTGCGACTGTTTTTCTAATAAATTTACCTGAATGTCAATGAAAAATCATGATTAACCAAAATGGAAATGTCTGCATTCCTTTACTTTAAAAATACAACTTTTTCTAGTTGTTCTCATATGCTAACATAGATCGTGTGTGTGTGTGTGTGTGCTTATAATAAAATAGAAGTCAGACAATTTTTTACTGTCTTTACTAGTTTTGTGTGTGTTTGCGAGTGTGTATTGCTTGAAATATAATATTTTAACACAACATCTCGTTTTTTTTAATATCAACGAGTGTAATGATTCATAGAAAAGTATTGCTATTTCTCAGAACCGGTAAAAATAATAATCATTTTACAGTACTGCACATGATTCCACAACGATGCACTTATTCACGTAAATATAAATTAACATTATGAGTGAGACAAGAAGGCTAACTAATAAGAGCACCAGTTATGATAAGTAAAATAACTTGTTTAATAAAATTTATTTTTAGAAAGAAGTAAGTTGTTGTTCTTTTTTTTGTCTTTAAATCAATTGAATAGAACGATCGTTGATGGCAAACTTCATTCATAAAAAAAAATTATTATTATAAGGTTATTAGAAAAAGAGAAAAAAAATATTTGGCGCCTCATTGTAATTTTTTATGTAACTTGATACAAAAATTATCAAGTCATGATTTAAATTTACAGACAAAACACTTGAGGATAAATTAAGAAGCACTGATTTAAGACTTCCGATTTTTGCTTCTTCAATTTTTGTGTGTGTGAACATTACAAAAAAAAATTACTAGACAAAATAAAGTTTGTTAAATTGTGTTCGTCACGAATTCTTTTGTGTTTATATTAAAATTTTTATTCTCTCTATTCTATACTATTTTTTTTTTAACTAAATGATATGAAATAAAATTTGTTTACTTCTATCAAGACAAATTGATCAGAATTAGGATCAACTAGTCAATGTCAGATACAATGTTGTATTCTCAAATATTCTTTTGTTAACTTGTATGTTAGTCAATCAAAAAATATATTTTGAATATAATAGTGCTCTATTGTTAATTTGAGTGTTTTTTTTATCTATATATGGATAGATGAAAACTAATTTTAGAGGATAAATAGACATTTGGGGGCATTGACCGAAATTATTCATTCAGACAAAATAACTTTTTATTAATAAAGTAATAATAAAAAGATCACGCTTTTCTAGTTCTCTATTGTCGTGTCATGTCTTTTAAACAATTTAGGATTAGGATGAAACAGTTCTTAGATTTCTGATTTGTCAATTATTTTGCAAGAACTGTATCAAAAGTCCATATTGAACTTCATACTTGTACTAGTCGATCGTCATGTAAAAGTTGAGTTAATCTTCAATTTTATAGAAAATCATACAGAATGCCAGGGCCATTAAGAATTTTCAATCCACCCCTGCTGCCATCGATATATCTCGCGTTTGGTCAACCTCCACCACGACGATTGCCTGCAACGCTTATGATAAGTGTTTTTTAGTCACGGTCCAATTGTGCTCGGTGGACTGTCCATCTATATCTGGTTGACTTTCTACGACAATAGTTGAATTAGGTCATAATATGTACAAGAAAAATTAACATGAGTTCTCCCACCCTAATGAGTTTTGCAAATTTTTTCTCCAATAAAATATACGTCAATCAAGCAAAAAAAAATATGACAAAACTGCTAATAATAATTGATTGTTATCAAAATTATTTTTTAAGCAAAAAAAAAACACAAATACAGACTAGACAAAATTTAAATAAGTACTAGAAATATTCTAAACAAATTTAACTCTTCAACAAAAAGCCAGACATCTCTTGATTAAATTCAAGTGTTTCATTGTAAATTTATAAATAGTTAAATGCTTCATTTGATTCCTAGATTATTTTTTTGATGTCTGTAAGCTTCATGAATTTTATTTATGAATTCAAATAAAAACTCTCAAAAATAACTAAAAAAAGGAGCATTAACCTTCCAAAAATTAAATAATTCAATTCATAATATGACCTTCTTATTGATTCAATTTGAATTTAATCCAACGATTGATTTTTTTTTATTTTTTTCATTTTACCAAAACATTTCTAAGAATTTTTATTTATTTTAATAATTCATGAAAACTTCTAGTTAAATTAAATTTAATTTTTGACCTTTATAAGTAAAACAAAAGTCATCTTAAAACAATTAACATTTAGTGTGACAACAGACAATTTTTTTCAATTCAAATAAACACGTGTTATATTTTTTGTGGTAGCTTATGCCAAAATTTTTTCTTAGAAATGCTTAGACTATTAGACATAGTGGGGCCAAAAGTGATAACTATTGACGACATTTTGTATTAAAATTAATTATTTTTTATTACAATGTTTTACGAAACTGATTTATGTAAGATATTTTGCCAAAAAATTATTTTACAACGGAAATCATCTTAAGATTGTCACCAATGCCAATTATTTTTTTCACTTAAAGTAGTAAAAAAATTAATTTCATAAGAATTTTTTTGCTTATTAGTCACCCATGTGTCAATTTTTTCTTTGGATCAAATGATCAAAACGAATAAAATTGATTGTAGATTATCATAAATGTTTTAAGAGACGTTAAATTTCTTGATAAAACGAATTTTATCACCTTGTTTAAGCATAAATTATGTAAATCTATTGAATTTAAAGTCATAAGTAGAAGTTTTGCAGAGTAAACACATTTATCACTGTAATGATTTTGTGTCACATTTAAATGTGGTTTAGAAACTGAACTCCTTTAAATAAAGCTTTTAATTTAAATAATAATTTCTGTTATTCACTACATTGTAGAACGACTGTCTGACAATTGAGCATAAAAATGTTAGCATTAGCATACGTTCTATAAGAAATCACATTTTTTATGCAATTTTACCTCTGAAAAATGTATTTTTTTTCCATTATTATTTTAAACCAATAAAAATCGACAGACGAAATTCAAATTTTTTGCATAATGTTGCTTGTACAATTTTTTTTCGCGTTTACTAATAGTTTGGAATAAATTTTAAATAATTAATTATTAATTCAATAACATAAAAGAGCATGGCACCTCCATTTGCATTGCATGGCTCAGTGTTCCCTAAAATTGAAGTTTTTTTTTTGTTACAATTTTAACACAAAAAATACGTTTTATGTGATTGGTTAAAATCCAAGACCGTCAAAGAGTGGTACAAGTAAAAAGACTTGAAAAAAGGAGAAACATTTTTTTTTTTCATATGACTGTATTTCTTTATAGGTCTGTAGTTACTATACAGGATTTTGTATGGTGTAATACAGAGAGTAAGCAAAGTTTTTTTAAACCCAATCAAGAAGAGCGTTAATGATCATAAAAATGTATGTTTGTTTGTCTTCAGTGTTTGTAGAAATATGAAGAGTCGTAGAAAATTATACATGACTGTTTACGACTACTTGTAAATATATAGGACAAGTTTAATTTTTACCAAGTTCCTTCTTATTATGTTGTGTATCTACATAAAATAATATGAATTTGCCGGTCTTGTGATTGATTTAATGTGTAAAAAGAGATTTTGAATGACACTTTAATCAAGCGGTTTGTTGAGAATTTATTTTTTTTTTAGAATATTATTATTAGTGTTTCTCTGATTTGTTTAAAGTATTAACCATATATTAGATCAAAGTTATATCTGATATTCTTTTAATAGCTACAAAAATATTTGTTAATTTTTTTTTATAATTTGAATTTCCAGAGGTCTGTTTTTCGTAGAATATAAAATTAGATATAAATTTTTGCAGTTTATCGGATTCTAGTCCACGCAGATGACATGATAAAAATCCCTCAACCACTAGGCTATGACAACTCCCTGCGTATTAATTTATAAAATGTGTAATTTTTTCCTTATTCAGCTTAATTTTAAGTGTCCTGGTGGCTTACTGAGGCATGTTGTGACGTTCTACGTTAAAAATCACAGGACAAATTATGCACATTTCTCACCAATGTCCAAAATGTTGGGGGAATTTAATGGTGTTTCTCAATATTTCGACTTTTATATATCAAGACGGCAGTTTCTGGCACTTCTGAAGTCGTCTTCTCATCATCAGCTCTAGTAAGGTGACATTGTCACCACTTTCAGGTGAGTGACAAAACTTTTTAATTTGAATTGGCCCACCGCTGGTGTGTTTTCTGTTTTTATTTGTATCGTATCATGTGTACCTGAGGACCACTATCACGTGCAACTTACACCTAGATGTACTGGAAATGCTTGATCACATTAGTTTTATAAGTTTTTAATTTTATGTAATATAAATAGACCCAAATAAGAAAATAATGGTTTTCATGTATCGGTTTTTACCGATTAAATATATGATGTGTGTGTATGTACGTTTATTTGTATGATATGTGTATAATTTAATACATGTTGTGTAAACGTTTAGTATTTATTATACTACATGAAAGAGACTTGGGTAAGAAAAGAGCGTTAGAGAGAATAAGTTCTTAAACAAAAATTGTGTATAAAATATAATACTTTCTGAATTATCTTTTTATTTTCTTATCGAAACTCAACTGGAGTGAATATCACTAAAAATTTTAAAAACTATTAAAAAATAATAAAAAAAAAATCATATTTTTATCAAAAATTTTTGAAAATAAAAACACTCAAATGAAAAATGAGAAAAAACTTCAAAATATGACAAAAATGAAATTATAAAATAATTGTGATTTAATTTCTTATAAAAAAAAACAATTAAAAAAAATTAATTTAATTAAATTGAACGGTTAAACTAAAAAAAAATAATTAAAATGTCAAATAAAAACAATTTTTTCGTTTTTTGCTTAATCTTAATTCTAATACAAAATAATATAAATTTAATATTTTGTTCTCCGGTCAAATCAAGTGATAGCAATACAAATGACAATAACGATGATAACTTAGCAAGTGAAGATAATAATAGTGTAACTGAGCATGGAATGAATTCAATTACAAGACCAAGTACAAAAATTGTCGATCTAGATAACTTGGATGCCAGTAATTTGGAATATTTCCGAACCAACAATATAAATTTAACGGCTTTAAGAGTGCAGCAAGAAATGTTACGATCAAAGAAATTATCAGGAATATCCCAAACACTCTTTAATGCGCCAGCACCATTAACCCAAACTGGAAGTTTACGAAATGATGAAGATGAACACAGACGAGAGTAAGTTAGAAAATTAAATTATCATTTTAAAATAAAAAAAGTGGAAATAAAAAAATAAAGTAGAAACTAAAAATGTGACATTTATTAGTTCAAAATAATAAATGAAATTTTAAAATATTTTCTCTAAGTAAAAGTAACACATAATTATTAATATTTTTTTTTTGAAGAGAATGTGTGAAAATTATATCTCATCATTTTATTATTAATAAAATTTTATTTCTTGCACATTCAACTTTTGCATCGTAAATAACTCGCAGAAAAAAAAAATAATAAATTAAAATAGCACTACTCATCATATTTTTGTCATCAATTTCTAAGTTTTCAAAAATTATTATGGTTTATGTTTGTGGTGTGTTTTTATTTCAAATATTTAAAATGTGATTGTTGTTGGTAATTTATTTGTTTTAATCGAAAAACTGTGCCAGCTTGCAATTTATTGAATTTTAACACATAAAATTAATATTACCGCGAAAAATTTTTTTTTTGTAGAAATTTTACATTTTACATTTGTTTTGTCTTGATTAGCAGTGCACTTTACATTGACCGCGTCGCATGTTTTAATGAACTTTTTGTACAAAATGAATTCTAAGAATTTTTTTGTAGAATAGAATAAATTTTTGGTTCATACATAAAAAAAAATACAATTTTAATATAATTTCAGCTTATAAATAAATAATTTGACGAGGTTTTAGAAAATATTTTCATGGCCAAACTAAAATTTTACTTTAAAACTCAATGAACGTTGATATAAATTCACTGAAAAAATATTTGTATCAAATTCTAAGTAAAAAAAAACTTTAATTGATTTGTCAATTTATTAAAAGGAAGTTCTCCAAGACACACGTTCAAAATTTCAAATTTTGATATAAAGAAATTGATATGCAATTTAACAAACTATAAATTTGATGATGAAGCATTTTTGAATACACTCATTTATTTTTTTACAAATGTTCTACATAATGTAGACAAAATTATTGTCAAGGAAAGTAAATAAAATTTTTGAGCCGGTTTAAATTTTAATTGAAATTTCTACAAAAATGAGAAATGTGTTTATGAAATTATACAAATACATACCTCCTTTGGGATGGTAAAATGGTAAAACTTTGTTCAATTTTGATTTTTTAAACTTTTGGGCTTAAATCTTATTTTTTACTTGAAATATTGAATTATACTTGAAATCAATGAATATTTTTTACAACTTATCTCTAAAGAACATTGAAATTATGAGCTTGGCCTCGTAGTTCAACAGCAAAATACAGCAATCAAGTCTAAAAAAAAATTATTAAGAAAATTTTTTGGAAATTTTGAATTACTATGACACAGTCTCTCTTTACAAATTTTAAATTTGAACACATACCTTAAATTTCATTCAAAATGAAAATTGGCCAGACAAAAACGTGGGAAGAGAGGTGACTCAATTTGTAACAATTTTTTACACATTATAATAAAATTTAGTGACAATTTAGGAAAAATTTTAAGCTTCAACAATTTTGGCCATTCAAATTGGCAATAAAATTAAAAAAAATTATTTTTCTTTTTTAATATTCCCTTGTTTTTCTAAAAATGTGACAATTCGAGCGTTAATACATTTTTTTATGAGTTTACTCCAATTGATGCAGTTTTCTTTTATTTTGAAGCAAATTAAATAACTCTCAATATCTCGATTTATGAAATTTTTTTAATTTCCAAAAAGTACTATGAGTCAATTCAAGTCGAAACGTTGAAAGAAGTGATAAATTCGAAATTCTTTTTTGAATTGTTTTCCTTTAAAAATGCAAAAAAAAAAAATAAAAATAAATAAAATTCTTTTATGGTCAAAAGTGTGCTCAAGTTCATGGAAAATTCTTCTGTCCTTCTTGTCTTATTAAATTTCTGATTAAGGTAAAATGTTATTTCAATACAAAAAACTACTTAACCAAATACTAAAGCAAATATGTTTTGAACAATACTTTAAATGGATTTGTTTCATAAACATTTAAAAAAAAAATAAAAATAAATAAATAAAAATTTTGTGTTTTTTTTCGCGTATCTGAATGAAAATGACAATTATTTTTATTGTTTTTATCATTATTTTTATTTTTATATTAATGAATGAAAAATACATTGAACAGGAAACATTTAAACGAATGTGAAATAATAAAATAAAAAAAAGATGATATAAAAATGTTGATTTGTTATTAACTTTTATACTGTTGCAATAAACAATTTAAAAAATCTGGTTTGGCACGTACCAAAACAATAATGTTGTTACAATTTGCAATCTGGAATTCAAAAAAGGAATCTGTTTTTTATTTGTTTTTTGTATTTGGAAATAAGAATTTTTATCATAAATTAATAAATTTCTGAAATTAAGTAAAAATGAGAAGAACAAAACATGATCATTTTTTTAGTAAATTTATTGAAAATCGACACTTTAAAAGTAAATTGAAATTTTTCTCATTCAAAGATAAGTTATAGTTTTGTGTGAGCCAGACATTGATCAACATACCTGCATACCTGGTGTGTGTGTGTTCACATTTAAAGAAACACCCGAGATAAATAATAATAATAATCGTGTATTAACATAGACAACATGTTCATGATATTGTTGTTTTGTTGTTATTATTATAAGTAATACTGGTGCTATTTATTTTAAAATAAAATACAAAAAGTAAAAGATATGCAAACAACTTTTCAATTCTGTCTAGACTGGTGTGAACTGTAAATTCTTAATAGGTAATAATAGAGTAAGTGTCTGAGTGTAGAAACACTGTGACTGAAACACTTAATATAAAATATTTGTATAGTTGTACATACGACACATATTTTTACTGTCTGTCTGGTTAAAAAAAAAATTATTACATAGAGTAAGTACATTCATTCATTCATTTAAAAACTCTTTCATTCATGACACATATTATAGTTATTTTTGTGTGTTTTATTCCAATATAAAATTTAAAAAAAAAAAATATTTTATCGTGTTTATAATATTTATGCACTTAATCCTCCGTTACATTTCAACTGTGTAGCGAACATGAAAAATTTATTGAGTTTATTTTTTAATTCAATTTATTTTATTTGAAGTGCATGTCGATGGTCAATGTCTATGGTTTTTTCCTATTTCAACCTCACCCAAAATTATTGTAAATCGATCGTTAATTAAAAAAAAATCATTAGATCACTGAGGATCGTTATTTTAGCGAAATCAAATCAAATTCATAAATAATGCAGAATTCTGATTTTTTTAAATGTAAATCAACGTTATTTCATGAAAATATATTTTTCGGTTATTTGAGCTAACTTGACTTGTACACAGTACAAATTGATTTGATCAGCAGATGAAGATTTTTGATTGAGGCTTACAGGGCGTTTGATAATTTGAATTTTTAACGCATTTCCTATAAATATTAATGAAAATTTCCGATATTATGGACACTCTTTTAGAGATCACATTCATAAATTTATCAAATTTAATTATGAAAATACTCCTAAAAACAATATGTTACTAAAAAAGTGCATTACTCTTTTAAGTTTACTTTAATCAAAACTATCATCACTGATATGAGATATGATGTATTAGATTCATGTTACATGATAAAATGAATTGCTGTAATTTATTTTTTTCATTAAAAAACGAGAAAGGGTAAAGACTGTATAAGAACCCTTACAGTTTTCTTGAGACTAACAAGAAAATAAATTTCTTTGTTTCATCAAAATTTTATCTGCACTAAAATGCAGTGGTTGCACTTATTTTCATCACCTGCATTTTCGTCCCAGACAAAATTAAATTACATTGTCTTCAGTATTCGTTTTTTCTTCTTTCTTTTCATCATAACATGCAAGTCAAAGATTATCACAAGTAACAAAAAAAATTTACATACTTTGCAACATTAAAGTATGTACTTGCAAAATTTTCCAATGATCGTGAATATCATAGTGAAAAAATAAAAATAAAACAGTAACAATCCACACTGAGTACAGTAGCAGACAAGATATTAAAATCCACTCTTTATACAATGCATAACAACATCATTATTAATATTATGATGCAAAGAAAAAAAAAAGTCTGGTTACATTATTAGCATGCGACTATCTTGCATAATTATAATAAATATTGCAGCAAGTGCACTTGCATTATTTTTTTTTATTTTTTGTTTAAATAACCGAAAAAAATTGTCGATTGCATCGCAATGTCAAGTCAAGGTTATGAACATCAACAATGGATAGTATGCACTTGCATTGCACACCCAAAAAAAAACTTATATGTAATAATGACAAAAACAACAAAAAAATAAGTGCATTGCACGAGCATAAAATAATTTATCTATTCAATGTATCTTGTACTTGTCTTTTTGCTGTTTATTCTTTTATTTTGTCATCATCAGTTTTAAAGTATTTGTAATAAGAATAATAATAATAAAGGGTGTATAATTGCAACATGATGTAGTGCACATCGTTAGAGACAATTATGGATGCAACATAAATATTATGCACGATAATAAGAATAAGTACTGATGACAGAGGAAAACAAAAAAAAATTACTGAGACAGGAATACATAAAAAAATATGTTTCTATAAAGAGAACGTATAATAATAATAATAAAAAAAAACAATGTGAAAAAAAAATTGTTTTGACCTTGATCTTGAATTTGCTCAGGAATTGCATTGCAAGGCATACACTTAAATGGAAAAACTTACAAAACACAGTAGACAATGTGATAAATAGTATACATTTAGAGACAAAAAAGTAACAGAAATAACTTGATATACTTATGTATATTAACGTTAAAGTCAGGGATTTGGGATCAAATTAAAGGGAGTCATGAGGAAATTGCCCTATCTATTGTTGTTCAGTCATAGTTTGCCTAAAAACGCGATGAAAGTTGTTTTTTTCCTGAAATTGACTCTGTTGAATGTATTTGATTGGAATCCTTTTTTAAATGGAGTGTGGCTATTAAACCATACACTAAACTAATAGCTTGTAATAGCTAACCTCTGTCCTTTTAAATGTTTTTTTAATCATCTAAGTTCATACAAGTAATTTTCCAGATTAGAAGAAAATTTAATTTTCAAAATTTAGATTCGAGTTGCATAATCAGAGAATTTAAATCAAAAAATCGAGTGCTTATCGATCTTCCCGCCACATTTTGATTTCAAAAACCTAGTAAACACATCACTTTCGATTTTTGATATTGATTTGATTTAAGATTCATTGATTTGCATTTTAAAATTGAATCATAATTTTTTTTCTGTTCAAGAGCCCTTTCAGCAATTTTTGAAGCTACATCCCTGAAACTAAAAAAAATAATCATCTTCTCAATCATCACACGAGAACAAAAAAAATCTGTTATATAATATTTAAGTACGGATATATCACAAACATATATGACAATCAAAAACACTTTGACTCTCAGACAAGATTATTTCTTATTACGTTTTTTTTTACGTTTTTTTAAATGCAATTGCTTATTGTTTGTTTTGATTTTGCATGATTCTCTCTTACATTCGTGTATCATCTGAATAAAACATATAAATTAACAATTTAAACTGTCTGATGTCTGTCTCGTTTTATCAGAATCAGAATCGTGATAGAAAATTACAATGTAACAAAAATATTTTTCTTTTTCTTTGTATCTTAGGTATGAAGCAGGAGCAATAGATATGATCAAAACCCGTATCGAGACAGCCGTAATTCGTGACTCATCAAAATCAACGATGTACACAAGTGGAATGACGGAACACGAAATAGCCTTTTATGCAGATTGTAAGTTGGAACTTTAACTTAATTATGTTTGTATTCAAAGTTTTAGAAAATATTTATATTTTTAAAGGCGAGGTACCACAACGGTTCAATGACACAGTTTGGTTTTCTGGAAATACATGGAATATTTATTTTAAATTACCAAAAGAACAAAAATTTACGTTATTACAATCAGCTGTATTAAGGTATTTTATTATCATTTTGCATTGAAGAAAATTGATAAATTTAAATTTTTCTTATTTTTTTTAATTGCATTTAAACACAGAATTTACAAAACGTCAGAGTCCAAATCACTTTCGGCCGAAGCAAAGAATTGCACTGATAATATTGAACAACTACTCAGAATAAAAGTTTATGTGTATGAAAGAAGGCGAAAACGAGGGAATTCAGATAAATCAATCGAATTGAGAAAAAAGGAATGCAGTAGTACGACAATTTCCCAAAAATATGAGGGTTGGGTAGAAATGGACATAAAATTGGCAATGAAACAATGGGATAAACCACACAAGAATTTGGGCTTAGCTGTTGAAGTGCAGGACATAAATGATAATTATTTGAGAACACTGGACTTTTTTGAACCCGTCGATTGTACTCAGGCATGTAAGTGTGTGGTTTGATGCTTAATAAACTAACAATTATAACTAAACGCAATTCATAGTTGACCAAAGTTTTTAAAAATATATGCGCAATTCTTTGTAATCGATTTTCTTTAAGACGCAAATGTCACTTTTTCTAGAATGAAAGATCAAAAAACTGCAACTACATGAAAATGAAAAACAAAATTAAAATTGATTCAATCAATTAATCCTTTAAAGTTACAATGTAACATTGTGAGAAAAAACACGTGAGCTTGTTAATCCGCACGAAATATAATTTACTTTTTCATATATAAATAATAAACAACGTGTGGTCATTCAACTTTTCTTACATTTATATTTTATACATTTTTATTATATATTATTGTTATTATTATTAATAATAATAATAATACTGGAAACAAACCACACATTGCAAGTGATGCAAATTTTTGATGCACCATCAATACTCTAGCACCATGCTACAAAAAAAACAGTAGCTGTCGTTGTCGTAAATTAATTTTTGTTTTTTTTTGATACATGGAAGTAAATGCAAGTGCAACGTGTAACTTTTTACAATTTTATATTCCCACGTTAATTGAAAGTATCAGCAAATAATTATTATATTTGTTATCACATACATATTAAAGGTTCTTCTTTATATATTTTTTTTTTAGTTTACAATTACATTTATGTTAATTTTTTTCTCCTTTTAACATAAAATTTAAATTAAATTTAAGATGAGAGTAAGTGAAGATACGGTCATTTGCATCACGCAATTTGATCTTGTTATGTCATTTTTACCAAATTATCAATACTTTTTTTTTAAATATACAAAAAGTTGTAATTTTTGACTTTGTAAAGGGTGAGCAATGCATGTTTTTTTCATAAGTTTTGGTTTTCATTTTATTTACATTATTAACTCAACGTAACTTTAACGGTGTGTTGCTTTGTGTTTGTGTATGTGTGTGTTGCAGTGAAATCTAACACAATTTAATTCACATTTTGTTTTTGAAGGGTGGCCATACAACTTTCTTTGATTTTTTTACCCGACTTTCACAGAAAATTCCGAATTTATATTTTTGGTCCCCGTATGGCTGCTCTTAAAATAATTTTAAGTTTAAATGACAGAGATGTTAATCATGACATTTTTTTTTATTTTAAATTATAGCAAAACCCTTTCCCTGGGCCTCATATGAATATTTTTCCCACACCTCACATGAAATGGTCAGCCTGCCAAAGTAAGTCATCTTTTTTTTTTATTTTGAATTTATTTTTCATTTAATTTCAATCAAAAGGTATCCAAGGATAGACATTAAATGGAAGACACAACCATCAGTAGATCCACAAATGTATCACTATCATCGATATCCACGACACAATTCACATTCAAACAGTCATTTTCCTGTCCACAACAACAATAACAATCACCATCATAATCATCATAGGGTGGTTGATGATTTGCTTCAAAATTCTGCTGAATCTCACTCACACGAAGGACATTCAGAGGAGATCGTATCAAATAATTACAATAAGATGCATAAAAAACGTCATTTTCAGCATAAAATGAGTCATTCATATCAGAAAAGCTCAAAGGAACGAGATAATCTTGATTCGACGGAAATTGTCTAGCAATTACATGTAATTCAAAGTTAAATTTAATCAAGCAAGTCAGTGTGATTATTTTAGTTCAAGTTCAACTATTGGAAAAAAATAATATATAACTTGAATTGGGATAAAATTAAAACGCTGTGAAAATTCTCACATATTTTTCTTATGCTATATATATTTTTTTTTTTAAATTTAAGTTAAATTTATACATAATTTAAGTTATTTTATGTTCAATTTAAGAGCTAAATTTCCTTATTATTGATAATTTAATGTATAAATTCAATTCAAATTACTTGAAATTGCTGAAATGAAATCTGTATCATGTATCAATATTGATAAAAATTCCTCGCCTAAATTTTATAGAAATTAGCATTAATTCTTATTATTTAAATTTATTAAAATTAATTTTTTTAAGGGTACAAAAATTATTGAAATCCACATCACCTCATATTACAATAAAAAAAAAATAATAAAATTCAAACCTGTAGAAAAATTCGTTGACGAAAAATGAGTCCTGATTTCTATTACAAATTTAACTTAAGATATTAAAATTTAATTGATCTCAAAGTTAAATAAATTATTTATGCTAAATTCAATTAAAATTAAAAAATTAATTCAATTTTAGGATAGTTTGAATTTAATTTTTGGCCTAGATTACAGTTTTTTTTAGAACAAGTGAAAACACTTGAATTATTTGGGTAGTTTCAGTTACAATACACAATAAGAGGTGATGTAAATAAATTGATAATGACTTAATTTAATGAATTTTAACTTAATTTCCTTATGTTTAAAAAAAAATAATTTTATCAATAATGAAAACAGCACAACAATGTAAATATTAGAATATAATTTGAATTAGAAAATATTAGAAATAAATTTGAGCTGCTTTATAGATTTTAGAAGAGAAGACAAACAAAAAAATGAATACAGGAAATAATTTTAAATTTAAAAAATCAATGAAAAATACAAAAAAAAATCAAATCATGGCATATCAAGTGTTCAATTTAGTGTTAATTATAATTTTTAATGTCATAATTTTTAGAGCAGGATACTTAATTATAAATGACAGTCAATAAGTACCAAATAGACAGAAATTTGTTTTTTTTTTTTTAAATTATTATTTTACATTTACACACAACTTAGATTTTTAAGGTTAAAGGTATGTAAATAGTATATAAAAAGTAGGATAGTATTTAATTTATAAATTTACTTTTTATATAAAAGATGAAGCTTTGATTTGACCTTTGTTAATGGAAAGTAATTGCACATGCAAAAAAAAGAAAATAAATGATTTTGTATGAATTAGAAAAAGTTTTTATTTTATTATTGAAAGATCATTTAACGTCTTTACTTTACATACTAAATGATCGCTATATGATTCAGACTAGGGCTCATCAGTTTGATCAGACTTGGCACTGAAGGCATTTGTCACTGTATAGCTCTACAGATCATATTGTTATGTATGTTTGATTGTTATGTAAGGCATGTGGAAAGTTAGAAAATTGTTTGACTGAAAAGTGTTTTATCTTTGAGAACCAATTCTTCAGCTCGATTCCAAAACAGTATTAGTGATAACCCAACCTCGGCAACAATAAGACCCAGACTCAAGTTAAAACCCTAGATCTCAGGGTGATGAAGAAAAATCTTCAATAGTATTATTTTTTCACTAAGCTTAAAATACTCTATTGAGGCTGCTAAGGCTGAGTTGAGGTAATCAAAAATTTCATTTCATTTTAGAACAATATTTTAATCAAGCTACATAAAAGATAAGCCTTCGAAATATTTTAAATATAACATTTTCATAATCTAACGCCTTAGCACGTTTAACAAGAAGACCAGGCGTTATTTTAAATCATAATAAAAAGCGTCGCTTTAAATTTTACTCAACTCAATGATTGTATTGTATAATAACAGGAAAATTTTGAAATACATTTTATTTTTATTTTTTCACCTGCCAAATAGAAACAAGTTAAACAGATCTCGTGCAATATTTAATTATATACACAAATAGTATGAAAATATTGGTCAGAAAAAAGTTAACACCTCATTCATTTTTATTATTATTTAACTTGATCGCTTTAACATTAATCATTGTTGACTTTATTCTATCATAAAAAAAAGTTCTTAATAAGCTGTTAACTATTTGAGTTTTTGGTCTAACTCAACAATTGTGTTATTTTGCTGTAAATATACAATTAACACATAATAAAAAAAACTTAACAAGAACAAATTGTCAGCAAACTTGTAAGGAGGATGCGAAGTAGCAGTCAATGATATTCAACAAAAACATTCAACAAAAATAAGACTCACTTGAAATACCAAGAAGTTCGATAACTGTGATGAAGTTTTTTGAACTTAATTCTTTAACATATTTATATTTTTATAATAATTCTGATGAATATTTAACATAATATTAAAATAATACAAAAAATTACTACACATGTTAAATGATTTGCAAAACAAGTCAAATATATGCGTGCGTACGTATTTGTGACGTATATTTACCCATAAATGAAATCATTCTAAATAACGAAAAATTTTCAGATTTACTTTAAATATTATTAAATGCTACATGTTATAAATATCTTTAGGTGACATAACGAGTTTGTCTCATTGAAATTCTATTAAAATGAGACGTTGTAAAGGGAATCCTCGCATAAATTTAATGAATCACGATTTACATTTCAAATAAACAAATAAAAACCCATGCATTTTTCATAGAAATCATTGAATTCAATAATTTTCCATTGTCATTTCTAGATTTTTATGAATTTGAGTTACAGTTATTTTGTGGTTAAGTATCAAACATTCACATTTTTAGCTAACCATCAACATAATATTCGATTAAAGTTTAATTTTAGCAAATTATATATTGAAAATATAACACATATAAATATTAAGAGAAAAAAAAATATTAAAAGTCATGGTCTGTCCATACAATTAACCACACTTTAAAAAATTTTGTGTATAAAATAAACTTATTCACAATAGATTTTCTTCTTGAACTTGAGAGAATACTTTACCAGTGTAAAAAAATATATTATTATTATTATTATGAAGAAGAAGAAAAAAAACCAATATGTGTGTGTACTGCTAACATTACATTCTCATAATAATAAATGACGTAAAATCATTAATATTATATTATTATTATTATAGTTTCGTATTATACATATTTTATAAGATAGATTGAAGAAGTACCGATCAAGTTTAGTTATAATTTGGAAGTCGTGGTGATAAGTAGATAAAAATTAAAAGGCAAAATAATTAAATAAAATATAAATAATAAATAATTATAATACAAAAATACGAAAAATGATAATGGAAAATAATAATGAATTACTCAAAGGATATAACGTGCACGATTCACCAATGTTGGACTTTTATCGTGGAAAAAGTATTTTTATCACCGGTGGTACAGGATTTTTAGGAAAATTATTTCTGGAAAAGTTACTCAGGTACAAGAAATATATAAAAGTGAAATAAGTATTAACAAAAATAAATAAATAAATAAAGTAATTAACATCTAATGCGGGACCTTGAGTTATTTAATTGTTCAGTGAGTGCATGATTTTGGTCATGTACGTGATTTATTGAGATTATGAAGCAAAATAGAATGAAATATAAGGAAGAAAAAAGATTATTTTGATTGAAAATCTTATAATTATAAATGTTAATCAATTTGGCTTTTTAATAATAATGATAATCAAAAGGTACTAATTGAGGAATGTTACGGTGATTGATTTTAAGAACAAGAACCATTACAGAGTTCGTTAAAAAAAGCCTGATTCACAAAAAAAATAATATGGTTAAACTGATAGGATTTCTGCGAATCTTATTGAAATGACCAAGATTCACAAGGACTATGTCGGTATTTATGTAAAACTTAACATAACTAACACACAAAGAATTTGGGTATTTAAGACCCTTTAACTTTACGAAAAGTAAAAAACAGAAAAATATAAGAAAAACATAAAACTTTTACAATAGTATTTGAACAAAAGTATTTGATTCTATGCTCTTAACTCCTTCATGAACGTTTAAAGTTTTTGTAGGGCATTTTTTGAGGTTTTTACAAGGGGTAGTCGAAGCAAAAAACACGAAAATTTAGTTTCGTGTTCTCGTGTTCTGGTGTTCTCGTGTTCTCGTGTTCTCGTGTTCTGGTGTTCTCGTGTTCTCGTGTTCTGGTGTTCTCGTGTTCTCGTGTTCTCGTGTTCTCGTGTTCTCGTGTTCTGGTGTTCTCGTGTTCTCGTGTTCTCGTGTTTTGTGTTCTCATGTTCTCGTGTTCTGGTGTTTCTGTGTTTTGAAATGGGCGAAAATATTTTTAGGGTTTTAGGGTAGGGAAAAATATCATACTTCTGTGTGTCGTAGGTCAAAATGATATTAAACAAAGTTGTAGGAAATTTTCCGATCTACAACTTTGCGGAAGTGACTAGCACCATAGGACATACATAAAGGGGGGAAACAGGTGAAAATATGGGTAGAAGTGTATTTTTAAGGTTTCTGCGAAAAATATCATACTTCTGTGTGTCGTAGGTCAAAATGATATTAGACAAAGTTGTAGGAAAATTTCCGATCTACAACTTTGCCGAAGTGACTAGCATCATAGGACATACATAAAAGGGGGAAACAGGTGAAAATATGGGTAGAAGTGTATTTTTAGGGTTTCTGCGAAAAATATCATACTTCTGTGTGTCGCACAGTGGGTTATTTACACTTTGCTACATTCAAAAGTTGATTTCGGACGATCCAGAGCAGATAAATCAACGTTCTATAGCTTAAAATTTTCGAGAAGGAATAAGCTTTAAAGGAAAAATATAGCGAAGAAATTTTGGCACGCGGTTCGCTCACACGGTGGGGTTAAAGATGAAAAAAATGGTCAAAAATTCGTTTTTTTGGGATGTAAGGTCTAAATAATGAGGATTTTGTGTAAATCAAAGTTAAAACTCCAATTTTAATTATTTTTCATCGATTTGAATGTTTAATTTGTGAGCGGGATTGATCCATTGAATAATCATAAATTGGCCAGTTTTGACATTAATGGCCCTTTTATGATCAAAATATTCGTCTCAGACCCATAGTATGTTCTAATCATAGTCATATTTTTTATGTGGGAGCATTTTGACACCGAAAAATAATAGGGTGTCCATGCAAAAAAATAGGGTCCCCATACAAATTTTCATGTTTCTCGCTTTTTAGGTCATTTTTATCATATTCCCTATTCGTTCTGTTTGTAAATCAGTATAGTAATGCTCTATGATAAAAAAATTAACTATGACTAGAATATACTTGAGGTCTCAGACCAACAATATGGTAATAAAATGACCTAAAAGGCGAAAAACATGAAAATTTGTATGGGGACCCTATTTTTTTTGCATGGACAACCTATTATTTTTCGAAGTAAAAATGCTCCCATACAAAAAATATGACTATGATTAGAACATACTATGGGTCTAAAACTAATATTTTGCTCATAAAAGGGCCATTAATGTCAAAACTGGCCAATTTATGATTATTCAATGGATCAATCCCGCTCACAAATTAAACATTCAAATCGATGAAAAATAATTAAAATTGGAGTTTTAACTTTGATTTACACAAAATCCTCATTATTTAGACCTTACATCCCAAAAAAACGAATTTTTGACCATTTTTTTCATCTTTAACCCCACCGTGTGAGTGAACTGCGTGCCAAAATTCCTTCGCTATATTTTTCCTTTAAAGCTTATTCCTTCTCGAAAATTTTAAGCTATAGAACGTTGATTTATCTGCTCTGGATCGTCCGAAATCAACTTTTGAATGTAGCAAAGTGTAAATAACCCACTGTGTGTCGTAGGTCAAAATGATGTTAGACAAAGTTGTAGGAAATTTTCAGACCTTCAACTTTGCCGAAGTGACTAGCATCATAGGACATACATGGAGGGGGGAAACAGGTCAAAATATGGGTAGAAGTGTATTTTTAGGGTTTCTGCGAAAAATATCATACTTCTGTGTGTCGCACAGTGGGTTATTTACACTTTGCTACATTCAAAAGTTGATTTCGGACGATCCAGAGCAGATAAATCAACGTTCTATAGCTTAAAATTTTCGAGAAGGAATAAGCTTTAAAGGAAAAATATAGCGAAGGAATTTTGGCACGCGGTTCGCTCACACGGTGGGGTTAAAGATGAAAAAAATGGTCAAAAATTCGTTTTTTTGGGATGTAAGGTCTAAATAATGAGGATTTTGTGTAAATCAAAGTTAAAACTCCAATTTTAATTATTTTTCATCGATTTGAATGTTTAATTTGTGAGCGGGATTGATCCATTGAATAATCATAAATTGGCCAGTTTTGACATTAATGGCCCTTTTATGAGCAAAATATTAGTTTTAGACCCATAGTATGTTCTAATCATAGTCATATTTTTTATGTGGGAGCATTTTAACATCGAAAAATAACAGGCTTTCCATGCAAAAAAATAGGGTCCCCATACAAATTTTCATGTTTTTCGCCTTTTAGGTCATTTTATTACCATATTGTTGGTCTGAGACCTCAAGTATATTCTAGTCATAGTTAATTTTTTTATCATAGAGCATTACTATACTGATTTACAAACAGAACGAATAGGGAATATGATA
>LN483374.1:814432-1027218 GCA_900002565.1 Culicoides sonorensis | reverse complement strand
GTGACTAGCATCATAGGACATACATAAAGGGGGGAAACAGGTGAAAATATGGGTAGAAGTGTATTTTTAGGGTTTCTGCGAAAAATATCATACTTCTGTGTGTCGTAGGTCAAAATGATATTAGACAAAGTTGTAGGAAATTTTCCGATCTACAACTTTGCCGAAGTGACTAGCATCATAGGACATACATAAAGGGGGGAAACAGGTGAAAATATGGGTAGAAGTGTATTTTTAGGGTTTCTGCGAAAAATATCATACTTCTGTGTGTCGTAGGTCAAAATGATATTAGACAAAGTTGTAGGAAATTTTCCGATCTACAACTTTGCGGAAATGATTAGCATTTATACAAAACATTTTGATCAATGAAAATGAAAATATTTTATCTCTTATTAATAGTTTCGATACAAAAATTGAATAACCAAAGTATAACTTATACACCAACGAAACAACCTTAACCCTTAAGTACGAAACTTATTTTACAATCATATATAAGAAACAGTCGTAAATTTTACGAATATTAATAAAAATTAAATTATTTATTAATTTAATAAATATAAATTATTTTTATTGAATCAGTCTATTAAAAGGAACGTTTAAGAGTAAGAATATCACATTAAAACAATACTTAAATCGTTCTTGATGACAATGGGAGCATAATTGTGCTCTATGTTCGTTACAAAATGGCTGCTTGCAGTGCTTGCAAAAATTGATCTTCATTCGTCGACGTTCTAATGCACACAACTTGCAAGTGGTACGTTTCATTTCTTAAGGTCGTGGTTCATCCTGAGGTACATCACATTTGAGTATATTTGCAATGTCTCTCTTAATACAGCGTCTCAAACTTATCAAAAAACCATAGTTAATAGTGAGTTTATCAGCTAATTTGCGTAAAAAATCAGAAATTTTCACTGGTTTTTGAGTTGTTGGTTTAGGTTTATCGATATTTTCCTCATTGGTCACTAGAATACGAAATAAAATTTATAAAAAAATCGAAAAACGACTTTCATGTAGGTGATTGAATGGCTCACAATTGATCATGTAGGTCACAAGAATTCCTATTTATGCTGCATAGCTCAATTACATCAGATTTTTAAGTTTTTGAATTGATTTTGCGATAAACATGTTAAATTAACACAAAATAAAACATTAATTTGATTTTTTTTGCATTTAAAATTCAAAAATCATATCTCTCCATTGTGCATACAAACTGACGTAATAAAGAAATAGTCGTAAGTTTTACGATTCACTTTTTGTTTCATATATAATGCACTCTTCAAGGTAAAAAATAAGAAAGCCAACATGTTTAACAATTCAAGAGAGGAGCATACCGAAAGCCTTGAGTTGATAAAATGTACCGTTAAAAAGTAATTTCAATAAATAGACACCTAGTCGTAAAATTTACGATATATTCTTACTCCAGGGTTAACTGTTAAATTTTATGTAGTTATAATTATAGCTGTGTCAGTTTTTGGAGACTAGAAATAATATATAATATATGTAATTAATTGATATATAATAAATTCAGCTATGAACGAGTATTTAATAATGTATTGCTTTAAAAAACTTTAATAACTTATGATCCAAATAAAAGCTTGTTTTTTTTATTTTCCTTTTGGCAAAACATTTATTTTATTTTTTTAAATAAAATAGAACTTATTTTATAATGTTTCTTAAATTAATAACTGCTATCTTCATTTTTTTCATGGATCGATTCTTCCTAAATTTTGAAATGTTTTGAAACATATATGAAAGAAAATAATTGTGAAGAAAAATTGACTGGGAGTTTCACTTTCCAATCTCATTATAGTTAAATTCGGCAAAGTTGAAGATCGGAAAATTTTCTACAACTTTGTCTAATATCATTTTGACCTACGACACACAGAAGTATGATATTTTTCGCAGAAACCCTAAAAATACACTTCTACCCATATTTTGACCTGTTTCCCCCCTCCATGTATGTCCTATGATGCTAGTCACTTCGGCAAAGTTGAAGATCGGAAAATTTCCTACAACTTTGTCTAATATCATTTTGACCTACGACACACAGAAGTATGATATTTTTCGCAGAGACCCTAAAAATACACTTCTACCCATATTTTGACCTGTTTCCCCCCTCCATGTATGTCCTATGATGCTAGTCACTTCGGCAAAGTTGAAGATCGGAAAATTTCCTACAACTTTGTCTAACATCATTTTGACCTACGACACACAGAAGTATGATATTTTTCGCAGAAACCCTAAAAATACACTTCTACCCATATTTTGACCTGTTTCCCCCCTTTATGTATGTCCTATGGTGCTAGTCACTTCGGCAAAGTTGTAGATCTGAAAATTTCCTACAACTTTGTCTAATATCATTTTGACCTACGACACACAGAAGTATGATATTTTTCGCAGAAACCCTAAAAATACCCATATTTTGACCTGTTTCCCCCCTCCATGTATGTAATATGATGCTAGTCACTTCGGCAAAGTTGTAGATCGGAAAATTTCCTACAACTTTGTCTAACATCATTTTGACCTACGACACACAGAAGTATGATATTTTTCGCAGAAACCCTAAAAATACCCATATTTTGACCTGTTTCCCCCCTCCATGTATGTAATATGATGCTAGTCACTTGGGCAAAGTTGTAGATCGGAAAATTTCCTACAACTTTGTCTAACATCATTTTGACCTACGACACACAGAAGTATGATATTTTTCGCAGAAACCCTAAAAATACACTTCTACCCATATTTTGACCTGTTTCCCCTCTCCATGTATGTCCTATGATGCTAGTCACTTCGGCAAAGTTGTAGATCGGAAAATTTCCTACAACTTTGTCTAATATCATTTTGACCTACGACATACAGAAGTGTCATAGAGAGAACACGAAAACATGAGAACACGAGGACACGAAAACACGAGAACACGAACACGAGCACATGTTCTCGTGTTCTCATGTTCTGGTGTTCTCGTGTTCTCGTGTTCTGGTGTTCTCGTGTTCATTTGTGTCACACTCCGACTACCCCTTGGGTTTTTACGTATTGACAAAAGCCTGCGTTTGTTAATTTTAACATTTTTTTCTCAATAAAATTTATTTTTTTACTATAAGAATTCAATATATTTTTATATACATTTTTAAATATATTTTTTCGATCTCCAAAGACGCAAAGCACACAAAACATTTTTGTATATTTTTTAAATTTTCCTTAAGAGCTGATTCGAAGTCACTTTATTTTCCATATAATCAGAAAAGCGCTCACATTCTCTCAGGGAATTGATCATAGTAGACACTTTCCAAATATTTATGAATTGGATAAACTCACGTAACATGGTCCCATGGTTCCACACAGTCGGGCTGGGCTAACACACAACACTGATGCCTTCTCAAACGCGTTTGTCAGTTGTGTCGAAATACCTGAAACCACAACAATACATAACAAAAAGCAATCCCAAAATTTTAAGAATATGCATTTTTTTGACGTAAACTAACTTTTCAGAAAAATTTCAAATCAAACATATTTCCATTTTCTAAATTTCTTCAAAGGCAAATATCTGTGTTCAAATGTTTGATGGCACTCGATTTGTTGTATTCCAATTATTCTATTTGAATATTTCCGTTATTAATCAGTTTGTTTGTAGTGGTTTTTAATCAAAATCAGTGCCAAAAGATTGAATATTTTTTGATTGCATTTATTTATTTGTTTCTTTATGAAATTTACTACATTATTAATGATTGTGAGACATTTTATCGCTTATCTAGTACTTTGGTGTGCTGATGAGAATGTCACATTTTTCTTCCAAGCATGCTTGTTTTTCGGTTGCCTAGTAACCATCATGATTTTACAGAAAAAAAAAATACGTTATACGTTTATATCTGTCCGATCAGCCAAGCTAAGAGGATTATTATACAAGTACTTTAAAAAAATGGAATCTGAAAAACATGTTATACTCAATCGAAATGAAAAGATTGGTAGCATTAATCCGCCAAATAATTATTCAATGTACTTATAATGTCTGATAATAAGATTTTTAATTTTCAGTAATGAATTCTGATTCTGGAACGTTCCAAAAACTTACACCAATTTTTCCTGCTTTTGTTGCTCCAGGTACTTCGAATGAAGTTCCCGAACTCATTATCCAATGTATAACTTGCAATGCTAATTTTACTGAATTAGAATATAATGATCATGTGTGTCCCTATGACGACGATGGGAATCTTATCACTGATTTTGATGAAGTCAATGAACTTCAGAAATTCAACAATGTTCAAATAACTCAAATTTTGAAAAAACAAATTTGTATTGTAACAAACATTGTAAAAAACAAGAAAACTGGACCAAATGACTGTAATTTGTGTGATTGGAAGTTCACTTATTATGCTCATTTATTAAAACACCGGGCTGAAGGTGATTCAAAGAAGTTAAAAGCAATTCAAACTCTTCAAAATGTTGTCAAGTGTATGGATTGTGGTCAAGTATTCGCAACAATTGATATAGCTTCGGATCATTATAAATTGAAACACAAAGAAAAATTGGAGATTATGAGACAAAGTGACCCTGGAATAGATTTGAGTACTGTTGAGTGCATGAATGAAATTCCTCAAGAAATAATTGAGAAAAAAATTAAGTACTTAAAAGTAATTGCTGCATCAGCTATTTTCCAATGTGAATTCTGTGATTTGGTTTTTGCAAAAACAGGTGATTTGTTTCACCATATGTTTGAACACGAATCTCGTTCAGGATTTGAATGTACAATGTGTGAAATATCCTTACCTACAATCAAAGAAATAACACATCATTGGTTATCTGAATGTGTTTTTGTTCATTTTGTGCAATATCGGCACATTAACTTAGCCAGTTGTTATGTCTGTAATGTCTGCGAAGAGCATTTCGGTCATTTAGAGGATTTATATCACCATCGCCATATTACATTACATTTTTTTCCTCGCCTGAACTAATTGGAGATTCCTTGTGAAAAATGAGAGTTCTTTTCACCTCGTATCATGCTCTTAGTTAAACATCATAATAACGAACATACAAAGAAAACTCATCAAACAATAAACAGAAATTCAGCACCTTTCAACTTAGCTAAAGACGTAATTTGTCCACTTGAATAAATACTTCAACTTAATGTGCCTCCACTTAAAAATAAAAAACCGAAAATTAATGAATTACAGTTTAAAACACTTTAAAAAATTATAGAAAAAGAATTGACGTACATGATTTTTGTAAAATAAATCAAAATGATTGTAGTCTCTTAAATCCTTGCTGTGATTTTATTCAAATTTAAACGTAAAAAAACTTCCTTATATGTATCATGACAAGAAAATAAGAATCAAATCTGTATCTGATCAATTTTAACAATGTTTTGTCTTAAATTTTACAGAGTAATCGATCAAAATCTGCTTATTTAGTTTTTATTCAAAAAAAAATTGTTAACATTAAAATTCTTAAAGTAAAACGTTTGAATTAAGAGGTAAAATCCGTATCAATAAATAAATGATTAATGTAATGACTTGCACGAAATATTTTAGGCAATTATGGTGAATTGTAAATTTTTTTGTGAATTCTGATTTTATTTAATGTTTTCCTATATATAATACGAAAATGAGCGCACACAAAAAAAAGAATACAATATTCTTAAATTTGTAGTAATAATGATCACTTTGGACATTCCAAAACATTAACCTTTTTTTTTGCTCATGCCATTTTTTTTGTTTCCTCTTCATTTCAGAATCAATGTTAAAAGAATATTTGTATTGTCACGTCCAAAAAAGGGTCTATCAAATGAAGAGCGACTCAATGCAATATTTACTGGACCCGTCTTTGAAACACTACAAAAAACTCATTCAGATTTTAAATCATGTGTTACAATTATTGATGGTGACTTACAAAAACTTGACTTGGGTATGTCCGTCGAAAATCAACGACTCGTAATTGAATCAGCTGAAATTGTGATTCATGCTGCAGCTGATGTCCGATTTGATCAAGTTATCAAGACAGCTGTAGAGACAAATGTGCGTGGAACAAGAGAATTGTGTCGACTTGCAGAGAAAATCCGAAATTTAATGGCAATTGTGTATGTCTCAACTGCATACTCACATTGCCCGAAACGAGATATTGAGGAGAAGTTTTATGATGCACCATCAAATCCCGATAATATGATTGGATTAGTTGAAAATTTAGATGATGAATCTGAAAAGTTGTTTAATTCAGTTACAAGTGAATTAATTAAGCCTTGGCCTAACACGTATGTCTACACAAAGGCACTATCGGAAGATGTTGTTCGTAAATTTGGTGAAAAGTTACCGTTATCAATTGTTAGGCCGTCAATCAGTGAGTTAAATTTAAAACTATCCAATTTTATCTCGATATTAAATCATTCTTTTTTCTTTAAATTTAGTCATCGCAACTGTGAAAGATCCATTACCAGGATGGACTGACAATATTTACGGATTAAATGGAGTAATCGTCGGTGTATCTGCAGGTCTCATCAGAATCATGTACCTTAAATCATCAAATGTGGCTGATATTATTCCAGCTGATATTGTAATTAATACCGTATTAGCTGCAGGCCATAAAACATACTTGGAACGTTATAATGGAAATGAATCAGTAAAAGGCACAACAAAAATTTACAATTGTGTGAGTGGGAATGATAATCCAATTACATATGGTATGAAAATAAAAATTCATCAATATTTTCTTAAATTATTAATTTATGATACAATTCCTAGAAAACATTTATAAATATTCAATTCGGGCTGGTGTACCAATTCCACCATCAAAATGCTTGTGGCAAGTGGCATTCAATACAACAGAAAATAAATTCATATATTGGTATTGTAAGGTGATGTACCATTTTGTACCGGCATTTTTAATTGATATTTGGCTTAGAATTATTGGTCGTACACCACGTTTATGGAATTTATACAAAAAAGTTCATAAATTTTCAACAGTACTTGAATATTTTTCAATGAATACCTGGAAATATGATAATACAAATATGAGAGAATTGTGTAATAGGTAAATATTAAATAACTTTCATGGAATTTTAATGTAATTTAACCATATTTGAAATTCCAGTCTTACACCATTGGACCAAGAACTATTTTTGTGTGACATGAAAAAACTCAATTGGACTGATTATTTTGAGCTCTATATGAAAGGTCTTCGATTGTATATCAACAAAGATCCAGAAGATACCGTGCCTCGAGCCAAAACACGGTATGCTCGTCTTGGATATGCACACAAACTCGTACTTTTGGTGTATTACGCTTTTATTGCAATGCTGTTTTATGGATTTTTCAAATTTTCTGGCCTAGTAAACGTCTTTAAACAGTGATTTTTTTCGAATTTTCTTGGAATTCAAATAAGAGAAAAATAGTATTAAAATTGGGAATAAAACTTAAATATATATTTATTTTTTCATTAAAAAAAGTATTAGAGAATATTTTAAGGGTTTTCTAAGAGATTTTTAAAATAACAATAAAATTGAGCTCCGTACTCAATAAATCCATAAAATTTTAAGATATGATAAGATGCCCAAAATAAAAAGCTGTAAATGACAAACAATAAAATGTAATGTAGAATCTGTATTTTCTTGTAGCGATCTTGTCCCTGCTGCCAGTTATCCATCGTTTCCTTGCCAATGTATAGACGGATTCCACGTCCAAAAATATCAAAAATGTCATCCCATTTTAATTTTTTCATATCACTTATGAAATATTTCTTATCGACACGTGACATACTGAAATTAATCATAAATATAAATAAAAATATGCATTTAATTCATCGAACTTACTCATCCAAGACCATTCTCATGTTATTATTTTCAAAAGTCCATTCATTATTTGTAAAATATGCGATCGCTCCAGCAAATCGATGAATTTTCTTATAAATTTTTACCACACTATAAAAATTGGTTGATAAAGATTATTTTGAAACGAGAAATTTTATTTAAATTCAATTACCGTGGTTCCTGTCCCTGTAATTTAAGGATGAAATCAAAGAAAAATGCGGGTATTACATGATAAAATATTCGTAAAATGTAGCAAATCCAATTATAGCGTGTTGTGTTATAAAGACCAATCCATAAACTGCTGGTAGTTGCGTATTTGGCTGCCATTGGAACAGAAGCTCTTTTAACGTCGCCCCATGTTAGCGGATTATCAACGTTATTGACGCAATTATAGACTGGAGCTGATACTTTCCCCTTATTTTTGTAGTCGGGTGTTTCATTTAACGTGATGGCGCTACAAAAGAAAAAATGGTACCAAATTTTCTATGAATTTGATTTTCAATTTTAATTTCCTACCCTTTCGTGACTGAATGCCAAATGACAGCTAACGATGAATTGACAACAATATCAGCAGGAATGATATCAGCTTTTTTTCTGTTATCGATATAAAATATACGGAGGACACCCATGCCAACGCCAACAAACACCCCATTAATGCCATAAACATTATTCAACCATCCTGGAATCGGATCTGAATAAGTCATCATAATGATTGATGGTCTCACAACAACAATCGGTAATTTCTGACTATAAATTCTCATTAATTCCTCGGCCAATGCCTTTGTATATGCATAAGTATTGGGCCATGGATGAACAATACGATCAGTTAAAATGTTAACTTTATCTGCTGTGGCATCGTCATTTATTGTCTCGGCAAATTTAATCATTACCTCAGGATCAACAGGTGTCTCATAAAATTTTTCTTTGATTGTATGTTGTGGGCAATTTGCGTATGCAGTTGACATATACATGAAACACATGAGATGTGGCATCATTTCAGCTAATTTTAACATTTCACGTGTACCACGAACGTTTGTCTCAATGGCTTCTTTTAATGTTTCATCAAAACGAACATCGGCTGAAAGAGAATTGAACTTGCTGGTCAGTTTTTGTACATTCAGTGGGAATTAAATAAAAGTATTAGTTACCAGCTGCATGAATGAAGATTTGCGTATTTTGAATTACTTTCATTTTCAATATTGGATCAATCCCTAAATTTGGATGCGCTAAATTTCCTTCGACAACAGTTATTTTACGCATATAATGGTCTTTTTGTCTACGGAGACGCACGTAAATCTAAAAGAAATAAAAAAAATGTCTCATGATTATCGTTTAATAAAGAAAATTTCTTACAGGTTCTTGAAATATTGCATTGACCCGCTCTTCTGGACTCTTTCCTTTCTTTGGTCGGACAAACAAAAACACTTCCTTCACTTCACACCTAAATAAAAATAAATAATTTAGATATTCAATGCATTGCACATAAAAAAAATATGAAGAGGTGATAAAGGTCAAGTTAAATTAATTTAGTTTTTTTTTGTTGTTACACAAAAAATCATTGAACTTGGAATAAAATTAACAGAACATAGACAGGAAATGAATTGACAAATGATACCACTGATTAAGAGACCAAAAATTTAAACCTCAATAATTTCTCCAGCATAATCAATCCAACGAATCCTGTTCCACCAGACATGAATATCGTTTTATCTCGATAAAAATCCTTCATCGGTGAATTCATTTTGTCAATATTTTCCGTTTCATATTCATCAAATATAAATTCAGGATCAAATATTGGCATGTTTTTGCCATTTTGCTCTCGATGAATGTCATCAATAAACGTTGTCATGTTTGAATGATATTTTTTAAATGATTTTTTGAAACTAACAAAAAATGTATCAACAGGCACGATTAAGTGACAAAACGATACTAATATTTAATGTCTAAGTACACAAATAATTTTTCGAAGAATTTTGGAAATGAATTGAAATTGATTTGCATAATTATTATAAAATAAAATGAATTTGTATTGTATAACTTTCCAATGTAAGTATATTGAAAATTTAACCGTTTTTTTAACAAACTTCAACCCTGTCTTTCACTTGAATGAGTCAAGTTGGTATTTTTTACAATGAATCTTTGTTAAGACAGTTTATTATATACATTCGGGATTAAATTTTTACTAAAAAAAAATCATATACCAATAAGTGTCAAAGCACTGCCAAATCAACTTGGGCTCTTGAACAAAAAATATGAATTTAAACCAAAAAATCAAAGTCTAGTGGACAAGCGGTGAAAAGGGAAATGTCCTTGAAAAGCTCTTGGACAGGATCAAGATTAAAATGAATGTTATCGAAGTTTTCCTTAAATGTTAGTCTTTGGTCATCAATTCCTTGTCGACACTGTACAGTATCTATTTTTGTCATTCAACCAATTTTATGAATGGAATAAACGTAATATAGACATTGAACCATTATTTCCCCTTTTATCTGTACGTTCATACTCAGTTACTACAGCAAAAATTTTTATTTCATACATTTTTAATACCACATACCACCTACATTTTTGTCAATTTTTGTTGGGTTTTCCATCAAATTTATATTTTGTAATTTTAGTTGACAGTACTATTGTATCAATTAAAATTAAAATAATGTTTGTAAGTCAATTTGCATCAGGATTTTAAAAGAGAAAGTTTCCAAATAAATGAGAGTAAGACTCACTTTGATTCTCACTTTTTAACATTGAACTACTTTTTTCCAAATGTACAACTTTGTTTTGTAGAGTTATGTTCTGTTATTTAACACGTGAAAACATGTGTTTCAAGTCTTTCATTTTTTTCCGAAATGTTGTGTGTATACCAGTTGCTTTATTTTGAACAATATGAGAAGAGCGCAACAGCTGAAAACCTATTTTCCCAAATGGCATACATTTAATATCTGTATACGTACAGTAAAATTGAGAAGAAACAATTATTTTGTCTGCTCAACAATTTCATATCATTTTATTGCAGTATCAGACATCAAACGATAAAGACGTGGCGCTTTGCGGTATTTCGTTGAACGTTAGCACATAAAGTTCAAATAAAATCCTTTAAGAAAATATTTGACATAGTACTTGATTCAATTAAAATTGATCATTACATTTTTTTTTTATGGTGTGTGTTTGTGAAAATGCTATAAAATTGCACATTTTAAATTAAATTGCATTGATAATAAAATAGATTCATTTTGTGTTTTAATATTGCAATTCAAATATAAATTTTGCAATAATTGCAAAAAAAAAAAATAAATAGAGAAAAAAACAAATGGAAAATTTTATGCATGACAAACTTCATTTCAACTTAAATATTTTATAAATGGATGTTTAAACACGAAATACCAAAAAGTTAGAACCAAAAAAAAAATATTTCAAGAAGAAAAAGTTATGAAATCACCCAAAACAAACAAAAGTCGTCTTTCAAAGTTTTCAAGTGAATAAACAAAAAAAAAATTAACAATTAATTGTGGAAATTTAAGATTCCATTAAAACAAATAAAGATTTGTGTAATAATGGAAAACGGACGAAGAGGAACTGCAACTGAATTCAGTTACATTTTACAACGACAAGTAAGTTAAATATTAGTCTCTTTTCACATGTTTTTGTTTAGTTAACACCCACTTCAATCCAAAAAAAGGCCATTAATATAATTTTTATTTTGCTTAACGAATAAGAATAAAAGTTTTGTGGGTTTAATAAAAACCTGATTTTGACTTGGGTGTTTTTTTGGCTCCAAAGTATATTTTGATTACAATCTCTCATAACAAAAGCTAAAATTATCATATTCAAACAAATAAATGATAAACTTGAACAAAAGGATGAGAAAATTATTTCTAATATTTGAACCATAAATATTTTCTTTGAGATATTTTTATCATAAGGTAAAAATACCTTCGATTCCAAGAAATATCATAATTTTTTCTTGTGAACGTCTATTTTAATAAAAATTTTAATTGATTTTACCTTCCTTTATCATTTTTTAATCGATATATCTGCATGAGATAATAGGAGACACTTTAGAAAGATCTGTCATGTGATGTTTAAATGATTTTGATTACCATATAAATCTTTTTTAAACAAAAAACCAGGTAACTCCATTAATATCACATCTGTCATTTTTTTTGTTAAATTACATATTTTTCTTGATTTTTTTGTTCTTCATTGAAGCCCACGAACTTTTCTCAAGTTTCACGAAATTAATTAAAAATATGCTACAAAGCACTTGTGACACTACAAGCGATGAAATTGTAAGGAAAATTAAATTAATATAAATAAAACCAAGTACAGAAATGCTTTGAGATTGAGTGAAATTATATTTTTATACCTTTTTAAAGACAACACAAAATCATAAATAAATGGGATGTCATAAAAAAATCATTAAAAAGTACGTTTACTGTCGAAAACATACACTGTTAGATATTGGGGTAGGTAGATGTTATCACAGTTGTGTGATTGATATTAAAATTTTCTGTTCTGACTTTCGTTTATATTTTTATTTTACTTTCATTGAAATAAAATGCCCTTTTATGGAGTATCTGTTGACGTGTTTCTATTATTGCCATGAAATATTGTTCACAAGTAATATTCATGTCGAACTCACTTTTTTAATCGAAATTTATCATGGATAGTGTGAATTACACAACAATTTGGAATTTTAGGAAACAACTGGAAATTTTCATAGACCTAGTTTTAATTTTGAATTTAAAATTTGGCATTCTTTCTTTTAAAGCCAAACCTGTTCAACCAAAATGCACTTAATTTCATTGAAAAATTTTGACTTTTCCCAAATATACTCCACATTGCTTAGTATTTTTTCACACTGATATTTGATATCTATGTAAAAGGTTGTCGGGTGATGATTTGACGATAATAATAATCATGATAAAGCAATTTCTTTTTTTTATATTCAGAATAAAGTTCACATAAAATATTAACACAATGGAAAGTAAATTTATCTAATTTACTGTTATGTCATATTCAGTAACTCGTTCCGTTAAAAGGTTTTTCGTTAAGTTTGTAATGTGACTCAAGTATTATGATTTTTATTTGTTGTAAATTAATATCACTTAATATTTTTTTATCATCATCTTTTGAATGAGCATGGTAATAAAAAAAAAGTATGAAAGGTCAAAATGAAATGTGTGTTCAATTGATAAGCAATTTTCTTACACTTTATATGCCATATTTTTATTTTCATTTTTTTTTTACTATAAAAGATTTTGTATCATAAAATCGTATTATTATTAAATTCAATATATTTCAAAATTGTAGGGTAGTATAACATATGAGATGTTAAAAAAAATTTAACATTCAAAGCACGTTGAGGTATGATGAGGATAATAATAAGAATATTTTCTTCTATATGTTTATTATTTTTGTGGAAATTGTTTTTGTACTGATGTAGTAAAAAATATGAGTTTCAGAAGAAAAATCACGGATCTAAAAAGATTTTTAACGTAAGTGTTGTTTTTAAATTATACGTTGGTCGTGGAATAATTCTTCGAAATCAAAAGGCGTACCTACAAAAAGTCCATAACAAAATTGGCTGAAATGGGTAAACCTTGGCTTATAAACTTCATTAAGGTTAAATAAGGTTAAATAAGGTTTGGGATCTACTAGGGCATTGCAATTGTGACAGGGTCGTGAGTTGTGGTTACCTGTATAAAAAAAGTAATGTCATAACTTCAGACCTTGAAATTTTTAATTACAATCAGATTTCGCCAATTTTTTGCTTCCTAATTCCTTTCGGGTCTTTGTAGAACTATTAAAAATCATTTTATTCTTTTCTTTGAACGAATTTTCACCCATAAAACAGATTGAAGACTTAACCTCATATTTCATCCTTTTTTAAACTAATCAATTTTTATTGTCTTTCATTTCAGGCAAGTGATGATTCAGCTGACCTACATGCATTTGATGACCTTAATACCCTAATGAAGGTAAATGATAAAACACACAATTTAACTTTATTTTAAAACCAAATTTAATTTGTAGAACAAAATAATCAAACAAATTTTACAAAAAAAAAAAACTAAGAAAAATATTTATTTTGTGTGGGCGATTAAGATAACAAAAATTAAGATACAATTTAATACATCTCTGCTCGTTTCCTTTAAACATTACAAGGCTTTTAAAATTTTTGTTCTCTGATGCACAAAAATGAAACATTATGACAAAAACAAGGAGAAAATCTTTGTTTTGTGTGTATTTCACTGTGTCATTAGCAGTAACAATATTGTATTATGAAAGGTTTTAGGGAGAAAACATAAAGTTTTAACAAAAAACTTTTTTTTATGTTTTACTGAAGTCTATCGTAGAGTAAATGATGATTTTTTTTTTCATTTAGATAAAAAAAAGTACAAACTAGGCAACAAATGTCTTCTCAGATTGCAAATAGCACAAGTTGTAATGAAGTTGAAAGAAAATTCTGTATTATAATTATGTGCACATTTAAGTTTTATTTTATGTAAATAATTGCAGAAAGAGAGAGATGACAAAATAGATTTAAAGTAAAACAAATGATGTCTCAAATGGTGTGCTCTCTTCAAAAGTAATCTAAATATAATCATTTTATGCTTTCTATCTTTGACGCAAAATACTATTAAATTATAACTTCAAAGTATGTCAAGGGTGGACAAAGTTGAAATAATTTTCGGCTCATTTTCTATCGAATTTGATCTAAAATTATCAGTGATATGGAAAGTATTTTCAACTTTTCAAGTGCCTTTTAAACGAATATTAAATATTTTTGATTATGTCTACGTCTGATAATAATAATTCTTTTGTCTGTCAATGATATAGAAGACGTGATAAAATTTAGATTATACACATCATATGCAAGGAAATACAATCCACATTCCTTTCAACTTTTTTCTATCTATTTCGAAGTCTATGTGGGTTTCCTCCATGTTGAAAGATATTGATAAAAAAAAAATAAAATAAAAAGAAAATAGAACAGAAAAAAATGAAATGAAATATAACTCAACGTTAGATTGGGGATTTCTATTCTATTTTTGCATTAAAACAGTTTTTGAAATGTAAGAAGGAGATAGAAAAATAATAACATCAGTATTGAAAATATTTTTTTTATTCTTTTTATTTGAAAATCGAGTATTTCATTGTTATTTTTGTAATTCAAAAATTTAAATTTTATCTTGTCCGAAATCGTAACAATGAAGTGAACATAGCAGGTGAATAAAAAAAGAAGGAATTAAAATACAAAATAAAAATGAAAGGATACACGTAATTTACATTGCATTTTTTTCATCAAATTTGTTTATTGTTTAAGAAGAGGACTTCAGAGCAAATAGATGATAATGTGTTTACAGAAATAATAATAATGGTTTTTAGAACAATTTTCTTTGCGATACTGCTGGGAGAAAAAACCTGAAAATAAAATAAAATAAACACCATCGTTAAAAATAACACGAACAATGACAAAAAACACTCAGACTCAATAATAATAGACAAAGTTTCTTCACTTGAAATTCAATTATGATCGTACGTGATTATTGAAATGGTTTTTGAATCAACCTTTTATGTGGTCGTTTCAATATGAATTTTCTTTTCCAAATAAAATGAGTGGTTGTTCGAGGAAAAAAATATGGAGAAAAAGGACATTGTATTGTAATTCAAAATGAATGGGTGTAAAATGATAATAGCGGAAAAATATTTTCTAGTTTAGTAATTACATATTTTTTACTCAATGATAAAATGTTGAATGTTCAAGTTTTATAAACCTTATTTTTGTTCTTTTTAAATTTAGAAACTGAAAAAATAAGTGTATAAAATTACATTTGTATGATAAAACCTAAATGTGTCTTACCAGTGTAATTTCAAAATAATTTTTTTCTCAAGACAGAATCACTAAGCTTATGTTGAAACTCAGTTGAAAAAAATACTTGATAACTCTGCCACGAACTAACAATCTTATTATCAAATGCCAAAGAAAAGTAATTGCATACACTGTTGCCACAAATCGTACTGAAGACTCGGTTGGTCAGTGGTTTTTCCAAATTTTAAAGGAAATCGTTCATGGGACAATTCGGCCTCATTACATTGTGAATTCTTAAACAATAGGAGAATAGCTGAAGCACAACAGTGGTGATTGGCCATTAGCTTTAGCTCAATTTGAAAAAGTTAAAAATGCTTTTTCCAATATGAGTTAGTATTGTGATTCTCGATTGATATGAATTGTAGAAGGCAAAAAGCATCAGTAGAAAATCTCAATCCAAAACTTGTGGAAATGTTCACACTGACCTAATTGTTTCCCGTTCAGATTTTTAAATCGATAAGATTTTGTTCATTAAAATTAATATCAGTTCGAAAAGTCTTTTTGCCAATAGTTAGTGGAACGATTTCTCCACATTTAATTTTCATTACAGTGTTAAGATGATGATGAAATGTCAGAAGACAATATCCTGGTTTTCTCATGAATAATTTATGCACTTATTGATATTCTTTTCCTATAAAGCCGTCATTATTTATTTTATTTATCATCGGTAATTGTATTTTCAGATAATTTCCATTATATTAAACGGATCATTTGTAAAATTTGTTTTCAATATAACTGAATAAATTTCTTAATGCTTATAGTAAGCAAATACAAAAAAAAATTTCTTCTCATTATTATTTAATTTCAGAATGAAAATGATCAATCTACACAATTATCATCACTCCGACAAGCATCATTCAATTATATAAACTCTATTGTGGGAAGTGGTGTCATAGGTATACCATACGCTCTTCATCGTGCTGGCTTTGGTTTAGGTCTATTTTTATTGATACTTGTTGCTGTGATAACAGACTATTCACTTGTATTAATGGTAAAATAAATTTTTGTTTTCTTTGTATATTATCATTATTATATTTTAATATTACCATGTCAACAAGAATTAACTTTAATTAATTTTTGATGTCTTTCATATTTATCCACACATATTCACATACACTCAGATACAATGTAGTCATATCTGTGGACGATTTAGTTATCCTGGTATTATGGAAGCAGCGTATGGAAAATGGGGTTATTATTTGCTTTCATTATTACAATTTATGTATCCATTTTTAGGTAAGTCGGATTTTATGTGCGATTTAATCAAGTAAATTTTTCCAAGAATTTTCATTTATTTAATGTGACCATAATTGGCATTAAATTACCAAGAAATACGATCTTTTTAATTAACAATTGACACAATTATCTAATTTTTAACAATTAACTTCCATCATATTGTGTCTTGTCTCAAATTACAATGAAAATGTCTGTTAATTACTTCTCAAGTATATTTCTCACGTTATTTTATCGTTGAATCACAATTTTCACATTTTCCTTCTATTTTTTTGTGTGAAAATCACGAACGTGTCAGATATCTGTTTTTGATTATATTATTATAAGTCTGTTCAGTGAAATATACAGGTGTAAAATTTAAAATGCCACATAAATTTCAATTAATTTACATTTTTGAACAAAGAAACCATAATTTGCATTCGTTTTTAATTTTATTCAAGTTTCGTACTGTAAGAATTTCCCTGTTAAGTTTCGAAAACACACAAAATCAGTGCTCGTGAAAAAATTTCCATGAAAGAAACATACAACAAGACCGATATCTCTCGCTTCAAATCATAATTGTGTGATAAAAATAAATGTATTTAAAATTCATTCAGGACACATATGTGGTAACATTTATGACATTTTTGCACATAAATTTCATTTCATGTATTTAACACAACATTTCCATGTTAATTTTTCTCATGAGAACCAAATAATTGTTCATAAATGAACACTTGTTAAGCATTTTCTCATTTACATCTGAGCACTTAATTTATATTTATTCACTAATTAACAAAAAGTGTAGCAATTCAGCAGAAACATGAAAGTAACAATGCTTTATAATATAAAATAATTATAATTATAATAGATTTCCCTGTCTAATTTCATAAAATTAATGTTTTTCTTTCTTCTTTTCTCCCACAAACATTTCCTTTTTTTGTCTTCTATTTTTAAGCAATGATTTCGTATAACGTAGTCGTTGGAGATACATTGTCAAAAGTTCTGGTCCGATTCATTCCAAGACTTGGCGTATCAATGGGTGCTGTGAGACTAGGTGTTGTATTTATCGTCACTCTCTGTGTCACAGTACCACTTTGTTTATATAAAAATGTATCACGACTGGCTAAAGCGAGTTTTATCAGTCTAGCTTGTGTCGTCTTCATACTTCTGTGTGTCATTTATAAATTAATATCTGGTGATTATAGTATGGTGTAAGTATTAAAAAGTTTTATTTGTAAATTTTATGATAATTTTTATTGTTATTACTGTTGTTTTTGATACAATATAAAAATACAATATGACAATGTATACATTTGGGTAATTAAATGTATTGTGGATTGTAAATATTAAATCGCAATTGTACTTAATGTACCAAAAAATTAATCTGGATATTTGAGTTGTTGCAATTTATGATTATTATAATTATAATTTTAATCCAAAACTCAATGTACGTGCTTAACCTCGATATCCGAGGATTTTATTAAAAAGTGATTACACGAATTATTTCGTATTTATTTTAATCTATGGTTTAGTCAGGGGCCATGAAAGATTTAAGAACAATAACACAGTTTGCCCCTTCACTAATTTATTGCTCGTTCAATTTCAATGAAATATCTCTGAAGACATGCATTTTCTCTTCTTCTCAAGGAATTTCTTCACCTGCTTGAACAAAAATAAAATAAACAATATAAGCAGTGGCACGCTCAACTAGAATGCAATATCCTCATTATCACATTCATTCTACTGCAACCTAAGCACAGTCATAATCATCAATCTTATGCACTCATTTTTCAGAAAGGAAATAAATTAATTATTTTAAATAAATTATCTCGTTTAAAACAAATTACATTAAGTGATATCATAATATTCTTTCATTTCTCTTGAGATAGTGAAGCAAACTTTTAATTTTACACAGATTCTTATGCCATTTAAAACAGAGCTCCTTTCTAAGTAAAAACTTTTTATATTTCATTTTTCATTCACCATCGTTTTATTTCATAAAATCCGTTTTAATCTTACATACCTATAATGTCATATCATTTAACATGATCTTAAAAAGGGTTTTACTAGTAAAAGCATAAATTTCTTTGAAATTTAATATTTTTCCTACCTTGTTTTAATATACAACAAAAATATCGTTTCAATCATGTCCCAAAAATACGTAATTTACAACTTTAACAACAACACTTGTTACTTTTCTCACGATATGTCAATTTTTTGGCAAAATAAAAATAAAATTATGATTCTTCTGCTCAATCATGTTATTAATATTTCATTATTTCATCAATTCATTCATTTCATTAATTCAATTTAATTAAATTTTCTTTCAGCAAAGACACGTCCGAGTCATGGCGATTTATGCACTTTGATGTCGTTCCAGCGATCGGAGTATTTGCATTTGGTAATAATTAATATTCGTTCCAAATATTTATTAAAACAAAAAAAAGAGTATAATTGAAAATTTTAAAATTCCAATCTTTTTAATATTTATATTGAACATCATCAGCATTCATGTGTCATCACAATACATTTTTGGTTTATCAGAGTATGCAAAATGCATCACTTGAGTTATGGCAACATGTCACCCATATCTCAGTTGGATTTGCATTAATTATTTCAGCGTTATTCGGTTTAGCTGGTTACGCAACATTTAGAGCGTTATCACAAGGTAACATTAGAAATTTTATTCGAAAACTAAACGACAACAACAAAAAATACTGATTTTTCCACAGGAGATTTACTTGAAAATTATTGTTGGTACGATGATTTAATGAACGTGTCACGCGTTGCATTTTCTATTTCAATCTTGCTTACATTTCCAATTGAATGTTTTGTGGCACGAGAGGTAATTATTTTTTTCATATTAATTTTTATGTTTAAATTGATTTTATTGAATGATGTTCATGATGTTATAAAAAAAGAGACTGATAATGACAGAAGTAATGATAAGGGTGAATAAAAAAAAATTTGTATTAATTCACTTGAAAAGTTTTAAGTTAAATAATAATTTAAAAAAAACGGGTTCAGTTAATGCAGATTCATAAGAATTTTTTCCTAGCAAATATCTTACTGAAGTTTTCCACGATCTTATCAGTGATCTTGGAGATTTTAATGGTATATTTTTTCTTGAATTAGAAAATATTGACGCATTCAAGTTCAAATTCATCTTATTTTTTTGAAAAATGTTTTTTTTTTTCAAATTAATCGTTATGCCCTTAAAAATTGAATAACTTTAACTTGATAAAGTTAGTTAAAATGTCTAGTTCAGGGTATAAAAGTTATACTTTCAATATTAAAATGTAATGAGATCAATGTAAAACAAAGTTGAAAACTATAGTATGGTTTTTGTTCAAAATTAAATCCCTTTTTCGTATCAATTTTAATCCATAAAAAATGATTCTATATTCATAAGCATATTTTCGAATCAAGTTTGAATATAAAATTATTTTTTAGTGGTGTCAGTGGACGATTTAATGTGAACTTTATGTGGTATCTAGTTAAAAAGTTTATAAAAGTCATTTAAATATTCCCTTTTTTATATAATCAGATAATTCGTACTCAAATTGAACGCTTTAAAGCACACGATCCAAACGCCACATACCAAAACCCCAAAGACCCCATCGAGGAGACGGGTGAAGAAGATGAAGAAAATTCTGTGATCATCACATTAATCATTGTCTTTGCTGCTTTCATCATATCGCCTGGAACTGATTGTTTGGGTCCAATTCTTGAATTAAATGTAAATATTTCATTTAAATTCATTTATTTTATACAATTTTAATTTTAAATTCAAATAAACACAGGGACTATTAGCCGCAATTCCATTAGCATACATTCTGCCTGGACTGGCATTTATTCAACTGGAAGCACATTCATTATTCAGTAGAGAAAAATTACCGGCACTTGGCTTAGTGATTTTTGGTGTGTTAGTTACAATTTCTGGAGTTTCCGTACAATTACCAAACTTATTTTCGGATTGTGCTACAGGAACTGTGATGGGTTATTGTCAAACTGGATCTGTAGCAAATACAACAACGAAACTGAATGCAAGTGAAATTTGTACTCCAGCACCAACAACAACAAAACTAATAATGGGAATGTAAAAAAAATAATATTCGACATGAAATCGTGTATGAATGAAATTTGAATTTAAGGCGTTGACTTACAACAAAATATTTGAACTTCAATTTTGTGTGTCAAATCAATCAAAGAAGTAACGATGTCGATGAAATCAAATTAATCATTAAATTTAAAACTAAATATTAAAATTAAATAGAAACGTTTAAAACTATTTCGATCTTAGTTAAAATATTCAAATTTCGTATACTAAATGTAAAGATAACTCAAGACCAAAAAAAAAAGGAAATTAAAGTAGAAAATTTTATGAAAGAGTATGAAAATACACTTATATTGAATGTTATTTTTTGATGCAGCGTACATTGAAAAAATATTAGAACAAAATATAAAGAAAAATCAAAATATATTTTTAATATAAATAATAAAAAAATAATTCTGTAAATTATAAAAATCAATCTAGTCGATGACCAAATTTTATGTGTTAATTTTGATAAATTGATCTCATTTTCATGACAGCCATAGTGGGATCAATTGAATTTACGAAATTGTTTTTATTAATTTTAACATTCATTAGGAGTATAAAAGACTGATTTGTTATGAGTACCTTAAAATCAAATATTTTTATGTGTTTTTTCAATGTTTATTAATGTTTTTTGAAAAGTCGATGAATGAATTTTAAAAAAAAGTTTGAATTCAAATCAAAATTAAATCAAATAATAATCAAAATATTCAGATAAAATTTAAAAAAAAAATTAATAAAATAGTTTAGAAAATAGCAACAATTAGACGAAACAAGTCTGAAATTCTTTAATTTGAATTAATTTTGTTTAAAGAGTAAAAATTAATTATTTTCATATATTTTTAGTTGATAAGGAATTGAAGGCTTCCGTCTAATATTTAATATAATGAATTTGAAATTAAAATTATATTTTCGAAGTTTACCATGTTTAAAATGTATCGAATTAATAAAGAAATAATGATAAAAATTTCTTGTCACTCATTTACTCAGAATTATCATCAGAAGGCTTTTTGATAACTTCGGAATGATTCATGGGAACGAAGTTTTCATTTTTGAGCTGGAGATGGGCTGATCAAAAAGGGGTAAGTAATATAATAAAATTCCTTGGTCGAAGCAGGAATTGAACTTCGGACTAGGAAGCATAACGGTTCTCATAATTTTCGCGCTAAAATAAAATTAGGTCAAACTAATGTATTGCCAATTAAGTTAAATGGTCACCATGAAAGTATTGAAAAAAAAAACAAACAAAATGCAAATGCCGAGTAATCGTAATAGCTCACGTGATGTCTGCTATGTTACAGACTCAGATTTTTGCTCATTTTTTATCACTTTCTCTTTTTTTTATTTTGAATATTTGTGAATAATAAATCTTCAAAAACTGCAAATTTCTAATATTTAATTTAAATTCAAGAATTAATTTAAATATCATTTCCTATAAAAAGAGCAAATTTTTTGTATTTTAGTCATCAGTCGATAAGAAGATTCAAAAGAAATGAGTCGTTTAAATTATTTCAATTTTTTAATAACTTTCTTAGTTGTTTTGTATCAAGTTTCATCCATTAACGGTCAATTACGAAAAATTTACTTTACCGAATTAAAATGCATAAATCACAATGAAGCAGTTTGTGGCGATTTACGGTGTGGGCTTAGCGAACCAAATTACATAATCAAGAATAAAAATAAACAGAAGCTGTTTAATTTAGGATGTGTTATAAAGGAACCAACAAAAGAAATGAATGTAAGTATTAAGATCTAAAAAATTTTTATGTTTTCATAATTTCATTTTAAATTTCAGTGGAACATGTCAATCGTTTATCAAAATTCCGAGATTAAACCAAATACGATTGTTATGACTGGAGATTATTGTGATATTGTTAACGGTCGCATAGATACTGGAGCTATAAGTCGTGTGGCGTTACCTTTAATCAAACGTTTCATTCCAAGTGTTTCACATCCCTGTCCTTATAATGTGAGTACTCAGTGATATTTGAATTGAGCTTGAAAATTATTTTACTTTTTTTTGTTAATAGAATGAATTTATGGAAGTTCATGATTTTGATGGAAATGATATCATGCAACTGCTTCCAAGGCATTTATCACCATTCGGAAATTACACCGCTGATATTGTGGTGTGGAATGAGCGCAATGAGCAGATTATTCACACACACGGTGTATTTTCAATTGTAAAGAACAAAAGCCCAGAAGCAAATCGATTCTAACAAATATTATCAATAATTTAAATATTTATTTTTATTATACAAATAATTTATCAGACTGAAAATAAAATTCAATTCCAAGAACATGTTCTTTAATTCTAAAAGTGCTTGTTGCCAGCTGAATCACATTCTAAATTGAAAAAAAATTCTTAAAACTCACATTTTATTGTGTGATTATCTCCAATTAAGGTAATTTTATTGTTACTATTAGTAACCGTAATAGTCTGATTCATTAATTTTTCTCTTATTTAAATCCACACCTCAACAAACAGAACTTTTTTGAAGAAAAAAATTAAGAAGTGTTAAAAAAAATTAAGGAATTCACCGAAAAAAGGTGTGAAAAGTTTTTATTGCCCTCAATTATTGTTATCCTATGATGGAAAATAAAAAATAATCGGTTGTAATAAATTCTTGTTTGTTTGAACAAATTAAGATTAAAATAACATTTTTTACGATGGATATTAATTAAGACAAAACGGAGATGAATTTAACTAGTTGTCGCGACATGGCGGCACGTTCCTTTAAATTTATAAGGAAATTTGATTTATTCGTAACTATCGTACTGCCAATTAACAACTTTATTTGGCGCGATACAGGTTTTTTTCTTCATGCCTTGTTACTTTTCGCTATAATTTTGAATTATCAGAAGACACTCCTTTTTCTTATTTGTTTGATTAATTGATACAAATTCAACTAATGATTTGCACGAAGCATATCGGAAACGGAAGTTTGATTTTTTTTTTCAATTTTAAAAGAAGTGAAGTTGTTCTTTTTTGTATTTTTTGTTGGTCTGTTTATTCCCTTAAATTTAAAGATGCTTATCACTGCTAGAAGTCAGAGCATCAATCATTAGTCTTGGCTTCAAACTGTCATTTTAACGGATTTTCTATACATTCATCTTCAAACTGATCTCACAAAGCTCTGGTTAATGTTGCATTGTTTTGATACTACTTCATAACTAACCTAACAATTTGAGAAGGTCTTAGGTTCACATCAAGTTGACATCCACCATCAATTAAAAATATCGCAACAACACCACAAAAACCCTTGAAAATGTAATAAATGTCCACGACTTCATACACCCAACCTAACCCATACAAAATTACATCTAGGCAAGTAATATTAATGATGAGTCAAAAAGGTGTTTCAACATAGGCGGTAAATGTTCTTGAATAATTTTATAAAAATAATAAATTTTTATTTTATCTTAAAAAATAGTAAAATACCGATTCTACCTTTATAAAATGCTAATCATTCAATTACTCTTAAAAAAGTAAAGTTTATTTATGGTCAAGTTTATTCACAGGAATTTATAAGTAATGACGTAATTTTTCGAGATACTTCAAATTATTACTTCATATACCAGAAAAAGTAAAATAAGCACATAAGTGAGTTCCGAATCACGATAACTCAGACGAATATTGAATGCAAATGCATTTCATCTGAAAAAAGTATCTCGCTTGCTTTTAATTAATTCATTTCGTCAGGTTTTGTAAAACAATAAAATTGCATATAATCAGATTATTTACAAATCATGCATAAAAAAATAAGATTTGCTTAATATGTAGATTATTATTAGATTGTGTTATATTTTGTGTATATCAATGTGAATATTAAAATAATTTTTAATTATTATTTAAAAAAATTAAGTTTAAATTTTGAAATAAAAGTTAACATGAGAAAATCATAGATGGAAATTTCAATTTGGATCAAAATTTGATGTGAATGTGTTAAATTTCATGTATGAATAAAATTATTTGAATGCAATTTGTTGCCTTAACTTTTGAACTCTGATTTTGCTTAGGCCATTACAATTTTCCTTTTTGTTTCTCGTCGCCTCCTACTTTTTTATTTCAAAAAAGTGAAGAGGGAATAATGGAAGGGAATAATAGTAATAAAATAATGAAAACCATTGAAAACCTTGAAAATATTTAACGATCTTAAATTTTTCAAATTTTAAAAACAGTTTTACTGAATATTTTGTTAATTTCAACATGCAGAAAATCCAAAACTTACTTAATTTTCTTGATTTTTTTTTTCAATAAATATTTAAAATATTTTTCACATGAAAAAAATTTTTTCATGACATTTGTTTATAAATTTCATTATTTTATTACCATTATTCATCCCTCCTCCTTCTTATTATTTTGAGCGGGCTGCGACGAGAAACAAAAAGGAAAATTGTAATGGCCTTATTAAGTTAATGACAAAAACTAGTGAAAAACCGTGTTTCTAGTTGAACGTTAAAATTCTCCATCATTTTTTTCTTTCTCGTTTTTCTTTGCGTCTCTCTGAATTTTCGAGCTTAATTCGGTTTTTAAGTCATATTCACGTATTTTTATTCCTAAATGACATTGAGATTGTACTTTTTTCAGATTGATTCTCATTGAAAATTTCGATCAACGATCAAAAAAATACCAAAAATGCACTAACGGAAGTTGTTTTGGTGAATATTAAATGTTTTAAACACAAATATTTTTAAAGAAAGGCGCCAAAATATCATAAAATTTTAATATAATATGACAATCAAGAATATTTTAGGAGTGTCAATGAACAGAAAATTAGATTACTCGCTGATTTCGAAGAAAAATTAGCTATTGTGATCACAGTGGAAGTCTGTCTCATCATAAAAATATCTTTTTCTGGTGAAATGTTGAACCAACTTAAATTTTAACTTACTTCTACAATCTAAATGCACTTTTCGTATAAGTTTTCTTTGTAACTCTAAATTTTTTTTTATCTTTTACCACCTTAACATAAAATTTTACAAGATTTCTATATTTAAATTGATATACAATTACCGTATAAATAACCTACAATCATCCAACAACAACGTCAGCTAAGATTATTAAAAGTTTGATGATCTCACTAATACACGTAGCCAGAGGTAAAAATTTTTTCTTTAATTTTTTGTATTAATAATTCGCATGCAAAAAAAAAAAACAAATTAACGATGGTATGTGGAAAAGATACGGATTTCTTATATTATTAGTAAACAAAACAATTTAGTCTCAATATGTATGTTGGGCTAGGTCTGTTTTTATACCAACAATATTTTAATAATAATAATAAAAAAAATAAATAAAAACAATATTATCTTTTTTTTCATTACTAAATTATTTATTTTCGAACGTCACAGAAATCGTTCTGAATTTTATCACCCAAAAAAAAAACTTTTATAAAAAAAATACACAAAAAAATTAACATTTAATCTACATATAAATGTTAAAATTATTTCATTCGATTTGACTTTACATAGAAGACGAACCTCATTATCATATTTTGTTAACGAGCTTTTAAATTCTTTATTTTTGTTTTTATTTCTTGTGGATATAAAGAATTAAAATGCAACCACAAGAATTTGTTTAAAAAAAAACACAAAAATTTGCATTAAATAAATACTGCGTAGAAAAGTGATTTTTGTTTTATTTAGAAATTGTTTTCTTTTATTTAAATTCTCACTACAAATAAAAACGTATTAAAATACTTTTATTTAATTACATTTGATGATGATGTTGATGATAATGCTGTTGATGATGTCAAAATGTAATTGCATTGTTACAATTTGTATTATAATACAATAATACAAATAATTATTTTACATGAAAAAAAAATTATTGAAATTATACGCATGACTCAATTTTTAGTTCAGTCAGGTTTTTTTCTCACTGAAACAGTAACAGCTCTAGTAAAATGGTAACTGTAATGAAAATAACTGTGTAACATTTAACAGACAATAGAACAAGAATATTTTTGACAAATCTTGTGATAAATGATGAATAATTTGATTCAAATACAACAAACAGATTTAAGATAAAAAAAATGTAAACTTGATTTTATTGACCTAAAATTTATAATTGTTATTTTTGTGTGTGTTTTACTCATCACAACTCATCCTTCATTTTGAATATTACATGAAAAATCAACAATAATAACATTATTATTGTCATCATTTTGTTGTGTGATTTATGATAAAGTCTAAACAATTCAAGGATTATTGACTTGTAATTTTACTGATATTACAATAATTCATGTAAATGTTTAATTTTCATTATTTTTATCTCGAAAAAGTTTAAACAAAATTTTATATTCATTAATTTTACATTAACATGAGTGATAGTTGAACTTGGTTTTAAATAATTAATTATTCAGAGTAAATTATTGATAATTTTTTATGAGAGTGTTTACGGAAATTAAAATTGAATCAGTTGTAATGAGTTCTTAAAAACTTAAATTTAGACAAAGCTCACACAAAAAGCTAAAAATACAGATAATTTTTAAGTCTAGGTCTATATGCAAGCCATTATTGAATTTCATAACATATCCTTTTTTTTTCAAACATTCGTTGAACTTTGATCAATTTCCCAAAATCGAATCTCATTTCTAACATTGTCATTCTCAACGTTTACCTTAAAAGGATGATCTTGAAACATACAAAAACAAGTTGATTGACAATCTTTGAAGGGTTCCTACTTATAAAAACAAACATCTATAAATAACACATTAAATATTAATGGAAATTTTGTTGATTTGGACTTTAACAAGAACCAATAACAATAAATTTAAGAATGGTCAGTTATTTTTAATATTTTTTTTTTCATATATATCATGAAATTCTAAATTATTTCATGTCTTCATTATTACTTCTTATAATTTTTAATTCTATTTCCAACATCTTCGTCATCATATTTAAAGATGAAATAAACAATTTTTTTCTACCTTCTTATCTTCATATAATTTAAAATATTTTTGTTTTTTTTTTCTTAATTTTATAAGAAATTCTAGTTATACATTTTAACATACGGCGTCAAATAGTCGCAAATTATGACGTATTTAAAATAGTGTTCATTTTTGTTTTTGTTTCATCTTTCTACATACACATTACACATTTTAAGTTTAAAAAATCGTCGACTCTTAACTCGAATGAGCTAGCAACTATATTTGTTTGTGTTATAAATTGAGTGAGTGAACACCAAACAAACTCATTTGTTGTTGAAACATCACGAAGTAAAGATCGCTTAAATTTAAAAATATATTCAATAAATAAAAATAAAAGTGAGAAAATAATTATTAACATAAAATAAAAAATACACACATTAGTGAATTAAAAAGAAAGATTATTATCATTAAATTTATTTTATATGAAACAATAATTTAAAATAAATAAAAAAAAGTTAATAAACTTGAATAAAATTACATATAAAAAGTGCATAAGTGACATTTTAAATATAATAAAATTACAACAATAATACGGAAATAAAAATAACATACAAACAGTTAAAATAATGGCAAAACATAGCTTAAAAATGTTTATTAGTGCAGTAATTGTGCTTTTATCAATTGTTCATGAGTCAACCGGCTCAGCGATTCCAATGTGGGAATATTTAAGCAGAGATGAAAAGGTAAAAAATAAAATCATATTTAATAATAATTATAATAAAAATAATGAAAAAAGAAATTATTGTGTAACAATTGGAATGATTATTGAAGATTTAACTGTCATATTATAGCGTTTAATGATCATAAATTTTTATTTGCATTAAAATATGAATCATTTGGAAACGAACGTGATTTTTCAAAGATAAACAATGATTAATAATTGTATAACTTTTTGTTTTGTTTTGTTTATCATTAATATTACGCAAAGATATTACAAATTTTTTAATGTTTTCTTTTAATATTTTTTAACATTAAAATGAAATGAAAACATGAACAAATTTTTAACATTTTTTAAATAGTTCACATTTTTTTAAATATAAATTTCAATATTTGTCAATAAATTGAGTATAAAATATTTGTTAAGTTATATAATTTTTTTTTTTTTTGGTAAAAACCAAGTATTAAACATTTAATTTTATCATTAAAAGTACATGTTTAATTGTAAAATAAATACAAATTGTATGCGGGACGATTACGACGTGACACTTTTTTAAAAAAAGATAGTATTGATATTATTTTACTGAACTAGTGCCATGAATTATGAGTTTTGGCGCTGTACATTGATTGAATTCCAAATTGAATACAATTGAGAGTGTTAAATACAAGTCATTCTTTGTGATCCACTGACATACCAGCTGTAATTCACATGAGAGATTTGGGTGCTTGGGAATTCAACAAGTTTTCTCAATCATTTCGGATCAATAAAATCCTCAAATTTTCCTCTGTTACTGTGATCAGTGCCTCAAATTGATACGTAAAATAAATATTGTAACGAATACATGATTTGTTTGCATTGACAAGGTGAAAGTAGGCAGTCAACTTGCAAACAAAAAACTCGTCTATCTGGAATTTTTTAATGTTTTATTATTTTTTTAAATGATTCATCTATGCATTTAACATAATCATTGTAAATTTTATGTTTTTTTTTATTATTAAAATGCTACAAACACCACAGTTTATACTCAAAAAGCATGTAACATATCTCAAGCATTCGTGAATCAAAACCAAAAATATTTTCATACATGAACTCTTTAACATCCCATAACCCTCAAGGTACATGAATTTCTTTTAATATTTTTTTTAATAAATATTTTTTTTTATAATAATAATAATATCAGTGAAAGTGCATGCAAAATATTTTACATGATCAAAGAGAAAAAATTATATTACTAAAATTATGCAAGAGAGAGGTTACCGCACTTTTATTTGTCTTTTTTTTCGTTAATAACTTTAAATATTAAATGAAAAAAAAAACTGAAATTTTAATTGACTTCAATTACATAACAAATAACCAAAATAGGCACTCATATGCCCTGAGCGATGATCATTACTTGATATAAGTCACGTCAAAGCAAAAAATAATAGCGCGGCTTTCAACAAAAGATTAAAAGATTATTCTAAATAAATCATTTTTGTGAGCACGTGCTTTCAGATATTTTGAATATAAATTTTACATTTTTATAAATGTTTTTACCCAAAATCAATAAAAAATCAAAGTTTAATATGAAAAGAGAAAAAGAAATAAAAATTCTATCAAAATCCGTTTTTAAATGTTTTATCATTAATTCATGTCTATTTTTTTTCTTTGAAATAGGCACCATATTGCGTGTGTGTTTCTAGTTCCTGTTTCTCACTGCGATATCATTATACATTTAAATAAAATTAATATTTATACGTCAAAAAGGAATTCTTGACCCTATACGAGTTTAAGTTAAAAAGATTAAGTTTTGTTATGGTAATTCCCAAGAACATCTTCAAGTGATAATTTATCAATTATTGTTGTGATGATGTGGGTACTTAATTAAATTTAATTTAATTTTTTTTTGGTTCTATAACTAATCAAAATGTGAGACAGACTTTTTTTAACATGGACCATGCCAAGGTCGTTTTTGTATATGTTATGATTTTTTTCTCTTCATTTTTGCTTGTTATCGACGTCGTCGTTGTATCTTCTTCTTGTTTAATTTTATTCAAATATGTGAATAGCAGTTAAAAAAAAAGATAAATAAGAAGATTCTTTCATGATGATGCTGATGATACTGATCAAAGATGAAGAAAATTAATTTTATACATGATATGTGGAATTTATGCACGCATGCAAATGTTTGACGGTATATAAAACTTGTTAAACTGACGAAAAAAAATTTGCTGTTAATAAAAAGTGTATCCGGCTTTTACCGCTTTTTTGACCGAGAATGCTTATCAATTTTGGTATTCTGATGACTGTTATTAAATTACTATTTTGTTTGGAATTTTGAATGAGCTTTGTTTTGAAATTAATATAAGCTCAAATTTGAGCGTCATTTATTTTCTAAAGCATTTTTGGTTATTTTGAATCGAAAATAAGCGTCCTCGCATATCAGCACTTTCAGCAGCATGATGACGATCCACAAACTGATTAGATTACAGTCAAAACAACTTCGTTTATTACGTATTCAAATCATGTTATTGCCCTAGATCTCAACTCATAATCACTCTAAATTTAAATGAAATTAACTTTTAATCAAAATTCAAAGAAACATCACATTTCGTAAAATTTTGATGAGCTGAATATTTCAAAAAATATACAAAAATACGTGACTTTTTTGTAATTCAATTTCAACACTTTAAATTTTCTTTATTTTTATTCATACATGTATCAATACTCTTTGAACTCAATTTTAATTGCAAATAATTAACCATATACTAACGTTTTTATTTTTTTTTATTTATAGATGTCTCATTTATATTCAATGTTTGCTAAACAAGTACAACAATATTGTAAATCAATACAAGACATACAAAAGCCACAATGTAAACGTGATTTATTAATGTATGGCTTAGGTAAATTACAGACAATGAATGATGGTCATCTTGACACAATGGATCCTTATCAACGTGGAGCAAATGATATAAGTAAGTGTTAACCTTTGAAATTGAACTTCTAAATGTTTTCTTGTTTTAATGTGAAATTTTGGAAACGGTTGAGTATTTGTCTGAAAATAAGATGATAGATGAATACAGGTGTTCGATCAAATTGCAAATAGAATCATGTAAATTGTAGATTTCAAAAAATTTCCCTTGGAGACTTTGAAAATGCACTCCCGTTAACCGATCAATCATTCAAGGTCTCCTTATTTTTTTATTGTAACTGTAATGTAATCAAAATGTTGTTGATTTTTAAAATTATCATTATAACAAGAGAAAGAAAAATTTATATTTATTTGTTTATTTGCCTATTACATTATTGAATAGCAAAAATAAACATTTCCTGCTATAACTTGATAAATTACATTTCAAATTGATTATAAATGAATAAATGTTTCATTAAATTCAATTCAAGTAAAATTATGAATGAAAACAACTACAAATTACTTATTCAGAACTAATTAAAGATGAGATAAAAGTAAATTATTATCCCAGAAAAACAAATCCAAACATATTCAAATTTTATCAGATTCAACGTGATTCATGCACAAATTACATTGAAATTATTGAATTCTTATAAATTTTGTGATATCATGAAAAATCATCATCCAGACACCGGTAATTAATTAAAATTAATTAAAGTTAAATAAATTATACAATAACAAATAGTGTGGAGTCACGCTTCATTAAATTATTACACCTTTTGTGTGAGCTGAGCAAGAAAAAAGAGTATTGAAATAAAAATAAATCAATTGTGAATTTAATTGAAAATAAAAAAAAATAATGTAAAATATGTCATTGAAGAATGATCACATTGTGAGACGCCTCTTCATTTAATGTTAACAATTGTATTGAAAAATTTAATTGCGAATCATCTAGAAAAAAAAGAAAAGATTTACTTTTATATGTAAAAACGGAAGGAAATCAGGAAATAACCTTCCTTGTCGAAGATGCTGTAGTTGTACTGTAAATTATTAATAATAATAAAAATAATATAATAAAAGTTGTGATCATGTTAAATTAAATGAACATATTTATTTACCTGAGATTTTTGTATGTAACACATAAATTGCAACTTCTCTAGAAAAAAAATCGTGACTAATGAACATTTTATGTCAGTATTTTGATGAGTGTTAGGTGTTAAACATGAGAAAGGTTAATAAAATATTTGACTAATCAGATATTTCCTATTTATTTTTCATTCTAGTTTGGGATTCGATGATGCATGGACATCCAATGACAAGTCATAAAAAGCAAACTACAGCCGAATCACCAATTTACTACCCATCTGGAAACTACGTTCACAACCCATTGTTTGATGAAGTTGTACCAAGTCAAAAACCAACAAATTCCTATGCTTTAGACATGGAATTGTCATATGACAACAATAATTATCAAGAACCACATCATAATCACTTACCAGCACCAACTAACCTTAATTTGCAATTTCTTCAACCACCTCCAATCCAATCACAGCCAAAAGAGAATTATCTCACTGGTCCAATGGTAATTCGTGTTCATCCCGATGGCACTCCAGTAGTTGAAGACAAATTCAAACCCTTACCTAAGGATGATGATCGTGATGAAATGACCCTTGGTCGTGATAGATTACCAAGCATGGAAGAATTAGCCGCTAGTGTTCCAGCATCAAATGGAAATTCACAAAAATATGCTAGTTTTATTCTTCCTCCACCACCATCAAGTCGAGTACAACCACCACACAATCCAGCTAAACAAGGATACAGTTTTCGTATTGGAACTCACAGATCACTTAATTCACATTAAACTGCAAATGTGATTCTGTATAATTTACATTTTAAAACATCAATCTAGGATTATTTTATTTATATATGTTTAAGAGCTGTTTAGCCAAATCTTATAGACTGTAAGTAAATTATATTCAAACATCTTCAAAAAAAAACACGTTAAATCATAATCAGATTCCCGCCTATTAATGCCTATCAAAATTTCATATCATATAAATTAAAATACAACCAGCTTTTAATACAGTAAAGAAAAGAATCTTGATTGAAAAATATTTTAGTTTTAAGTTAAATTATTTGCTATTAATATTATTATTTTTATCATTGTAACTAAAAATATGATTAGAATTTAAGTTTAATGTATCCATTCAATAGTCTTTTATATTTTATTTTTCAAAATATATTTGAAAAGACAAAGGAATGGGTACTTGATTGAATATTGGAATATTTCCAAAAGTACAAACATTTTATAATGAATTTTCTTCAAGGAATTTAAATTTTGAAATTTTTGACTTGAAAATGTTACTGTTTAGAGATAAGAAAATTTTGTACATTGATTACTAAAAAAATAATAAATGTGATTATGTTATGTATTTATAATTAAGTGATGATTAAGTAAAAAATTATTATTAATATCAATCAAATAAGCCATAATTAACTTTTTACAATCATGTAAATAAATTATTAATAAAATTAAATTAAAATTAAACAATTGAAAAATAAAATATTATTTTTTATTCAAAAAAAAACAAACAATTCTTTATTAATTAGCATATACAAGACTTCCCATGTCAAATTGATAATCACATTCATACACTAAAAGCAAAAAAAATTCTTGGAATTTTACAAACTATGTGATTTTACTCATCATTAATCACCATTATCATTCTAATTATTATTATTCTTACGCTGAATGTAACGTACAAGAATAAATACCGGTTATATTTCGTATAAACGCAAAAAAAAATATCTTCATCAAACATCAACAACAACAAAAAAAAATACAAGATCAAATTATATCATTTGAGTAGCGCTCATCACGAAAAAAAGTGGTAAAATATTTGCAATAGGATGTAAATTCCAATCTCAAAATGTAAAGTTATTTTTAGCATCAAATAAATAACCTTTGAAATTTTATTGGTATATTTTTTTGTTGTTATTTTGTTCTTCTGGTTATTCTCTTTCTGTTTTCTTTTTCTGTTTGAAAGTATTTTTTTCATCAGAATGCCACATTTTTAGCTATGTCAGTTTTTTTTCATATCATTTAACTTTCTAACTCGTCCTGCTTTTTTGCTGTGAGACTTGGTTATGTAACAAGTTAATTACACTTGTTTGTCAACACATGCCTGATAAGGATTCTCAGAATATTCTGGCCCCCTAAGTTATATAACTGCGAGTACTATACAGTACAGGTACTATTTGATATCGATGTTAAACACACATTTATACCAAGAAGAGCTCTATACAGGAGTCTTTAGGGTTCAAGGTGTCGAGAATCACCGAAAAAAAAATATGAAGACGAAACTTAACAGGAACCAGTTTGCCAAGCGATCTATTGCTAAATAAACCAAAAAATATCCAACATAGCTACTAATAATACGTTATCAACTCTTTTTTTAACTGGGATGAAAAATATATGTATATAAAATTCAAATCATTTAATGGGATTTTTTTTTAATATACTTGTATAATTTTTTTTTCGTGCTACAGGAATATAAATTATGGACCAAAACAGAATGAGGTTACTGACGTCAAACTCTATCCCGGATATGAATTAATTTGAAAAGAGATTTTTTTTTTAAACCAACTTTTATTTTTTATTTTCAAATTTAAGTATAGAATGAAGATCAAAATGATATTTATTAATCAACCTTTCACAGAGAGATTACTTGAATTTGTTGTTTTTAATATTTTTGAGTGGGTTGGAGTTGTTCAGATATTTTTGAGTATTTGTTCCTTGACCTTTCCTAATGATTGTTACAGTGAAGACCTTGATGAATATTTTTTGCATGTTTTTATTAAAAAAAAAATGTTTATTATTTACTTTTGTTTATTTATGAAATCAACAAAATAATTCTTTAAAATTCATTAACAACTAATTAAATCATAAGAACAAAAATAATTTGATGGACAGATAATTATAATGATGATGTTGATGATGGTTATGACATACAAAGAAGGTCACTAAAGTTCTATCGTGATACTTACTGTTTTTATAAATAATAATTAAATTTGAGGTGCTTTGTTTACAAATTTCTGCTGAAAAACTTGAAATCCATTACCTATCTCAAAAAATTTGATACATCATTCTTTTATTTAAAAAAAAAAAATTAATACTTGAATAAGAGAAAAAAACTGCCGGTCAATCATCTTCATGAATGAAATAAGTTGAGACTGTCATTGAACAAAAAAAAGTAAAGTTACTTGAAATCGATTCGCATTTGATAAGACTTCTTCAATAGATTACTTTGAATTTGAGTTTAATAGTTCAAGAACGAGATTTCTTCAATTTTTATTGTGACAAGGTAACACGTTATCATTTCATTGATTTTCCTTAAAATTCATATTTTTATTGAACGGATATTTGGATTGTCTTTTAAATAGAAATTTCTGTCAGGAATAAAAATTCCCGAAGAGGTCTCATTCGAGGGTTAAATTGTAGTGTAAGAACTGGATTCATAATTCAAAAAGCTTTTTTGTTTTAATCTATTTAAAAGCAAATCTTAAATAATTATATCAAGATTTTAGAACAACTGCGCCACATTTCGTGATATGTTCATTTGAACATCTGAATATTCATGAGTAATTTGATACAAATTTTTTGTATTTATTAATAAAATTAAGACAAAAACAAAAACATAGTAAATGAAAGAATGACAAATGAAGAAGAGACAACTTGAAACAAGAATTATCAATTTTTATTAAAAATTCACGTTATAATTTGTCTGATTGGCGCCTCAACCCGGATCGTGCATGTGTGATATGTTAAAAAGAAATAAAATAAAATTTACGTTAAAATTCTTTATATTTTCTACATGAAATATACGAAAATGAAAATAAATATATAAAAAAAAACAAAGGAGTGTTTTTACTACGTTTTTGATCTACAAATTGATGATTTTTCTATCAAATTATCGTTCTTATAAGAAATGCCATACAAATTATTAAAATAGTTTGTCTTGAAATTTAAAAGTAAACACGACACTAAATCAGGCCACCCACAGTTTACAAATCTGCCTATGTGAGAATCATAGTAAAAAAATGTCAATACTATTTACCTGTTTAAATATATCTTCTTGAAATATATCGAAGATCAATTTAATTTTACATTAAATAAAAAAAAAAAACAGCAAATTATTATTGATTTTCTCCTAGAAATAAATTTATTTATTCCACATTCTTGATCATTTTATGAGTATCATAAATTTAATTCAATAACAAAAAAAATATTATTTTTATTATTTAACGACCAAATATCGACAACAACGCGGCGCCCAAGTTACATATAAATGTGTTTGTAATTGGAGATTTGTGCTAAAAAAATTACTTTAAATATTGATTTATGTGTAAATTTTTATATAATTTTAACAGTGTTTTTTTTTAATTTTTTTTTTAAATATAAATTGATATAAAAATTGCACAAGAATCTTTGAAGGTGTAACAATAGGATCAAGTGCATTTAAAAAAGATTTTTTTTTTTTAATTTTTGCAGAATCACGTTCAAGTTCAATCACATTCAATTTCAGTAGTGATAAATTTAATTTTTTTTGTATTGTATTTGGCAAGACATCCCACGTTAATATTGTTTTGTTGTGTCATAACACGAGCTCAGTTCAAATTGATTCTGCTTTGTAATTTCAGTTTATCGTTTGAAGAGCTCTAAGTTATTTGCTTTGAATCCTTTTGCAAATTACAGGTTATGACAAATTTATGTAAATATCCAGCCAAAACAAACTTTTCCTGATATTTAATTTATACGAATCCTATGATTAGCTATCCAACAAAAGGATAGTAGTTTGGGTATAATTTTATCCGAAGAATGCCCTTTAAAGCCACAACAAATGCTAATGTAAAGTTTTGTTCAATGCCCCTTTTGAAAAATTGAAAATTACGGGGGGCAAAAACGAATGCACGTTCTCAAAAAAACCGAATTGTGTCGATATAATATGAAATCTTACAATATTGAATTTCAACCACAATTAACATTTTGTTTGAATTAGAACAAAACTTTCATTTTCATTTGTCACGGCCTTAATAGTATTTCAACTATTTTTTAGGCAATCATTATGATAAAACGCCTGAATTGAAATTTTAATCGAGTTCAGTCAACAGAATTCTTTAAAAAATTTCAATTCAGTTTAAAAAAAAGCAATTTTTACAAAACAACATTCACTTTTGAAACAAAAAGAAAAATTTATAATCATTACATTTAAAATCACATTTCGAGTCTCGATTCTCTTTCAACGTTCTACAAACTAATTTCTTTTCTTGAATGATAAAAAACAGAATATTTGGACTTAGTCTGGTAATGCATGTCCTTAATTTGACATTACCACACTTTTTCACATACATCAACAATAAATTTTATAACAATTGTGTATAAAAATACTTTTAGCAATTTAAAAAAGCATTTTGGAACAATTTTTGTTTTTTAAATTTAATTTAAAGTTGGCTGTTGATAGTTTTAATTTAAATATAATACAAAACATTGATTATATTATTTTTTTTTAACATTTTAACATTCAATTTTTTTTTTAAATATATTTGATCTAGTAAAATTTAATGTGTAAGATGTATTAAATTGTGTATTGTGTGTAAATATCAAGAATATATAGTACAATGTTGTATATAATGTAGGAAACTTTTTGATATTATAATGTTTTATATGTTTGCCTGACTTGTATCGAGTAGGCTAGTAATTATGTTTATGAATATAAATATTGATTTTTGTTTTAATATAAAAATAACTTAAGATCATAAGAATAGGAATATCATTATTATTATCTTTTTACCTGCTTTGATAAATTTTACACAAAATACTGAAAGCATTAAACTTAAAAATATAATAAAAATATGATAGTCAATAAAATTAAAATTATATGATATAAAATTTCTATTCTAATTATAATAATTGAAATAAAATTAATAATATAAAAGCAAATTTACTCGTTTTACATGTCCTCAATGTATTTTAGAGTTAGATTGTTGGTTATTTGTATGGTTATGGTGTTGCAAAGCATTTGAATATTGTGCCGGGTTTGCCTCGATTTTCTTTTTCAATATTTCAAATGTTTGGCTCATTGTGCGTAGTTGGTACCTTAATGTATGGGTCATTTCCTTTTGTAATTGCTGGACTTCCTTTAAATCCTTTCGCAAATTCTCATAATCATGTTTCACCTCAGTCTGTTTCAATTAGAAAAAAAAATGAAAGAGAAATTAAGATAAATGAATTGTAATTGATATCTTACCACTGAATCAAGCAGTTCCAAAACCGTAGCTTGCTCTTCCAAATCTTCTGGTAATGTTCGTTCGACTTGGACCACTAAAATGAAAAGAATGAGTCAATTAAACAATAAATTTAAGGAAAATAAAACGAGAAACTTCTTTCAAATATTTTGTAAAGTTGAAATTTTACATTTTTGAGATAAATTTGATATCTGGACATTTGCAGATTCCACGGATCTTTCCATCTCTTGCAATGCGTTAGTAATCATTTTTTAAAAATACAAAACTACTTATGATTAGATAACTTCACTTAATTTAAACAATAAAATCGATCAATATTGTTTGTAAAATTAGTTTTTTTTCTTATTCTTATGTTTACTTGAGCAATTAATTACAGTTGTTAAAAAAATATTTGATCTGTCAAAGTGAATTTTGATATATCCCTATCAAAATTCGATCGGTGTCAGGGGATGACATCGATTATTTAGGTAAGAATCATTGGAAATGAGTTTTTTTCACATCTTTTCAATATTAATTTGACCAATTTGTTAAATTATGTAAAGGTTAAGGAAAAAAAAGGTTGTGCTCGATTTTTGTAAATTTTTGTTTACCATTAAAAAAAAAGAAAGTTAATGTCAGTGGTCTTTAAAGGGATAAAATTCACAGCCGGTTTTGACATTAAAATTTTATGGAGATGAACAGTAATCATAAAAAATAAGTGTAAGTGCATTCAGAAAATTTTTTATGGGAATTTTTAAAGTCTTTGATTTGCTCAATGGATATTTAAATTCTTTCAAATTTTTTCCTATACATTTTTCAATGTATTTTTTCATTTTAATTTAATTTTATTTGGTTGGTTAATTTTATTTTTTCTTTCAAGGAGCTGCGCCCCTTTAACCCCCTTTCTCAAGCAAGGGCATTTTTGCTCACTCGCCGTTGGGTCTCTTCTTTCCACTCAAATGCCGTTAGGGCTTCTATACGTATACAAGGGATTTTTGGTAGTAACATGCATATGTCAATTTTCGCAATTTTTCGGTTTTTTTTGGCAAAAAAGAAAGAAGATGTATTAAATTAAAATTTGTTTTATGACCGAAATTTGATTTTACATGAAAAAAAAATCACTAGGTGTCAATAAAATTCGTTTTTGGATAAAAAAAAGCTTGATGAGAAAAAAAAATAAATTAATTGGAAATATGTTTTTAATTGACAAAATTCGTTTTCTTTCTTTTCCTATTATTACTATTATTACGCTGTGGCTGACTGAGGTACTTTTAAATTTTTCTATTTCTATTGTTTGGCATTGTGCTTGTGTTTTTTGGGATTCACTTGTATACTTGGGCCACTTTGGTTTTAATCTCTATGGATAATCTCTATGGATTTTGTTGTGCCTTTGATAATTTTTCATTTTGGCTCTTGCACATGTTGTGCAGGCCAATGGCAACTTGAATAAGATCTTTGGTGATATCAAATGAACGGAGTAAAACACCGTCGGAAAAAGCGAAACTTTTGTTTGAGATGGCCCGTGGTAAACTCACAACAGTGCCGTTCAATATTTTGAACATGCTTTTGCAATGTCCTGATTTCGGACTTGGCTTGTGCTGTGGTGCTTGGCATAAACATGACCATAATGTGAGAATTGTCATTGGTGATGAGGCCGCGATAACACGAATCTACTGCAATCAAGATGGAATTTGTGTCAAGATCTTGGCGCTGATTCTATCACAGTCTTATCAAATGAAGTCTATTTAAAAACAAATTTTAATATAATAAAAATTTTCGCAAACCCCGTTCAAGGTGAAAATAAATTGATGACATCTCATTGGGCTCTAAATCGCATTTTTGTTATTAAATTACAATGACAGAACGGGTTAACGTACAATCGTAGAATCTAAACAAAACACTATACAAATATACGAGCTCTGTAGAGTTGTATAAGATCATACGGATGTGGCCTTAGTATTTTTATTGTTTTACTAAAGAAGACACGTATTATTATTGTCTTAGAGATTCATGTTTTTGATTTTTTTCATCCAAAACCGTAAACACCAACAACTTTCAATTTAATCAAACATCACAGTGTTTAAAAGTTTATTTCAACATTTTGCCAAGTCAGTGACAACTAGATCCATTGTAAGAATCAAAAGAATGAGAGAATAATTGAATCAAGTAACCCAATTAAAATTGACGTAATTTTTTGTGTACAATAAGATCTTTGTTGAACTTGAACGTAACGGGATATTTACAATAATACAAAAAAAAAAGCCAAAGAGAAAAATAAAATTTGATGCATTTTTCGTAACAAATGTCTTCTGAAACATCATTAGCGGAACAAATTGGTACATTAGCAACAATAACAACATGTCTACAGTATTTAACTGGAGTGTAAGTTAACTTAATTGAATTTTACGCATTTTACTGATAAGAATAAATAACATTATTCAATCATTTCAGACTTGTGTGTCGCGATTATGTTATCAAGAAATCCACCGGTGACGCATCAGTGCTCACATTCATTGCCGGATTCATAACGTCCGCAATTTGGCTAAAATATGGTCTACTTACAAATGAACGTTCCCTAGTTATAGTTAATTCAATAGGAGTAGCATTAATGTTAGCATATACACTTGTCTTCTATTTATTTACAACTAAACGTCGCGATACAATTAGGATTGCTAGCTCAAGTTTTATATTTCTCTGTTTGGTCATGCTGTACGCATCCATTGAGGAGGATCATCTTCAAGCAACTGAGCGAATAGGATTTGTTGGTATCGGAGTATCATTGCTATTTTTTGCCTCGCCATTAGCCAATTTGGCACATGTTGTCAGAATGAAAAATAGTGAAAGTCTTCCATTTTCAATGATTGTTTCATCATTCGTTGTAACACTTTTATGGTTCATTTATGGACATTTAATTGGTGATTACTTCATTCAAGGTAAATTTCGATCTAATTATCTTCAAATTAAAAAAAAAAAATTAGCTAACAATTATTCACTTTTTTCAGTTCCAAATTTTATTGGCTGTGTATTACTTGTCCTTCAACTTATGTTATTTGTTGTATATCCAAGCAAATCATCTGTACATTTGAACGATGGTTATAAACCGGTACAAATGTTGGAGCATCTTTAAAATAGATATTTCTACGAAATCAAACATCACATGTAAAAAAAACGTATAAAAAATCGCTTAATTTATTTATCATAGTCGTACTTATAAATATATCAAAATGCAATTAAGCTGGAAATTATTGAATCAAAGATTGAACAAAAAATTTAAATGAATCCGTTACAAATTTAATATTAAAAAGAATTTAGTAGTTAGTTATGAAATAATAATATATAAAAAAATTAATGAAAAAAATAAAGTTTTAAACGAAATCTATTCTCATGAAAAAAGGTGTTTCGATTAAATTTAAATTTTTATTAACTGCTTTCATTTGCTTACCTGCTTACATTTTCAAAATTTGAATTTCAACCACATTGGTGGCCGTTACATTTATTAAAATTGGAAAATTGCGTTATTTTAAAAACGATCAACAACTAAAAAGAATTTCAAGAATGGAATAATTAGAAAATAATCAATCTGGGCATGAAATTGAATCTGAAAATTAATCAATTTTAATCAACTTTTATTTTATATTTTCATAGTTTTTTTTTCTTTATTTTCATCTATAAACTAATATAATATTCACATCATTTTATTATTTATTATATTTCTGCTTTTTTATTTATAATAATTATTATTTTTATTATTACTCTGTAAGTTATTGTTAATTTTTTAGTATTTTGTATTTGTAAAATATATATTTTATTTGAGGACACCGACCAATGATTTTAAAACCTGAAATTAGGTTTAAATCGTCATTGATTGAGGTTCTCACAAATAAGTTTTTATTCATTTTGTTTAAAATATATTTTATTTTCAACATTTTTAACTTATCCTTATTGTTGAATTTTCTTAAAAATTCATTTCTAATTTTTATTTTCATTTCTTATCTCCCATTGTTACGACTGATATTAATTTTCTCTCTTTTTCAATTTTTTTGTGATATTTTAATATATTTTTTTATTAAAATAATCTTATATCTTGCAATTCATAATAAATAGATATCTTTTTATCTTTAACTCTTTATTTATAATTTCATATCTTTCACTATCACAAGTTTTCTATCTAGGTTTTTATTTTTCTTTTAAATAAATATAAAATATGAATAATTTTTATTTTTAATTCAATTAAACCACAAAAAAAATATTTTCCATTATAATCTTAGGCCATTACAATTTTCCTTTTTGTTTCTCGTCGCAGTCCGCTCAAAATAATAAGAAGGAGGAGGGATGAATAATGGTAATAAAATAATGAAATTTATAAACAAATGTCATGGAAAAAATTTTTTCATGTGAAAAATATTTTAAATATTTATTGTAAAAAAAAAATCAAGCAAATTAAGTAAGTTTTGGATTTTCTGCATGTTGAAATTAACAAAATATTCAGTAAAACTGTTTTTAAAATTTGAAAAATTTAAGATCGTTAAATATTTTCAAGGTTTTCAATGGTTTTCATTATTTTATTACTATTATTCCCTCCCATTATTCCCTCTTCACTTTTGTGAAATAAAAAAGTAGGAAGCGACGAGAAACAAAAAGGAAAATTGTAATGGCCTTACTTTATAAAATAACAAACATTTTCATGTTTAAAGGCTGTTCTAAGTACTTTTTTCGAAGTTCTTTTAATATGTGTTAAAGCTTCATTTTTCCGTTCAAGTTTTTTGAATTTATTTTTTACATTAGATCACATTTCAAAAATAAGTGAAAAAAATATTTAAAACAGCCTTAATAACAAAAATATAAAAAAGCATGTGCTGACCTGGTAGGTTCAAAATTTCTTTCCTAATCAGTCGTGTTCTAAGCATTTCCTTCTACAATTTCTTTTTATATTAAAAGATATTCAATAAATATAGCTCTTGATTTGTTTTTTCATTTGATTTTATTTTTTCATCATTTCTTAATTCAATTCATTGTCAATAATTGAGGTATTTTTTGTTGGATATCAATTTATATTTTAATTTTTTAGAACATTTATTAGTTAAATTTTAAAATACGTCATCGAATTGAATTCAGTTTCGATGGTACATATTACCCTTATGTTGTTTCTCGTTATTTTTTTTTTTTAATCAAAACACTTAAAATTTTTTATAACAAACTAAATTATGTGTCAAATAAAATCAGGATACAATGACTAGAAATTTAATGTTTTAAAATTATTATGATATGGCTAAAATTTGAGCTCTTATGTGGTAATGAGTAGTACTACAAATAATAAAATGTTTATTTTTTATAGGAAGCGGTTTTTCTATCAATTATAATTATAATAAAATAGTATTGAAAAACCAAGAAAAAACAGTTATAAGAAAGTTAATAGAATGCTCCAGAACATTCATTGTGTGATAATGGTGGTATAATTTGTCTGACTTGTGGTTTTGGCTGTTGATTGACAGGTAAACATTGGAAACAGTAGTTAGAGTCATAGTTATTGTCCCAGTACTGTTGTCCCTTGCAATGAAAACGTACCGCCACTTCAATGCGCTGTCCAATCTGAAGCGAATTACCAAAGATAGTGAATGAAAATTTATCTGAAAAACCATCACAAGAATTTTCCACATAGTTTGCTTGGACATCGGAGAAACTCTTCCAATTGTCAAGTGTGTATCGGATGTACACAGATTTATGAAAATCCAGATTTCGTACTCGCACACTTCCAGTGATGGTTAGAGTGATGGGATCTGTTACTGCACAATTTTCCAATGAAACTTGTTTCTCACGAACTTTATCCAAAAATGAGGGTAGGCCACCAGGTTGTTGAAATAGGGGAACAAGGATTTTATCAACTGGTTTCATAAATTGAGGTATTTGTTGGATTTGGTGGAGTTGATGTTCTTTTACATCAAGATCTTCATAGGCAGATTTGGGTATTTTTGGCACTTCATGATCTAAAAAGGTTTTTACATCGGCCAAATCCAGACCGAAAACATCAGCAAATCGGACAAATTTCTTGCGTCCTGGTGTGCCTGGTGGAGTTTTACCCGTTTTGAGTGATGAACATCTTCGTAATCTTTGCGGTTTCTCATCCTCTTCTTCTTCATCAGTTTCAGTTATCGAAGCAAGTCGATTAGTTTGTCGTTTTTTAGGTACTTCATTTTCTTCAGCAGCCGACTCTTCTTGTGGTGATGCAACAATCACTTGTATATCCTCATCTTTTGTTAATGTTTCTGATAAAGTTGATTTTTCTTCACCATTTTCTTGTGTTGTTATCTTAACCGGAGATGTAGTCGGACTATTTTTGTTTAAAGTTATAGTGTTATCATTCAAATCGGGCTCAATCTTATCTTCAGTCTGTAGTTCGGGAACATTTTCATCTTGGAGAGTGCTATTTGAGGCAGAGGTGGAACTTAATGCTGTATATGTGTGATTCGAGTCTGTCGATTGTGAGGGTGGCAGTGATTCGGAACAACTGTCACTATCGAGAGGTATTGCATAAACATGTCCATTTGGTATATATGGACTTGATGGAGATAATGAGGTACCTGGTAACTCTACTACTGCTTCGAGTGCAGTAGCTGTTGGTGATTCAAGTGAAACATTATGTAATTTTGAATATAATTTTGCATCAACCTTATTTCGACTATCAACACAATCGTAAAATGTGGTACTCGTTGATTCAGAACTCTCAGGATCGTAATATTGTATATCAGAACTGTTATGACTACTGATTTGACTATCATTGCTGCCTTGGATTGAGGAACATGGTGATGCACACACATATCCCGATTCAGTTTCATGTTGGTTTTGTTGATGTGAGTCTGTTTCATCTACATCATCTGTTTGATCATCTGGATTTTCACTGCCACTTGTTGCTTCATGCGGTGTATTTGTTGCACTTTCTATCAGTCTCGTGTACTCACATTCATCTATCGGACTGCCAGGACTTTCCGGTTCAATGTCAAAGTCAAAAAATGCATCAGCAGCTTCGGTATTTCTCAAGGGCTGCAAATTTTGTACAGATGCCTCATTGGGTGTTGTCAGCCAGGTATTTTCGGATTCTTCTGTATGATCATGCTGCAATGCATCATTATCCTCCTTTAGTAAAATAGTTAAGAGTTAACATCAAAATACGTGCAAACTAACAAATTTAATTTTTTTTTCAGAATGGCTTAAAATGTGAGAAAAATTTGCAATTTAAACTACTAATTTACATACACAAGAAATTTAATTCAATGCATTTAAATTTAAGCCATCCTAGTGCTAGACAATTGAAAAGATAGCACATTACGTAGAGTGTAACATCAAAATAGAAAACTTACCTGAGTTCCTAATGTACGTAATCTGGATTGAAGTCTACGGGCAAAGGCTTCAGCTCTTCCCCTACAAGCCATGCCCAAGGGTAAAATTGATGATATACCACACGGATTTCTTTCTACAGGATCTGGAATATCACCAGGACCATTCATGGAAACAGGGCCGTTCCTAAAATGAAAGTTATAAAAATAAAAATATATAAGTATTATTTATCTACTTTTAAATATCATTTTAAATCATTAAATTTGTTACACAAAAATTTCTTCATCACAAGATTTTAAATTTTTATAAAACTTCATTTTAATTTTATTTTCAAAATCAAAATTTCTTCTTTATTTAATAAATATTTATTTGTAACACGCAATGTCTTCCTGATATTTTTTTTTCTTTAATATTTGAACAAACTCTACACAATTACAAATATGTCCAAAATATTTGATGATGAATTCAAACGAAACAGACCCTACAAATACCATTATAAAATAATTCACATATGTTCGTCGCACATATGCAATGCGTAAGTCGATGCGTTTAAAGTGCATCGTTATGTATTGGTATGTGACTATCAATAGATTTATTTTTATATTTGTGTTCAAACATTTTACGTATAAGAGAAAAAAAAAACATAAATAGGGAATGATTTTTATACCGAATACAATGTAAAAGACCCATCTATAAAAGTTGAGATTTTTGATTATATTTGTACTGCATTCCATTTTACACACATTACATAAAATTAGAGTGGAATAGATACCTTTTAAATTTTATTACAACATCATCGTTACTAACTTGAATTGATTGATATTTTGATTTAAAATCAATCGTTTTCATTCTTTTACACTTTTAATTTAAATGTAGTTCAATTTAATTTCCCTTTTGATTTAAATTATTTAAATTCACTTTTCACACTGCAGCTATTTTTATATCACACGATACGACATCAGCTGAGGTTAGACAACAACTACTTGTCTTCCTCATAAACGTGCATTGAAATATCTTCTAAATTTATGAACAAACGTCCTTGACAAATATATTTGAGATGCATGAACTTGCATAACCTTTGTCCTATTTATATCCATTGTTGCAGTTCATTGATAAGGGTGAACATAAAAAATTAAAGTTTAATGAAAATTTTTAAACTTTTTTTATTTGTTAAAATTCCGATTGAATGATGAATTTTTTGTTTTCTAAAACCTAAAGATGTTGGTTTTTGTTGCAAATTGACACCCTATTTGAAGAGAGGATGCAAAGAATTGCAGTCATTTAAAGTTTTATTTGTAAAATTTTTGCTAGCGTACGATATGTAATGCATTAAAAATTGGGAAAATCTTTCTACTGAAATGTAAACGTTAGTGCATTTCAGTTTGATAAAATTATTTCGCTGACCTATTGTTACAAAGTAAAATATCTTAAAAATCATAGATTAACATTCGAGTCAGAAATTTGAAAAAAGTCTCGTCAAAAATTTCTTTTCTTCACTTTTAACTGATGGTTTTCAATTTTTTTTCCCTGGTTGATTTTCACTCTCTTACTTTCTTTCTTTCTTTAGGCTCTTTTTTGCGCTCTAGGGCGTTTGTCTCTCTGAGCCTTCTCTATTCCTCTCCTGTTATCTTCTTCCATTTCTTTTACGAGTAAAAATTTATATGCAATTTTGAAGAATTGCAGACACACCAAATGATATTCCTTGTGTATTTTTCAAGAAAACTGTTATAAAAGGTTCTTAATAAAATATTTCACAACAAAGAAATTCGCTTGCATTGAAATAGATTATGAAATTATTATTAAATTATATAATTAAACTTTTTGAAGTTACACATATCATCTGGATGCATTTAGGGTTTTTATATAACAGTAGGTCAATAGACCTATCTGAAAAGATTTGAGTTATTTCAATTCATTCAAGTAAAAATTCAGCCAGTATTGAAGGTAGTCGAAACGATTTAAGGATATGTAAATCTGAAAGCCAACTAAATAAATAATCGCATCTCATCATAACTTAATAACAGTTTTCACTTCTATAAAGATCCTGTCAAATTCCATAAAAGTCCCACATCATTCAAAATTTGTATCTAGAAATTACTACAAATTTCACAATAATATCAAATGATCTTCATCGCTAATAATAATAATAATCCGGTTGTTGACTTTATATTAGTTTCAATGAATTTTGTCAGTTTTTGCGCAAATGCAGAACAAATAAACATTTCGCTTCACTTCGATATAATTAAATTACAAAAAATATTTTCTTTTTTTTACACAAGTTGTAAAATTTTCCATTGATAAGTTTTGTGTGTGAGGCAAATTTAATGGTATCATGACCTTTTTAACAAAATTCCGAATAAAAATTCTCTTATCATGTAACCAATCATTCGTTTTTTGACTAATTACATGGAAAAAGACAAAAATTTTGTTATAAAAATAAAAAATGTACGATACAAAATAAAATTACTGTTTTTTTATTGAATGAAACCATTAATTAATTAAACCTTCATATTTATATCACGTCATAATTTTGACCTTTTATCATCAATGTACATTTCAAAATGTTTGTAATCTAAATAAAAAATGTTATTTTATGAAAAATTAATTTCAAAGAAGGAAAAAAACAAGAATCGATTGACATTTGATACATAATTACACAAAATAATATCGATTTTGTAAAAAGTAGGTTAATTCGGGGAATGAGTGAACACAATAAGTAGCTAGACAGGAAAATTATATTAAATTTCCATATAAATACATAAAATGACAGACATGCCAGTCATGTTACATTCTTTTTATTTTGAAATTGCCTTTTGTTTGTGTCTGGATCACATTGCGTTACATAAAAGAAAACATTCTTTTAACCACAATTACAATTCATTTCTATTTTGTAGTATTTTGGAATGAGACCGATCGATAAAATGTACTTTTGTTTGTACCTGATAAATTGTCATTTTCATTTGAAATTTGTGTATAATTAAAATTTTTCATTCTCCAATTGATCATTTTTTCACAACGTGATCAAAATTTCAATGTTTATTATTTAATTTTTTTTTTTTTTTGAACAATATAATATTTGTATTTATTTAAAATTTAAATAGTAATAAAAAAAAAGAAAATTATCTTTCCACGAAAAGTTATTCTGAGTAAAGAGGTGCTAGAAATGTTATTTATTATCATTTATTTATACACAATTCAACACATAACAAAAGTAAGCAATAAATTCATAAAAGTCAGATCAGCTGTGCGTGATCAGTTTAAATTTTTTGATCAGAGTTTCCACGAGTAAGTAAATGAAACGTTTTTTTATTTTATTTTTATTATTATGATTTTTATATTAAGAGATAAAATTTAAAAATAAATTTGTTGATTGTTGTCTAGATAATCTAGATTTATTTTTAATTTTTTTTTTTTTTTTTGACAAAAATAATAATATTATTAACATGAGATAATAACTAACCATGTTAACAAGTTTGAATTTTAAAAAATAAAATGTTTTTTGTATGGTGGATTTTTTTCTTGATTTAGAGGTTGTTCACATTCGTTCTAATGCTTATTTAAAGGAAAATAATTGATTATCGTTAAGAATGAATTGCAATTGACATTTTTTGATCAGTCCCAGGGTTTTAAAGCTCAAGTCATATCTAACAAAACATTTCAGAGAGTTGTTTTTAAAAAAAAAATGGCATTATCATTTCACGTCAATTCAATAAATCGCATAACGCATCAAAATTTGCTAGTGAACCATTTTTCATCCAATCCTTAAAACAATAAACGTCATGGAAAATTTCAACATAGAAATTAAAAAAAAAAATAAACTTTTTCGCGAGATGAAAAAATAAATAGTGTTTATTTGCACAATTAAAACAAATCTGATGAAAAATATTCTATTTTTAATATAAATACATCAACCGGAATCGAGCATCATGAAAAATCATCGGATGATCATGGTCGACATTATTTTTCCCTTATGTAACAAATAATAACATGTCAGTGTTCAGTGATTTTAATTTAATAATAGAATTCATTTTAATTTTAAAAGCATAAAATCAAATTTGAACTTACCAAGTATGAAAATTTTTCTTTTCACGATTAAATATTTAAATTAAATATAAAACAAAATTAACTATGAATAAGAACAAAAAATTTGGTGAACGGGATTTATTCTTTTAATGAGCTTTGAATTTGATTGCTGACTATAAAAACTGATATAAATGGTGTCTGAAACAAAAAGTTGATGCTGATGAAGGAGGACGCGACATATTATCTGTTGGAATGAAATGAAAAAAAAATTAATAAATTAAAAAAAAAATTGATAAATAATTGAGACAAAATTAAAATAAATTATATTGGAAGAGGGTTAAAGTGTAAGCAATTAAAGTTTTTTTTTTTTAATTAATGGCCACCGGTGAAAAGCAGTTAATTTAAAAATTTAATTTAGTAGTAAAAAAAAAATGAAAATGAACTCAATTTCAATAAAAACAAAAATTAAATGAAAAAAAAATCACACACAGTTTAACAATCACAGTAAATAATAGTCAATTAATTTAAATTGAGTCTACAATTATGACAAATGATCATGACACGTTATTTTTATAAATGTGAACATAAACAAGGTCTTTCATAGAATCAGAAATGTAATTGAAATTGTTCATGAATTTCCCTTAAAGGGTAAAAAGGTAAAACTTGACAGTTCATTTTGTATAGATGCATATACGGAAACTTTACAAAAGGTATACCTAAACAAAATTTAGTGGAATTTGTACCATCTAAATTGCTTTTAACTCTTTCGCGCATATAAGGTTTTCATGATGAATAAATATAGGGGTTAGTGAAGCTAAAATCGAAAAATAAAGGTTCATTCCATTATTTGAAAAGAAATAAAAGTGATTTAAATGACATTTTAATTATTTTTAAATAAAAAAATTAAAAAACCGTTGGGGTCATATATGACCCCATATGCGCGAAAGAGTTAAGCCACATAGACCAATGACAATATATCAACGACAAACAACCATACGTCTAAAGATGCACAACTTAAAAATATTTGACATCTCTCTCGCTGTCAAACATTTAAATGTCAAAATGTTATGTATCTTATAGGTTGAATCCCTAATTCAGGATTAAGGTCTATGATGTAAAGTGAAATGAAAGCCAATGTAAGCTGAAAATTTCCTATCTCCGATCTATAGAATTTCCGTTAAATGAGGAAGTTGTAATATTTCCTTGATATTTATATTTTCTTATCACATGAGATTACATCTCAACTGTTCAATCAATAAAAACACAGATCACGAGCTATGGCGTCTAGACAAAAAACAAGGACCTCTAATAATTTTTATTTTAAATAAAATCGATCAAAGTTTACTTTTAATCTTGTGAAAAGCAATTTTTTCCCCTTCAAAGTCATAACTCATGCATTCAATTTGAGATTTCGATAATTCTTATCTCATATTTATTATTAAATTGCAGTTTTAATGCATTTCATTTATTTATTTATGTGATATTTAATTAATAATATCAATTAATTTCTATTTTATTGTTTAACCTGCTTTCAAAGATTGAAATTAAATTGATTTTAGCTAAGAAAATTTGGAAATGACGAAAATGTTGAAAGTTTTCCATTGAAAAAATGCGCAATATTTATGAGTAAAAAAATATTTTTAAAATCTAAAATCAGAAATCTATTTAATTTTTTTGGCATCACATTAATATTTTTATTTATAATTCTAAATGTATTTTTGTAGCAGAAGCATTCATTAATTTTTTGTACATATTTTGAATGTAATTTTAGATTTGGGTGTTTAAAACACGTGAATTTAATCGGTAAAGGTCAACTTTAAAAGAAATTTCTGGTGTGGGTTCTGCAGGTCTCAGTTTTCAGTCACCTAAATGTGTTATAGCTCAGCGTGAAATAAGTATCTCAATACATTTTACTGAAAGGCTCACAAGCTTGATCCTTCTTTTAAAAATAATACATGGGCTGATATTGCGCATGTTGCCTGCCTCGAATTCATCAGAAAGCATTTCATCAAGTCCTAGCAATTCATTACAAAAAATATTTGAAATTTATTAGGAATAATAGGTATTTATTTTTCTTATTAATCAGGTCTTGGCTTAATTCCAAATTATCATCAAAAACACTCAACTTTAGAAACAGACATCCAATTTTAAAAGATGACCTCAGTAGACATCTCGTCGATACGATCATGAGTTGTGATTGATGATTTTTAAACAAAAAAAAACATTTCGAAGTCATATTTTTTGCACCAATAAAATTATCCCTTTCAAAAAAAAAAATCACTAGGTCATCTTCAAAAAATTTCATACATGATCGTAAATTTTACTACAAAAAAAAGCCGTTCATTATAGTTTAGTTGTCTAAACTGTTTACTATTGTTCATAGAATAAAATTATTATTACTACAATTTACATCATTCACTTCACAAATATGTGTGTCACAGCTCTATGTAACAAACGTAAATTTCGCGGGTGATTTTTTTATGAATCAAATCAGAATTTATTATAATAAACTATTTGCATGTGTCTTGTAACGACACTAATTCACAATTTATTTTTACATTTTTAGAAAATTTAAACAAAGACAATCCAATTGGTTTTTATTGTTCTAAATATTTATTTATATGAATTTTGTGTTAAATTTTACAGGTTACTGAACTCATTATTATTATTTTATTTTGATTTTTCGTTCTTATTTCTTTAAAACAAAATGTCATTTTAATCTTTTTTTTTTTGAATTTTTAAATTTGATAAACAATCACCGATTTTCATACATTTTTGCATCAAACTTATTGTTACTCTATCTGTGCATGATGGTTAATTAATTAATTTTTGTCGTCATGGTACAGTCAAAACATAAACAAAATCATTAAAATCAAAAATTAAATGAATACGAATATTCTTTTAATATGATTGCAAGATAAAAAAAAGTGTCATTAGCCATATGAAAAAGTTCAAGGTTATTATCAATTTTTTTTGTCAAATATTAATTTAACTCGTTCAAAATAAACAGTAAAAAATGTATGAATGTGTTAATAAAATTCGTACTCGTGCATAAAATTTTATCAGTTATTTGGTATCAAAAATTACGTAATGAGATTAAGATTGTTTTGGTGTATTTCCATCGCAGATTAAAAAACAACAATAGTCTGATATTAATTTTGGGCTCAAAAGTTCATTTGAGTCATAGGTTGAGTAAATTAGAGCAAATTTATCTGCTCTGTCAAAATCTCCAGTAACCGGCCTTGAATGGAGGATCGTTTTTCTTTTCCTCCCATTTTTTTTCTTGTAGAGTCACCATTAATCTGTCATAAGGTAGATCGACCCACATCAAGTCAAAAACAAGTCAACCTTAATCGAATCTCATATTTCAGCCCAGGATCCAAAATTACATTTTAATTTTAATGTTGAGAGTGAAACAAAAATTAATCAACTTCTTTGGTATTCGACATGCAATTTGTCATTCCCTCTCCCAAAGAAGCTTCACTATCACTAAAATTTATTCACATTCCACCACAAATAACATCCCAATACCTTTATCATTTCAATTACTCAGATGCAAACAAAATTTCCTATAATTAAACCACCAACTAGGAACATCCGATGAATGTCAAGTTCAAAATCAACCGGTAACTGAAATTTTTCTTCTTAATTGTTTCATTTCTTTGCCAACATCAATCATCAAATCAAATGATACAAAAGTGTGTTTACAATGTATTTCAATTTCATTCTTTTTTTAAATTTAGTTATTTGTTTTGTCTTTTTAATGAAATGAGATTAGTTGAAATGAGGGACATAATGCCTGCCTGGTGTGCATGATTTATAATTAGCTTCTTAAATTGGAATGTGTGAGTAATGATAACAATTTCATATATTTATCAGAATGCTTTTAGCATTGAGTCGTCAATTGTTTGTCTCGTGTTGTGATTTAAAATAAAAATAAATAAAAATTTTTTTAAGACAGGTAAGATAAGAAAATGGATGTACCTTGGTTTGGTATGTGTAGTTTAAATCGTTATCATAATCTTGTGAAAATGCATTCAAGTAAGAAAAATGGATTTATTTGGAAAAAAAGAATTTAAATGAGACTGAATTGTTTTGAATTTATGTTAAAAGCTTGGGATGACTAAAAAATCTAAGGACGTCGAATGATCATTACATGTTAGAGCCCGACTGATGGCACGCTTTGATGGAAAATCTATGAAACTGAATCGGAATCATCAGATCAGTGATTCCAGATTATTAGAGGCTAATATAACGTTTATGCTGGAATAAGACTTATAATCGGCTTCTCTTTTGTCCGTACAATGAGTAAGACTGAAAACACCCCAAGTAAAGCTCCGTCAATACAAAACTAAATTAAATATTTGGCAATTAAAAATATTAGTTTTAAAATATTCACTTTGGGAAAAATTAATCAGTCAATGACACAAAAATGTCACATCCTTGAACATGCTTTCAATTCAATTCCCTACATGCATATTAGTTTGCCACCATACTCAGCTACATTTCAAGTAGTCTTTTTTTAATATTTTTATTACATAAACATGGCAAGCGCTTATCACACATTGTTGTTAAATAAAATGTTTAGAAAATAAATGTAAGACAACAAAACAACAAAAAAATTATCATCACGGGAATAAAATAATTGACAAAACCACATAAAATATTAAAATAATCAAACAAAAAAAGTACATATTTCATTAGCACCTTAATTGAATGTGACTTAAATTCAATGTTAATTTTTCTTACACTCACTTACCGTTTTATTACGTCAAGAAATCCAAAAATAAAAGCACTCGTTTTCGCTGATTTTCTTTGAAATTTTTGTTGTTTGAAATTTTGAGGGATGTGTTATTATTAAATATTATTTTTTTTTTATTTGCGTTATTTTAACATAATAAGACGAAAAGAAGAATAAGATAAAAAATATTTGCCAAAATAATTATTTAAACAAAAAAAACATAAATATATGTATTTTTTATTTTAAACAGAGATTTTGTGTCTTAATTTGCTTCAATTTGATTGCTTTTCTTTTTTTCTTTATATTTTATTGTGTATTTTTTACTTGTATATGGCTCGGTAATTATTTTTTTTTGTACAACGATTTTGCTTGGTGTTACATAAATGTTTCACAGGAATATATTTGAACTTTTATTTAATTGCACGATTCACTTATAAAGATTTTTTTTTTAATTTTTCTTTTTAAAGCCATACACTCTTCAAATGGCGTTTGAATTTTCATTTATAATTTCATCATTCGTTGTTTTATTTTTTTTTGTACACATGTCGTGAAAAAAAAACCAAAATTGTAGTAAATTTTCCTTGTCCTTTGCCCCTCTTGATAGTATCGTGCTTTCGCGGTATGATATAATTCTCACTTCAAATTCAGCAATAGCGAGTTATGTATGAATTTTATTGCCCTTTACTTTATCATTTATATTCCTTCTAGAACTTTATTGTTATTTATTTTGATTTTTTCGTTTGAATTTAAATTTCTTTACTTTATTTAAAATTAAATAAGTTTATTTACTTATTATTATTATTTATATTTTGATTTATTTTAATATTCACAGCAGAAAGAAGAAAAGATGAGGATAATGTACTTGCTCGAATGAAGATAACTTGCTGTATGGCATGTCAATACAGATTTGAGTGAGGCAGAAAGTAGAAAAATGTTTATAATGATACAAATTGCTGAGAATATTATTACTTTTTTTTCATTTTGAGGGAGAACGGTAAAATTCTGTATGGGAATTGTATGAAAATATGACCAAATTATTTTCTTTCATATTAATTCTCTGTTCCCGCTTTTATAAGAGCGTTTAGAGTCAAGGACAGAAAAAGGTCATGTAGACGCCTGGTGATTTTTACTGTGATCTGTGAATATTTGAGCACAATTTGGGTGAGAAAGAGAGAGATTAAAACGTTATCAAACATATGTTTTGTTATGGAGGTGTACAGGTGAGCGCATGCGTAAACAATTAAATTCTCTTTTGTTTGTTTGTAAAGGGTTTGGAAAAACATTCATTCATTTATTGTGCAATTTTAAATTTATTTGTGAATAGTGAAACGCTAACTTAAACGCAAACTCAAACGCAATTTTATGAATATTGATACCTAATTTATTCATATTTCATAAAAATGTTTGTTCAAAAAAAAATTGAATCTTGTGTTGATAAAAAGTTTCAAATTAATTTCCCGTTTATCAGTGTTCCTCCTTTTTATCTAGTCCAATTTTCCTTTTTTGCTAGTAATACTTCCAATTGTTATCGCTTCCATCCTGGTTTCGTGCTTTGTTTTTCCGTTCTACCAATACAGTCAATGCCTCACTTCGAACACTCAATGAATCAATTTTCTCAACCAGTTGCTGATATGGACTTAAGGGTTGAGTCCCCATAACAACATGTCCTAATTTTGAGTCAATTTTAGCATCTAAACGTGCATTACGAATCAAATTCACAATCCAACATTCGGCCTCATCGGTTTTCATGTTCAATTTATCAGCCAACATGCTAAAAAGAAATTAAAATTAAAAATTTAATATTTACCGTAATTTGATATAAAGAGAAAACTTACTTGATTGTGATACATTGATGAATACGACAGAATGTCTCGAAAATCATCAATCTAGCATTCTCAACAAACTCATTTAAGCATCCAATGATGAAGAAATCATTCAAAATGACCGTTTGACATTCGTGCAATTTCATTCTTGCACCTTCAAAATCAAAATTGACATACAAGTGTTCCAAGAACTCGGTAATTGGATCTTTGTATGTGTAAGATTCCTGTTGGATGACCTTAATTAAGTCTTTTAATGCGTTACGACGACTTCTATTGATGATGACAGCAGTAGCCAAATATCGCAAAATATGTGGACACATTGTTTGAATAGCATTCAAATACAATGGTTTATATAAAAACATTTCAATGATTAAATCACGTCCTTTGGCATGATTGAAAAATACGAGAACACTCCAGTGGATAAGCCATGTGCGTTGTTGCAATACCTGGATATTTGTAAAATTATGGTTATCGATGTAGTCTCGTAACCGATTAAGATCATCCAAGGCAGTGCCCCAGTTGAGGGTCAAAATCTCAGCTGCTAACTTTCCCCATAAAACATTCAAGTAATTTTTATCCGTGGGTTGCATTGCCATCAAGCAAATGTACAAATAACTGATGGAATCTAAATAATTACCACATTCATACAAATATTTTGCTAGTTTATAAACACTATCAATGATATCGGCATCAAAATTGAATTCTTGCTGCAAGACATTCATCAATTGCTTGGAATCTTTCATCGTATCACGATTCTTCAATTCATCCATGCATTTCATCAATGGATTAACTTCATTTTGTAATTCCTTCAATTTAGCAAGGACTGTTATACGTTTTTGTGCTAGCTCATCTGGCATTTGGTCTTCTAACCCCAATCGCTTGCGGATATCTAACGTGTAATCAATCATATTTGTTTTGCTAAGAATATCCAAAATGTATTTTAGCAAAACATTTCTGTCATAGATCTGTAATGTATAATTATAGGTTAGAATTGAAAACTATGTAAAAAATTAAATGTGAGATGCAAAGGAACCGCACATAATTTAAAGGTAATTTCATGACCAAATTCATTGAAATTTGGGTAAACTTGCATAAGAATTCAATTTATTTATGTAATTTTACTAAAATATGTTCCAATGTCTCGTCATCAATTTTTTTTCACTTACATCTTTGCTCAGTAGAAATTCCAAGAGTGGAAATGTTAGATGCCGATCAAGATATTGGCAATTCTTTGCCGTTAAATCAAACTCTGCCATATTGTTAACAGTTTTTCACTATATTTTCACAATGAATGTCGGTATATTTTGTTGAAATTCAAATTTAATTATTGATTTTCAACACAAGCACGTTTATATGTTAAGTTTGCTTGACTGTGATTGGGTGAAATTTAATCGAAATCATTTCATTTTGACATTTTCGATTGAGAGATTTGAAATTTTTAGGCAAAACCGTTAGCGTGAAAATCAAAATCAACAAAAAATTACCTTTTCTTCATGGCAGTGTTAACTTTTTTGTTTTCGGCACTAAACTGAATTTAAAATAAATTTTTATTGATTTACATTTTTATCACTCACTGAATTAAAAGAAAAATTTAAAATTTTAAATCGTAACAACAAAGTGAAATCATTCCGATTAACATTCAAAATAATTTGTTTACATTTTTGTGTCTATACACATACGAGTCATAAGTTTTTGAATATTTTGTAGATATTTTGTACATTTCGTGCTGTATTTAAATCAAATTAATTTATTTTATCAATTGAAATTTAAATAATTTATCACTTAATCAGTGGATTTGAACAAGGTTAGTTCATATCTGTATAAAGTATTTTTGGTGGAACTAATAAGATATCATTTAATAATTATAGAAAAAAATTACGGTATTACCTGTGACGTGTACTTGTGTTTAGGACGTGGAAATTAAAAGTGAAGTTCAGTAAAAATGAGTAAACGTCGTAAAAATAGTGAGGAATCAAGAGAATTACTGGTCGATTCGGAGCACAATCATGACAATACACAAGAACATCATGAAGCTAGTGATCTTCGAGGAGATTGGATGAATATAACTGTACTTTTCATCTTATACTTGCTTCAAGGAATTCCAATTGGATTAGCTGCTGCTATTCCAATGTTATTACAAAATCGTGGCACAAGTTACAAACAACAAGCTGAATTTAGTTTTGCACATTGGCCATTTAGTTTAAAATTGTTGTGGGCTCCTATTGTTGATTCTCTGTATGTGACGGCATTTGGACGTAGAAAAAGTTGGCTGGTTCCAACACAATACCTAATTGGATTTTCAATGCTATTACTCTCAATGCACGTTAACCAGTGGCTCGGTGGAGAACATGGAGGAAATCCAAATGTAACTGTATTGACATTACTTTTTTTTGCCATCAACTTTTTGGGTGCCACTCAAGACATTGCTGTCGATGGATGGGCTCTTACGATGCTGAAGCCGTGTAATGTCGGTCATGCAAGTACTTGTAATAGTGTAGGTCAAACCGCTGGATATTTTCTAGGATATGTTGTTTTTATTGCACTAGAATCAAAAAGCTTTTGCAACACATATCTGAGATCGGAGCCTTTAGATGAAGGAATTGTCACACTTTCCGGATTTTTATACTTCTGGGGTATTGTATTTTTAGTGACAACAACAATTGTGGCCTTTTTCAAACATGAACGTCATCCTACCGAAGAACAACATGACCATCAAGAATTAAACATCCGTGAGTCGTATGCACTTTTATGGAAAATTGTCAAATTGAAACCAGTCCAGATCCTTGCAGCTATTCTGCTAACAGTAAAAATTGCATTTGCTGCATTCGATGCTGTGACTTCCTTAAAATTGATTGACGCTGGTGTTCCAAAGACAAAATTAGCGATTCTAGTCATTCCATTAGTGCCGTTACAAATTATTCTACCGTTAGTCATTAGTAAATACACGACTGGAAAGAAACCATTAAACATTTACATAGGTGCCTATCCATATCGATTGTGTTTAACAATTGTGGGTGTTGGTGTTCTTTGGCTCGCTCGTCATATTATAATTGATCACGAAGTTCCCACCTATTATTATATCTTACTTCTTATCAATTACGGACTCTATCAAATAACACTATACAGCATGTTTGTTGCAGCAATGGCATTTTTTGCAAAAGTCAGTGATCCAGTTGTGGGTGGCACATATATGACACTTCTCAATACCTTGTGCAATTTGGGTGGTAATTGGCCAAGTACATTAATGTTGTGGATGACAGATGTTTTGACATGGAATCAATGCACAAATGGACCCTCTTCAAATACTTGCTCAAATACAATGGAAAAAGACTTGTGTAAAACCAGTGGTGGCACATGTGAAATAACAATCGATGGGTATTACGTGGAATGTGCTCTGTGCTTAGTATTTGGACTGATTTGGTATCAATGGGGAAAATCAAAAGTACATGCATTGCAATCACTACCATTGAGTGCATGGCGTGTTGTTAAACCGAAAGCCAATAAAAAAGACCATTCCAGGTAGCAATTAATACAAGTCAAGTGTATTTAGCACGAGGATTGAAGTGATATTGTTTTATTTTTTTTCTACTTACACAAAATTTAAGGGGTAGTGCAAATTTTAAGTTTTTACCCAAATTCGAACAATAGATTCAAATGTATTTGTTATACTGAATAATTTAATATTAATAATAAAAAAAAGACTTGTTTGAATTTAAACTTTTGTTCTCTTTTTCCAAGCAATGAAGCCTTCAATTTTTCCAAAATTTATTTTAAAAACATTTTAATTTTATTGAAATTAATCAATCATCACTTTTGGTATTTATTTCCTAAAATTTTATTAACCAGTATTTTATACAATCACAAATTTGTTGCTTGTCACACAAACAATGAAAGTCATATTGAATTATTTTTTAAAATTGAATGTGTTTCAAGATGTAAAGTAGCTTAAAATTATGAAACCGTTAAAATGACTACCCAATTTTCTTAAATATGCGAGAAAATTATTATTTTTTTTTCCTTTTCTTATAATAAATAAAATGCTTTGTTATATTGTTATTGGCACAAAGTGTGAAGAAACCCCTATTTTACTCATAAATTGTTGCGTTTTTCTTTATTTTTTTTAATATTTGCTTTTCCCCGTAAAACTAAATATAAACATCGTATCATTTTATCGTAAAAATAGGTTCCACACTTTGACTTCGTACTTTCTTCTTTTTGATAAAGAACCATGCAGTACATCCAATTAACATGACAATACCAATACCGACAGAGCCCCATTGGAATAAATCGAGATAAAACAAGACATTTATCAGACTACTGTTCACCAAGTCTACCATTTTGTCGTTTAATTCGATGCCTTCATCAACCCACACAATTGGGAATAAAGTTGTCCTGAGATTTTTTGTAAGGGCAATTGAATCAACTTTTCGCAGGAACATGTTGAATTGAACACGTTTACCTCCACGTAATGGAATTCCAGTGTGCTGAAAAAAAATTTAATAATTAATTGATGAATGTAAAAGGTACAAGATTTTTATGATTGAAGATTAAGTAAATTTGATATTGAATTAAAATTGAAATTGAAAATAGTAAGAAGAAAATTATATGGAAATTTAAAGATAGAAAAAGGAGAGTTAGAAAGAGAATGTTATACGAAATATGTAAGAAAAGTAAAAATTTAAATCAAAATGAATTTCCAGCACAATCTTCACTACAAAATTTAACACGATAAGATAAAAGTAATGAAGTAATTAACCAAGAATATCAAGTGACATTTGAATATTCAATACTCATAAAATTAATTTGAGTAAAATGCTAATGTTTTTGCAAATAATTTTTAATGACCTCAGTAATATTTCTTATTTATTTACTTACCGGTTCAACATCAATTAGTATTTGATGTTTACGGAAATCAGGTTCAAATCCATCAATGAGATTTGTATATTCCGGAGCAGCACCCAACATATGAGGGTGTGTTGCAACAACCGGTGCATCTAAAATAATAATTGCAGGTCACAAGATCAATAAAATTGTAAGATTTATGTTAAATTATGGGGTAATATTTTCAAAATTAATTGGTACTTTAAGATTCGTTCATTGAGTTTTTGATTAATAGCTACTTTCAAAAATAATAATCGATTGTGGTTTAGAATTTATCATATTTTCTCATGTTCAAATAACTTCAGGTTCAAGGTCTCAAACAGGTGTTTCGTTTTTGCAAATACAAAAATATTATTATTAAAAAACAAGTTTTTTTACTTTTTAGAAATTAATATTCGTCTACTTATGTTAATTTTGTCTCTAGGGTAGATTCTTAGTTATCTGAATTTTATTGGTGAATTTTTATAACGAATAATATTTTATGAATTTTAATTTCAAAACTAGATAAAGTTTTGAAGTTGATAGAAATTAAAAAAGTATTTAAACATAACCGAAATTGAATGGAAAGAGACTTTTATTCGAAAATTTAAAAAATTATGGCCAAATTGAGCAAAGTAATTTTTTTTTCTTGAATTTCAAAATTACTATTTATTTCATAGAATAAATTTCTTTAACAGAAAACTTACCCTAATCGTGTTTAATATTAATCAATATTCTAAAAAGGTTGCCTAATTCTTCAAAAAATTTGCATATTGCAAGATAACAGAAAAACACATGATTTACCTCATAATAGAAAAATAAACCATTTTTTCGATAAGTATAAAATCAGTTTATTTTATTGCTCTATTTACTACAAATATGATTTAATTTGTCTTAAAAACTAGGATTAGTGTCAAATTTTATCCCCTCAATGGTGGCTTTGTTAATCCCTTGATGTAGTCAAGTTTGAACGGCGCTATAGTTACAGGTGAACCTCTAAAAACATATTTCATATAATATTCATACGCATTTTTTGGTTTATTGTCTGACTCGGCAGTTTCCTGAATTTCATATTTGATATCATTTTTGTTTTTATCTGTGTACCATGAATTTTGATTGTTATTTTTGGTCCCGGTCTGGTTATATGGCACATTTTTGGTGGGTTTTTTTGTTGTCGTTGTTGTTGGCGATGATGATGATGAGGTTTTTGTGTTTTGATTCCAGTTCCAATTCCAATTCGATGATTTTGTTGTCAAGAGCTGTGCTTTAGGTTTTTGCTCAGATACAGATTTTTTGCCATTAGAGGATATTTGATTCCAAGAATTCCATGATTTAAAAGTGGAAAATGGTTTAAATGTCGGAAGTGATTTTGAAGTTTTACCAAAGTCATTCAAATAATAGTTGTATAAAGTTTTTTTAGTGGTAGTTTGAATTTTATTTCCAGTATTCCATGATGTGACTGGTTTTGATTGATATTCTGCTTTAATATTTTTTTTACTCGTGGTGGTGGGTCGTCTTGTAGTTGTGGTAGATGGTCTCTTTGTTGTTGTTGTTGTGGTAGTAGGTCGCCTTGTTGTCTTTTTTGTAGTTGTACTGGCAGTACTTTTCTCTCTCCTGACATTAAATTGAGGTTTTGGAGGTGCTGTTACAGCTGGACGAGGTTTCACTGGTTTCACAGTTGTTTTATCCTCATTGAAACATTTGTCGACATATGAAGTCAAATCACCTCGACATCTGGGATAAACCGTCCATGCATTAAATCCATCTCCTGAGAGTCTCGTGTGCTCTTCGTGGATTTGTTTTATACATTTCACATCATCAGTTATATCGTTATCTCTCAAGTCTTCACAAGCTAAATTACAGGCTTTTCCTGATGAGCCATGTGTACACCAGTAAATATCGCTTATTTGGAAAAGTCCATGATCTTCACTTCCATCCCAATTGAGTCGCCCAATTGCTGAAGTATTGAATCCAGATTCGTGTTTTGCAATACAAACCCATGTCGGGATTTGACTCAACGGAATTTTATGCTTATAGTGCAGTTCTTGAGCCAATTCACACTTTGAATAAACTTTTCCTGTTCCAGTGTTTGACTTTTTCTTGTATTGTGGTTTTGGAGGTGAGGTAACTGCAGGTCTTGGTCGGATGGGTTCCTGAGGTACAATATTATTATCAGAATCATCATCGGAGAAGCATCCATTAACGTATGATGAGACATCACCACGACACCTTGGATATACAGTCCATGCATTAAATCCATCTCCTGAGAGTCTCGTGTGCTCTTCATGGATTTGTTTGATACATTTTACATCGTCAGTTATGTCGTTATCTCTCAAGTCTTCACATGCTAAATTACAGGCTTTTCCTGATGAACCATGAGTACACCAGTAAATATCACTTATTTGGAAAAGTCCATGATCTTCACTTCCATCCCAATTAAGTCTTCCAATTGCTGACGTATTGAATCCAGATTCGTGTTTTGCAATGCACACCCATGTCGGGACTTGGCTCATAGGGATTTTATGCTTATAGTGTAGTTCTTGAGCCAATTCACATTTTGAATAGACCTTTCCACTTCCAATATTTGACTTTTTCTTGTATTGTGGTTTTGGAGGTGATGTAACTGCAGGTCTAGGCCTTATCGGTATTATGTTGTTATCGGAATCATCATCTGTGAAACATCCTCTTATATAAGATGAGACATCACCTCGACACCTTGGATAAACGGCCCATGCTGTGAATCCATCTCCTGATAATCTGGTATGTTCAGCATGAATTCGTTTTATACACTGAACATCATCGGAAATATCATCATTTGTCAAGTCATCGCATGACAATCCACATGCTTTGCCAGGACCACACCAATACAGATCACTTATTTGAAATAATCCGTGATCGCCACTACCATCCCAATTCAAGCGTCCTACAGCCGATGTATTATATCGAGATTCATGATATGCAATACAAACCCATGTTGGGACATGGTCCATTGAAATATCATAATTGTAATGTAATTCTCGTGCAAGCTCACAATTGTTATAAACTTTACCATTACTTTGCTTTACTTGTCTTTGATTATTTATGTTATTATTAACATTTCCAGACCAAGACCAATTTGGTTTTGCGGTTGTTTTTGTAGGACGTTGATTTAACGATTGTGGACCAATAAAATTATTCGTTTCACCATTCAAACAACTCAAATACTCGTAAATGTTATTTTTGCAATAAGAATTTGATGGCCAAGCATTAAATCCATCACCAGAAAGGCGTTGATGTTCAGCAAATATGGAATTACGAGCACATGTAAAATCATCACTAATATCATCATCACGAAATTTATCACAAGTAACACCACAAACCCAACCTTTGCTTGAAGTGGTTGTCGATGAACACCAATATTCATCACTTAACTGAAAAATTCCATGAAATTGAGCACCCCAACTAGATCCTAATGCATTGGTATCCAGATTTGACTGTTTCTCAGCTATACATGAAAACATTGCAGCTTCATGATTCGATAATCCATGTTCAGATTTTAATTCTCTCACTAATTCACATCGTTCATAGATTTTAGCATCGAGTGTCTTTATGTAGCAGAAACATGATAAAATTAAAAATAATTTATGGAAAATTTTTTGTTCCATCATTTTTTTTTATTTTTAATAATTATTTAAACATTCATTGATTTATTTTTTTTTTGTCATTAATTATGAATTTTCGTCTCAATATTTATCTTTTTTTTTATTATTATTCCCAAGTCTCAGTCAAAAAATTCACCTTAAATTCAAATTACGCGTCTTTCTCAATGAACGATCACCTCAAGACTGAAGCAGGTGCCTTGAGTATTAATCGTTTTATAAATATTTTTAATTCATTGTTAAAAAAAAAGATAGCTCTTCTATGTCGTTATTCATTTATACTCAACATTCATTCATTTTATTATTAAAAAATTAACCAGTTTTTATCATTCACATGCGACACATAAAAAGACGTGTGTTAATAGTTATGCAAATCTATTCATCTTTCTTTTTAGTTTTTTTTTTTTTTAATTTTTGTATAAATGTCTGATAACATAGATCATCTTCATTAAATATAGTATAGTGATGTGAGATCCATTAATTAATTTTTTTTTCTCTGAAAATTGTATTAGTGTGTCAGAATGATAAAGTTTGTTTTTTTTTTTGAATAATAATTAGAACAGATTTTATTAGTCGATGTTTTTTTTTTTTGAAGATTAACTGGAAAAAGCAATAAGCATGAACTTGACTCACTATTTGAGTTATTTCCTGTGATATGTCAATTAAAGGACGAAATGAAATGAGATCATGAAAAATAAACAAAAATTCAAATTATCTCTTAAACAAATAAAGATATTTTCTCGGATAACAAACACTCACATGTGACATTAATGTATATTTTTTTCAATTATAATTGTAAATAAACAATTCAAACCACACATTTTTGAATAAAATTTTTATAATACACCAGACATCAAGGAGCATCATCTTGACATTTATCTGTCTAGATACCGGTTTGTGTGATGCGTAGTATGAATTATGAATAGAAATTTATAGATTTTATGATTATTTGAGTATTTATTAGTTTTTACATCTCATCAACATATAAATTGAATGTAATTTAAAGATTTTTTTTTTACAATATTTAAAATCGGTTGTTGAACGTACGACGTTCGCGCGTCTGTCTTTAAAAATATCATAAATTTTTTTTAAAAATCCTTATTTTACACTGTAACATGAAAACACTCTGAAGGAACCTTTCCGGTTTTTTCCAAATTTTAGATTTAACGTAACTGTATAACATGGTTTTTCGATAATTTTTCAGAATTTTTTAAAAACCAATCAGAAAAATTTTCATTTCAAAGTATTGGCGCCCAAGGTCTTAAAAAATAAAATTAAAAAATTAAATTTCTGTAACCTCCCGACCGACTTCGGGGCAATTTTAACTTACAGTGTTCACTGTTCACCAACACTTCCTATTGTTAAGTTGTGAAGTCATATTTAAACGGTTAAACTTAATAATAATTATAGATCAGTTTCATACAAAAAAAACGTAATATAAAAAGTGGAAACGCCTGGTTATTTTTTTTTTGAAATATAAATTTTAACATAAAATTAATTCTTAATTATAATTTATCACACACTTTTAATTCAATAATTGCCTTTTAATCAAATAAACGTCAGCATATTTTATATGTTGGTAATGAATATGTCAATCAGGTTAATGTAAAGTGATACAACTTAATGAAATTTATCATGAAATATATGAAAAAAAAATCGATATTCAATTAAATTATCAATATCTTTATGTGTCTGATATTGAACTTTGCCTCTAATTAAATGAACCGAATCCTTATTTTTTATTTAATCTGATATTGTTTGTTTGTTTAACTGAGTGACACATTTCTAGGAAATGGATGGTCAATTAAACGCTTATCTGATATAAATTAGTGAAGGAAGAAGGGTTAAGTTGGTGACAAGGTCGAAGTGTTGATAAAAAATGTTACATTTTTGTATGCATATTCGATAAATTCCATTTGATGATTCAGTTTTGGGCTCTAAAATTGCATTCAAATTTTACCAGTAAAATTATGTAAATTTATACCACATAAAAACAAAAACGAACTCCCGCTGTTTAAAATAACCTTTACTTGATGCAATTAATCTAATTTAATGCGTTTTTATGTGCTCCAATTCATGCATCTTCCTTTCATCTCTTTTTTTCTTTCATTTTTTGATATTACGACGAATGAAAAATCAAAACAGAATTTAGAGAAAACAAATAAAGTAATATTGTCTGAATACGTTCTTGCAGTACACAAATTCAATAAATAGAAACTGAGTTTTTAGTGATTATTGGCTGCAAGAATCTGTTTGTTTAGCACATTTACTGAGCTCAAATTTTATCTCAAAATATCTGAAGATAAGACAATTCAATGAGGAAATATAACTTGAATGGTGTGAAACCAAAGTATCTCATAGAAATATTCTTAACCAACCTCAACGTAAGAGAAAAGATAAAGACGAAAAATAACAAACATGACCAAGACAAGTTCATACAATGTCTGGTAGGTTAATGAACCGTTTTTTCTAAATGTGATAAACAAAGACGTGGAATGCAAAACAAAACAAATTAATTCAAGTAACTGATGAACAAAATAATGATAAAAATCTTTTGAAATTCAACCATAAATTGTGCGTCAAATTCACCCAAATTGACGGTAATCATTAAAATTCTTCCCAATCTTCTCATTTAAAATTCATATTTGATAAAAATTCATTCAATGAAATCCCAAAATATTACTTTTTTTTTTCAATTTTTTAATGATCTTTTGTTTATAAATAGAATCTTTGGCATTAAACTGGTTTGAAATTTGCCAATGGTGTAACGTCATTCAAGTTACCAGAAACTTAGTATCATAAAATCGATGACAGAATTTTCCTTAATCTTACACGCGAAAAAAATTTAGTTAAGAATGTTCCATGGGAAAAACAAATTTCAATGATTAATATCTCTGAATTATGAAATTTAATGATTCTCTGCGGTTTTCTGCATAATCACAATAAAATAAAAGTAATAAATATCAGTATACGTCAGAATTTTTTTATAACACACCCATATATACTTTCTTCTCTTATTCTTCTTTATTTATCATTTTATTCACGAAAAAAAAATTTGTATATTTTTAAAAAGTTGAAATTTTATATAAAACCATAAAAACAAATAATCAAAATTTTAGTTTGGTTTGAGCACGTGAGTTGATCGTTTCGGTTCCAGACCGTCTCTTAAATCTCATGTTTCACTGATATTTTTACATTTAATTTTTTTTAGTAGAAGTAATAAATAATAATAAAAACGGTTAAAAGCCATGTATTTGATTGGCTTAATGGTAATTTTATTCAAATGTTTCATTCTAATCAACGCTAAAATATATGATCGATGTGAGTTGGTACGTGAACTTGTCTTTACACATGATGTTTCGATACAAGAAGCTGGGATTTGGACTTGTATAGCAGAAGCTCAATCTGGTTACAATACCTCAGCCCTTGGAGGTGGTCGAAGTGTAAAATTTCATGGAATTTTCCAGATAAGTGATGAATATTGGTGTTCACCTCCAGGCAAAGGCTGGGTTTGTGGAGTCTCCTGTCAAGATTTACGGGATAATGATATCAGTGATGACTTGAGATGTGCTAAAAATTACATTTATGAGGAACATGCAAAGTATTATGGTGATGGATTTAATGCATGGCCAATTTATAAGAGTTATTGCAAAGCAAATTCAGAGAGGTATGTGATTGGCTGTGATTTGAAGAATAAACCTGATAAGAAAAAAACTACAACAACAAGTAAACGTCCAGCTGTACAAGGGAGTTATCGAGGCAAAGTATATGAACCATGTGAATTGGCAAATGAATTGTTGTACAAGCATCATATGGCGGCAGATCAGATTGCAACATGGGTGTGTATTGCAAAATATGAGTCGAATTTCAATACAAGTGCGATTGGGAGTGGTGACTATGGTCTGTTTCAAATCAGTGAATTATATTGGTGTGGTAGAAAATCCCGAGGAAAAGCATGTGATATGGCTTGCTCTGATTTATTGGATGATGATATTAGTGATGATGTCAATTGTATGAAAAGAATTTTCGATGAACACACGCGATTAAGAGGCGATGGATTTAAAGCATGGACCGTCTATGAGCGATACTGTAAAAATGATGTCTCAAAGCACATTGATCATTGTTTTAAAAAGGGATTAATGGAACCTGAAGAGCATCTACTTGTGGTATATAAAAGACCTTCCAAGAACTATCAACAAAAAATTACACAAAAATATGCATATAGAACCACACGCGCATCACCCAAACCAACTGCAGCGCAAAGTTATAGAGCCACAACAACACGAAGGAGAGTAGCACAATCTAATGCTCAAAAAGCTCCAATCAAATATAATTTCCAGAGTTCATACAACCAAAATACAATCAAAAGTATTCCAACTAAGAAGAAATCTGTGAAAAATAACGACCCATCAAGTTTAATCAACTTTTATCTTCAGTATTTCAATAATCGTAATTTAATTTCCTGAGAACCATTTTTAAGTTGTTAAGTTTATAAATATTTTATTACTCACTAGGATTAACGTTTTATTATACATGCAAAAAAAGTTTGTTTTTTTCTCTTTAGTTCTAATATGAGAATAAAAATAACTAATTTGAATAAAAGATAAGAACGATCATTGAACTTCAACACCGCATTAAGAGACGAAATCCTTTCATTTTATTGCAAAATTCAACTTTTTTATTACGCTAATCTCACATGAAAATTACTTTCTATCATAATTTTAGAGAATGAGATAAAGATAAAATGAGTAAACAAGTGATTAATCTAATGATAATCTCCACTTGACAAGTCACCTACTCCACCCATTTGTGTTTTTTCATTTATATGCAAATGTCGTTTCGTTCAACTTGTAACTTCATTCAAAACGGTTTTTTTATTCCTTTATTATCAGACGGTATTAAAGTGATTTATTTTTGATTTAAATTATCACATTTAATCTCAATTTTATTGGAGTTTTAGATCACTTTAATGGTTTTTTTGTTGACATTTGAAAGGATGATACAAATTATAATCGTTTTAATTGAATTGAATGGATTCAATTTTGCTTTAAGTTGCAGTTTCGATTCAAGGCAAAATGACATGAAGATTTTCAGATCAAATATCATTCAATTGGGACCGGACTAATAACTTATAACATCACATGAGGTTGGGATGGCTGTATGTAAAATTTGATAAAATAATAATAAATTTCATTTATGCATGAATTAAAAGAATATAAATAACAGATTTAAATGTCCCATGACATGGCGTCTGCCTGTCATCCAACTGGTTTTCAATTATTATTATTGGTTTGATCTTTTCTCAAAAGAAAGAATAAATACAGGTGTTTAATCATAAATCAATGTACTGATAAAAGCTTTTCTTGTCTAACCTTGAAATGGAATCAAAAAAAAAAAATAATTTTTGATCCATTTCTTTATTAGTATCATTTTATTTAAATGTTGTATGTTATTTCTGTCTCAATTTTTTAATATGCTTTCAGTGATCATTTAATCTCTTTAATTTCTTCATTTTAATTGAATTTTGGAAAAAATGCTCTTGTGAGACTATTTTGTCTATCTGTCGATTTTTCAAATTCAAAATAGTTGAACTGGGGTTCACTCGTTGGAAGACTCCTATTGACATTTGAAATTTTACACTGCACTGATGCTCTGAGTGTAAAAAGTTCAGTTTCAATTGAAATTCATAGAAAACTGTCCTACTTGTAAAATGCACTTACGCTTCTATTTAAAAATAATTATTCCATTTTAATATGATTCGCTTAAAACATATCAAAAAAATATTTTATTCGAACATTTACCTAATAAATTTGTGCAAAACACTTGAGAATATTTTAATATGGGCGTATTTATTGATAAAATTTCAATAAATTTACATAAATCTTAAAAATACTAAATAATTTTCCCACAACAACGTCTCGATCGTCACTTTTCAACACAGACCAATAAAAATTATAACAATATTAAATCAGAAAAAAAAACAAAAGAACATCAAATAAATTCGATTTCAAAATTAAAAATGCGTGTTTTAATCATGCTTGTAGTAAAATTTTGCGTAAAATAATCTTTTTTATGAATGAATCATGGTCAGGTTTTCGTGTAAATTTGATGATTTTTAAAACTACTCATTATGTATATTTAATATTAATTTATCTTATAAAAATTAGCATAATTGTTGAATTTTTTTTCTTTTAAATATTATGAGCGCGAATCAATTTTAATGAAAATATTGCTTGTCACTGCTTTGTACCGTTTTATATTGTTTTTTTTTGTATTTTAATTTTTCAATTTAGAGAATGTCTTTTTGCATTCAGAATTCTAAGAAATTAGTAATAAAAGGAATATTTTTGCTTAGATAAGTTTTTATCATCGAGTTTTATTGCTTTGACATGTTGTATTTGACTTTTTCTTCATAAATGCGCGTTATTTAAATCAATGAAATTACGTTTTCATACAATGACCGTATAAAATGTCATATTTTTGCAGGTGTTCCAATTATTTATCATTAAAATGAAGGAAATTCCAAATCATGTTAAAATGATTACTCACTTATGCAGGTGCTCAAATCAAGTGCTCCTCTATAAAGGCACCCATTACTTTTGACTATCGCCTTTGGAATTTGATTTGTACAAAAACACTGATTGCCATATTCGGTTCCAATTTGATTGAGGAACAAGGTACGATATTGATATGAAGGAATTTTTTGATATTCTCCTTCTTTTGAATAAACTAATTTAACAGATCTGAATTAAATTATACAAAATTAATATGAAGATGAAAAACTTAAAATTTCATATCATACCGACACACATCAGCACTAAAAATATACAAATCTTCATCTTTTTGTCTGAATGGTGGAAACGATGAGGCATCAGTTCCATTGATTTTGTTACACATTGACGTGCTTCCACCTGGATTATTGAGCCAATTCTCTAAGGTGTTATGTCCTTTCCAGAATTCAATTTTTCCTGTCTTCAGTGGGTCTCTGTAGCCCGTATTTACTATGAAGACTCCATCATGTGTGTTGTTTTTCTGTTAAATTACCACAAAATTAACATAAAATTGACAGAAAATAAAATCAACTCACATAATTGAACAGAGCAAATTTTAATGATCCATCATCAGCTTGTGAAACTGTGTTACTTTTTGCATCGGCAATTTGCTTACAAATAATTGCAGCAATTCCAATTAGGGGCTTCATACAAAATGGAACTCCATCGAAGAGGAATTTTTTGGGTGTTGTTTTAACGAACATCGATTCAGGTCGATCAAATACCCGATTAAGTTCACCATTGATGAATCCTAAATTTGCTGTACTTTCAACTTCGGCACGTTGAAGTATTGACTGAATTAAAAAAAAAATATGTTTTAATGGAAGATTTTTACAGATACAATAAAATTGTAATACTATTAAATTTTTTTTTGAAAAGCTCTTCCATTTGTTGGAATGCTGATTTAATGTCTCTTGTGAAAAATTTCGTGCGATGTGTAATTTTTTTGATATAAATTTTTATTTTAACATAAAACATTGAAACATGAAATGGATTAGTGATAAAATGCTTTGACAGAATTTTTTTTCATGGAAGAAATAGACACAGATTGAAAATTTTTAGATAGAAGAAAGAAATGTTACCACACTTTCGGACTGATCGATAAATTTTGGCTTATTTTCATTGCCTTTTTGTCATTTTAATATTTTTTTTGTTTTTACTTAAACCTTAAAATTTTATGTTACCTTTATGTAATCAATATTTATATCTCTTTGGTGTTCAAATTGTTCATGAATTTTATCTTGAAATCTTTGAATTCTGCCTCCAAATCTTGTTTTATTGAGATTTTCTCGTATTCGACCCTAAAATTTGGTTTGATAATCAAGATTTTTATTTTACTTTTTTTTTCTTAAATTCCAAACCATTTAACGCTATATTTACAGCAAAACTGATTTTAAATCGCATCAAAACCTTCTCCTTGTTTAATTTTCATTTAATGGGTTTAATTTTAGTTTTCAGTTAAAAAAATTCAAAAATTTGTTAATATGTTTTTGTATATCCTAAATTTTCTCAATGAAACACACAATTTCAGGACAAAGTGCTATCAAATAGTGCAAAATCACTTTAAAAATAATGAAAAACAGACATACCACAGAAAAAAAAGAACTGGAATGATACATGAATCAAATACATTCAATTTAACGAGTTTTACATTCGTTTTTTTTCTCAACACACATTCGAATCATTAAACAAAACAACGAAGAAAACATTCTAACAAGAATTTGGTTTTAAATATTCAATGCATACTTTTTGAGGCTTCGTTCTTCGGTCAACCAAAACAGTATCGAATATCGATGGCTCATTCTCAATCGTATTGATAGGATACATTAAACCAATTAAAAAATTGTAACCCGAAATTACAGTGCGTTGTATTGAATCCGCCACCTTAGTTTTGTTTATCAGATTTTATAAAAGAAAATACAAGTCATGCCAATTTTTTGTTTGAGTTATGTATAGAAAAGCGGGTGAAAATGTTAGTTTAAGTCTAATTTTTAATGAGATTTGTGTTCCATTACCTTAAATTAAATACTGACTAAAATTATAATTCAAATCATAATGAGCCCAGATTTGAACAAAATTTTATGATAAAAAATGAGACTCAAAATGAATTTAGATAAAATTAAATGCAATTGATTATGAGTGTGAAGTTAACACCAGTGCCAAAATTGATTATAATTTTTTTATAAAATGTTTTTGTTTGTGAGAGTTTTTTGTGAGTAAAATAAATGCCTTTTTAAATTTTTCGTATAAATTGAAGTTTAAACTGAAAATAAAAATTATCTATGGACCTAAATATATCATATTCATTTAAATTTAAAATTGCAGGGTAAAATTTATTTTGATATGTAAAAGTTATACATGTGGCATTCCATTCTAAAATTAGTGCCGATCACAATTTTCAATCTGAGTGCACAGGCCTATGGTCCATCAAAAAAAATGAAAATTTTGCCCTATAAAATTTTTTTGTATCTATACTAGAAACCGAAATACAAGGGTTCAATTTTTTTTTTATTCTTGAACACAAAAATGCACAAAAATTCATGGTTCTGTATGAAACGAGTATGTGCTGTTTTTCGATGAAAAATCAATTTTTTTGTATGAAAATATGAAAAATGGTATATGAAAAGTTTATTCTCCAAACGATTATCTACAACTTTCAAGAACAAATATCATACTTGTTTCATACAGAATCATGAATTTTTGTGCATTTTTGTGTTCAAGAATAAAAAAAAAATGGAACCCTTGTATTTCGGTTTCTAGTATTGATACAAAAAAATTTTATAGGGCAAAATTTTCATTTTTTTTGATGGACCATAGGCCTGTGCACTCAGATTGAAAATTGTGATCGGCACTAATTTTAGAATGGAATGCCACACATATAAAATATTGAAAATTTCGTATATGGTTCTATTGGAAAATTAACGGCAATGTGAAAATTAGTTTTTATTTGTGATTTTCGCTTGACAAGTTTTCACATTAAAGCCGAAAAAAATCACATTAAAAAATTTGAAGTGTGCAAACTTTACACTCATAATCATAAAACTATACAATAATTGAATAAATTTAATTTATATCATTATTATTTTCTGAAACCAAAAAAATAAGTAAAAAAAAAATTTTTACAAAATTGACCAAAATCCCAAAATAAAATTGATATTCATCGGAATTTAAACTGTGATTGTGAAATTAAAAAAAAAAAAAAAAATATATTCTTTACTTGTAATGGAGTCGTTCGTTCTATCAGTCTTTTCACTAAATTTACTAATGGAATACTTTCTAAGGTATTGTTAACACCACTTCTTATATCAACTAATGTATCTTTTATTTGAGACTCTAATGTCTGAAAGACGGTCTGAAAAAAATATAGAAAGATATAGGAAAATAAAAAAATAGCATTTCATTGCAGAATTTGCAGAGAAATTTCAGTATTGAGAGTAAAAGGAGAAAAAAAATGTTATTTTGATAGCTTTTTTTTGAATTACAGGTCAAAAAGAACCAAAAAAAAGAGTTTTAAACTTACATTCATCACCATATTTAAAACTACAACTTCATCATGTTCAGTTCGTGGAGCTGAAGCTTCTGCATTAAAAAAATATCTTTGTGTTTGTGTGTATGTAACTGTCATTTTATCATCAGAGAACTGTACATTTTGCTTACGACGATATTGACTTTGAAAATTACAAAAAAATTCAATTTCAAATTTTAAATTTGATAGCCAAAATTTCACTTACGAATACACATAAGGTCCAACCTCGACCACTCTTGGTTTACCTCCATTTTGTATCTCATCAACATTTGTTACATTGAAAAAATAAACTTTAAAATCTAAGGGTTGGGGTAACGCTTCCCATCTGTAATATTGATCTGAATCTTCTAGTAATTGTACGCTCTGAAATGAAATTAATGAAAATTAAAAATTAATTGCATGGAAATAAACGCGTGTTATGATATAATAATAATTAGTCTATTGTCCGTGTCCTGAACATGAAATTATGTCTGATTGTAGATAAGTCGATTATAGTGTTAGAGTTTATTGGCATTCAATTTTTTTAATTGACAATGATTATTTTTTATCTTTATTTTCATTAATATTTGTATTGCTCTTGAATTTGTCAATCAATCAATCAATGAATTTACGAGAAGAATAGTCAATAGATTGAACTATTAGTAAAAAAATGATTTCATATTCTTCATTTTCTAACTAATTAGATTAGATATGAAAACCCGTCCACCTCGGACCGAAGCCCTATTGTGTACAACTAATTAAAACCATTCGTAAAAATTTGGCAGATATTTAAATAACACAAATGAACTCTTGGAATATTTTCTAATCGATTTTCAGAAGAAGTCATCGTCTCATAATAGAAAAATGAAAAAAATGCTCTTGTTCGACCAATTTTCCGTCTGTTTATCTCTTATTGTCTCTTATCCTAACTCTCGGATGAAGAACGGAAGAAAAATCTTCTTCGCATACTTTGAATGAAAGTTTGAATGGCTAAATGCACTTAAAGTTTCATATTTTAAATGTCATTCATTTCAATTAAATTTTATTCTAGAATAATTTGACGATCCAAACTAAGCAAAAAAAAATCATCAAGATGTAAATTAATAAGTTCAAAATAAAAACTTGCTTTATTTGAATATTTAAATTTGTATAAATTTTTATACCTTCAGAAAAAATTCCAATCAAAATTGAACAAACAATACACACTCTTTCAATACATTTTTTTTGGCTCTCATTACATTTTACTAAAGGTATCTGTTCTATTAAGAAAAAAAATGTTCAAGTCACTTTTGAAATAAATATTTTTTTTTGCTGTCATTGCGAATACAATCATTCATACATGAAAACATTTAGTTAAACATGGAGTGTAAAGTACCAACTTCAATATGATACGCACACAAATAATTGTATGAAAAAAAAATTAATTACCAAATTGTGACGCAAATGTAAATCGACTTATTTTGCTCTTAAACTTGATTTGTGTAGGAATAAAGGTGTACATATTTTTTAACTTCAAAGTCATAATTAGATGAATCATTTTCTATTATTCTATTTTAAGTTGCTTCTAATCAACTTGTGATTGATCGAGGTACGAAATGAACGAATGTGATAATTGAAGAAAATTTTTAAAGCAAAGTGTTATTTCATCGATTCAACTTTTTTAATAAAAATAATTTGAAGAAATTATGTATTTGTTTCAAAATTATAAAAAAAAAACATATTTCAAGGAATTTTATGCACTTACAATTTTTCACGTAATTATTGATTGCCTTAATGCACCAGCACGTATGAAATACTTGCAAATATTAATTGGAATAAAATAATAAATTTTGAAAATGACATTTTAAATCATTTTCATATTAATTGGCTGTCAAAAAATGCAAGTAAAAAGGTTAAGAGATCACAAGTCAAGAGTTATCAAGGGTTAAAGATCAACAAAAAAAATGGAAGATTATATTTCATACTTTTGTTTTACTATTTTCGTCATATTTGAAGCACAATTATATACAAAGCTTAATGGACAAATGTTCTCTTGTTTTGTACTTCTGAGGTTAGACTTATTATAATGGAATTAAGGTCGAGAGGCAAAAAATTTCTCTCTGTTTCTTTATCTCCCATCATTTCATTGACCGTCCAAGAACTTGTCGTTTTTTAAATTTTTCTTACGAAATGCACTGAAAATAATTAAAAAATACCAGGCTTCTCCATTTTTATTTAATCAAACTTCAAATCTTTCTACAATATCTTTAACGCTATTCAATCTTAAAGATAAATTCTTAAACACTTCTATGATTCTGCTTTGTCATTTTTTAATGAAACTCTTAACCAAAAATTGACCATACATTGTAAATATTAAATTTAACATGTTCTCTTTGTGTACACGACTATAAAAGCCACGCCGATTAGAAATGATTCAACCAAAAATAATTTCAACACAACAAAAACTCATTGTTGTGATTGCATGACATCTAAGAAGAATAACATCAAATTCTAAAGAAAAAATAACATGTGAAGGTCAAGTTCTTTACCATTTACATTTTTTTTGTATTTATTTAGAGATTTTAGTAATTTTTATATTATTTTGAAGAAGAAAACAAACAAAGAACGTTATTATTTAGAGAGTAATGTGATAAAAATTTCCTTATTGCATGACTTTTTTCATGTGTGATGAACAATTGACAAGATTTTTTTGTTCAATATTTACTTAGAACAGTCATAAATGGTTGTGTCACGCAAGCATTTTGATTTGAGTTCTTTGAAAAAAAAGATAAAATTACGCATTCAAAAGAGACATAAATTGGTTTACAAATAAATTATGTCAATTTCATTGAATCTCAAGGGAAATTGTAGAATTGTCAAAGGTTAGATCTTTAAACATTTTTTTTCTAATTTCTAGAACAGTTAAAACGACTGTCAATGTCAAAATGTTATTTACTTAACCGGAATTCTGATAAAATCTCTCAATAAAATTATAATTGAACGAAAATTGTTCAAATTTCACCAGAGATTAACGCACACACAGTAAAGACAAATGCGAGCAACAATTACTAATACATTTTTTTTTGTAAGTGTAATAAAAACAACTTGTAACATCAAGAAAAATAATAAAAGCCGGTGTTTTATTGCTTGACCACTGACGAAGACGATCGTCATTAACAATTTTGTACAGTTCAAACTATTATTTGAGTCTAAACATGCGCTTTACTTATTAGCCTTGACTTTGGCTGTTAAAATTGAAATTGAAATAGACAGACAAGCACACAATTTATAGCAAAATTATAACTATTAAAAATTAAAAGCAAAAAAAAATGTGTGTGTTTTAACTTTAAATGATACAGAATTACATTTTTCATATATGTTAGTACATAATAATAATTGTAGGTCGTCAATCGATTCACAGAACAAGTTTTTTATTTACCATGTTTTGATTTATTAATTCATTTAATAATTTCAGTGATTTTGTAATGTAACAAGGAAGTAATAATGATAATTTTACTCAAATGTTTACATTTAAAACAAACAAAGCCGACTTTGATTTTTTTTAACACCGAAATTTGTGATTATTCAATGAATTGCCCTTTTCAATAAGCTTATCGTACATCATGAAATGGAAATGTTTAATGCTTTTTTATCAGAGAAAAGATATCTATGATAGATTTTTGTATATTATTTCACCCTATTTGTTAAAGTTGACCATCAGTTTTGATAGTTGAATAACTGGGTCAAGCATAATTTGAAAGAAATTGACCTATTTATTGATGTTTTCATGGTTTTAATGTGAAAATGGACGAGATAAGATTCAACGTGGTCATCTTTCAATGAAAAAAAAATCACTTTGAGGTTATGATATTTTTGTTGTAGTGGAAAATGAAAGAAGACCCATGAATAGGGGTGGATTGGTCATACGGGCAATCTGGCGAATGCCAGAATTGCCGCAATCGATCGTTTTGTAAAAGTAAAGTTTAGTGCAAATTTTAAAGAAAATCATACAGAATGCTAGGACCGTTAATAATTTTCGATCCACCCCCACCCATGAAAGTTAGCGATTAATTCTCGTCTGAATGACTTTTAAGTGCAATAGATTTTTAGTTTCATACAATTTTTGGTATCACAAATTTTTATTTTGGTAACATTAAAGCACAATCAATCCTACAATGAATCAAGCTAACATACAACCCTCAAAAAGGCTTAACTTGAAGATCAGCTCATCTCAATATTTTTACGATCTATTACTTATTAACAATGAAATTCAAATCTATTATTTCACAGCTAAAGCAAAACAAATAAATTGCATTGATTTTGATTTGAACTCTCAAATGCATTCGTTCATAAATTATATTATGAAACCTGGCTTGAATTTAAATTAATACTTTTGTTTATTGAAATGGTTTAATAGTCACCTGTTATTACAGTATTTGAAAAGTGAATCGTTGTTATTGAAAACAAAAAAAAATAATTGAATCTAAATTATAAATCTGTTTTTTAGAAGCGAGTAATCTGAAGGATTTAATTTAATTTATTTCTTGTCACAATTCTATTTTTTTTGTCATTTGAGCTACAATTCAATTCAAAAATTTACAGAATTCATAAAAATAACATAAAATATAACAGTTTTAAATCGTACTAATTATACACGTTTACAGTTTGAAGTTGTTGCCTTACTCTACGCTATAAATTTTTGTCAAGGTTCCCTAACTATTTTGATTATAATATTTTATCGTCATTTTTTTATTCCATGTCACACAATTCACAATTAATCGTCTATTGTACAATGAAAATAAAACTTAAAAAAACTAATTTTGATTATCTTACTCACTTCTTTAACTTTTGTGTTAACAACAGGTGGAAACACAGCAAATCCCATCAATAATCCTAAGGCGATCAAAATCGTACCACCAATTATCCCAAAAATACTCAAGTGAACCATATCGAAATTTTATTTTTTTTTCTCACTTTAACTTTTTCAAAACAAAAAACTTAAAGATTTTATCACATTGATTACTTTTACAAATATTTAACATTGAAATATTTGATTATAATTTAAGTGCATCCCAAAAAAATATGTTTTGATGTTTCTTTTATTATTTTTTTTATATGTTTCTTTGAAATTCGTATTGCATCACTTGTGTTCCCAAAAAATATTCATTTTTGTTGCATTTCGCACGATGATGTTGAATGAAATTAAAAAAAATACGAATAGTAACACAGTGAACAGGTCACACAATTTGTAACTACACAAAGCAAAGAGACTTAAAAAAGTTTACATTTAAAAAGTTTTTCATTTCACTTTCATTCATTCAGTCAACTTATGATTACTTTAATTTATTAAATTGCATTTAAACTTTTTGAAGCGTGTTCAATTTTTTTTTTAATATTTAACACTAGGAATTTTGTCTAAAGTTATTTTACAATTATGGATATTATGAACATTAAATTATATTAAAAGAAAGCTGTTTTTATGTTAAATAATATAAAAATTATATTTTTTCTAATGGTTGATTGTAAAAAAATATTTTATTAATTTAATATTTTTTAATAATAAAAATTGTTTCACGTCCGATTTAAATGAATCCCAGTGCTTGACTAAGTCAGAAATGAATTGAAGTTTACATTTTATTTAGTTAAAGTTACCTGTATTTTACCTGTAGACGAATCATATATCATATAAATTGAGCCTATCTCGTGTATGAATATTAATTTGCTACTTGTGTGTTTACTTTTTCCAGTACAGACGTTTGGTGATTGGTGTCTGTTTATTTGTTGTGCTCACCTCACGTGAACAATTTTGTTATTATTTATTTGTTTTGGTCGTGTATGAAATTGTATATTTGCAGTGCCAGAGTAAGTTTCATCGGGACATCTACATTTTGAGTCTTGTATATGGTTAAATTGGCATGAAGAATATAATAAGCAAAGTCGGACTTTTTCTTTTCCCTTCTCCAAAGTCCAGGAAAAATCTATATGAAGAAATTTTAACTGTCAAATCAAATTTTTAATGTGAATTTTCTATCAATTTGAATTAAGAAAATTGAAATGCCCTTAGTTCGGGCTCCGATTCTGTACTTTCCTCCAATCATCGGCCCTGAGTACATTCATGACAATTTTTGTATCTATACCTAGCAGTGTAAGTATGGATATATTGTGTGAACTTACCTGTTGTTACAATTCACGAACAATGAACGTCATTAAAATTTTGTTATTTTTTTATTACTCAAAGGTTTATGAGTTTAAATGTAAACCAAATAAACCGGCAACTGGTTATTATTATTATTGTTTTTGTTGAAATTATTCATTTATTTCATTTAATATGAGATTTTTACTGATCGATTGTGATCAGATGATGATTTATTATTATTATTCTATCTAAGTTTTTTTGTTACTCGATGAAAATTGTTTTGCTGTAGTCCGAGCATGAAAAAGGTATTTTAGACTATAATTACAATGCAATTTTTTCTCATCTAAAACTTGAAATTAATCGTTGGTTAAAAAATTCCTAATAAGCAAAGTAAATGGAGACGCCTAGTTAAATGATCTAAAATGTGAAAATTTTAGTCGAAAATCATACAATCCTTTCTTTCATAAACTAATTTTATCTAAGAATTTTGTATAATTCGATCATCGATTAGGATGAGAAAAGTTTAAGTCAAATTTGATCAAGTTCATGGAAACGCCTGGTATTTGTATACGAGATTCAAAAATAAATTTAGTCAAAAATATTAAAGCATTTTATTGTTTTTTTTTCTCTTATATGAATAGCAAAATTACTTTTTAACTCATATAAAAATAAAGAGATACCCATATAAGTTTCCTTTGGCAGAGCCTATCCTATGGCTAATTTGTTTTGTAAAAAAAGTTTTGTTCTATATTGCATTTAACTTATCATATTTAAACCATAAATTCTGTGCCAATTATCATTCAAAGTCCCTGTTTTGTTTTCTTAATTGAAATTTGGTAATCGAATTTATTACCATACATAATCCCGTTGAATTTTCCCATGTGTTCGTTCTAATACACCCATCAATTGTTTACTTGTCTCAAGTCCAAATCCATCAAGAGGTTTTCGATCCATTGCCGCAACACGTCCACCCGATAAATTCATCAAAAAACGCCAATAACTCGTACGAATTGTGTTTGGTTCCATCAATGCCGAATGGAAAAGTATCGCAGTGAAGAAACAATAGAGAAGTTCATAAAATCTTGGAATTCCCTTCCAATAACCCTTCGATTGTCCAAGTTGGAATGATAATTGCAGACATTTCCACATCAAATACAGGACGATTGATGTATCCAAATTGTATTTTAATGTAGTACTTGCCAATAGTACAGCGGGAAATATTTGATATGGACAATCTTTGCCAGTAATTGATCTAAGGAGACAGGAAACAGTTCTAAATATTGCGGAAAATCCACCGAGAAACATGCCAATCTTCATTGTGTCTCGTGTGAATAGGGATTTTGGATTTTTGAGCACTCGTTTCATTTGGAAAACCAATTTTAAAGCTAATTGTATTCCTACACCAGTTCCGAAGAGTTTGATACTGCCATCAATACAATAATAGACACAGCTATGATTATGTGGACAGCACTTGTTACGAACAGGTAATTTTTTAAGTTTTTCCATTAATTGAACGTAATATTTGACCAGATATGCAATAACACCATATTGCACAATGAATTTTGGACCTGGGAGTTTTTTGCGATTCCCAGATTCAGTATGACTTGGTTGTGGTTGAACAGTGCCAAGTTGTCTTTCGATTCCAATGTCACCGATAATAAATTTGAGCACGTCAAATAATGGTTCTTTTCTGAATTTGAGGTGATATCCTTTTTTGTAGTAAAATCTGTTTTAAATGAAAAGAAAAATGGGCATATAGTTTACATTTCCCTTGGAATTCAAGTGATCTTACGTTAAAAGTGATGCACAAACTCCAAATAATGCAATTAATCGGTTGTTTGATGATCTGACTAAATTTCTTGCTTCGAGGATTTTCCATAGGGATTCCGAGCCCACATTCGCCACATATAGAGCTAATAATGGACGTCGACTTGGACGTTCAAAAGAAATGGCTAATATGGATGCTAAAAATGCCGGTACAAATGCAACAGTCAAAAAATTAAAATTTCCTATGAGTTTTCGTAATGCACAGCCAAATACAGGAAATCCGTATGCCGCAGTTGTCAAGAACCAGGTTGATCTCAAAAGTCCGTATAAAGTGTGTTTCAGGTCACTTGCTGTTGGAATGCGTTTTCTCATTAACAATGAAATCTGTTAAAATTAAAAATAAATATGAGCTTTAAATTCCAAATATTTGGGAGGAGAATTACTTACAAAATAAACTGTACTATAAATTCGTAAACTGTCTTTAAAGGCACACACACACATTCCAATTGAAGCTGTAAGACAAAAAAAAAATACATTAAAATTAGGTCAAATTGAAAGATGAACTAAATCAAACCTTTTGGACAACTCTTTATCCATGGATGGATGTAGTCGACACAATCTCCGGTGATTGTCATCGAAGACGGACTCAATTTACTTAGCACTCCCATTTTAAATCACAAAAACTTAACTTTCTATTTTGGCTACTTAATGTTTTTATAACACTTTAACAACTACTATCTGAAGAACAATAAATAATGATTACAAAAGATTAGATAATCAAATGTTGATTAAAATTCCGGTAGTTAAGACATAATGTTATAATTAAATGCACGAATCAGCTATTAATTAATTCTTTTATAATGCTTATCAAAGGTCGTATGAAATTTATTTTGATATCTTTGTGCATTATTGAAATCACGGCTATTTGAAAGCAGTTTAAGAGTGATGAATGTAAGTGTGGCAGAAGTGATGACGGTGATGAGTGGTGCCGGCAAAATATTGAGTTGCTTTATTCGCATATGTTTTTGTTTTGATTATTGTTGAGTTTCATTGATATCAGTGATAAATTGTTCATCAAGAAAAATTAAATTAAAAGTGTGCGTAAAGAGAAATACAAAAATCAAAGAATAATATGTCGTTTTATTTTGAATGGTAAAAAGGAGGAAGAACTTTTGTTCTATCATTTTATGGGAAATTTTTATTTATTACACGATTTTCAAATAACTAACCGCCTCCATTAATTATGTTAACCGTTATTGACCAAACGGGGAGCCATGCCACGGTGGCATGATTTTTAAATAAATCATATGCTTAAGACTCTGATGGTACTCCGAGGTTAGATAATCGGCCATCATTTGCTGTACTTGGCTCATAAATCCTCAAATTTTCTCTTTTATGACTTTTTTTTATTTATTTTCCCTTAAATTTCGTGCTCATTTTTCATTAAAAGTAATATTAATGCAGGGGCGTATCTACCATGGGTAGCTGAATTTTTTTGTTTTACTCAGCCGGCTACCTTCACCAAATAAAGCTAGATACGCTCCTGATTAAATGAAAGAATATTTCAAATAATGACTATAATTAAAACATTTACATCAAGATTAACGGAACTAGAACGAAACATGCGATACCTGTTGCACATGTAAAAATCAATATAGTAAATAAAATAGAGCTTACAACATGAAAGAAAACCATAAAAGTAAAAGCTTTTGTCTGTTGACACACTTTTACCATTTAACCGAACAACAAAAGGAACTTCCGATCGCCTAACCTTCATATCAAACGTGGATTTTATTTTTAAATAAAAAGGATTAAACAAAAATAAAATTTAATTGTTTCAAATAAATTTTATATTCGGTAGTGATTTGATAAAATGTTGTTCACTAGATCAGAATATACACGCATTTACAACCCAATTACGATTCCGTCACACAAAATGACTCGACACAAAACATTATTGTTGTTAGTTATTGTTTGGACGTTCATCGTATAACAACTGTTTGATCTGAATGTGAAAAAAAAACAAATAAAACCAAAAGTAGTGAAAAAAATATAAAAATAATATTTAATCAAGAAATTTTTATAAATAACAAAAAGAAAATAATTATCATAAAAAATGCACGAAAATCAAACAATACAAAGTTATCAATTATTAACTCTCGACAATGATGCATTTACAACTTATGTCTTTTGGACAGCCGTTTTATTGTTTAAACTCATATTAATGTCATTCCTCACAGCAATCCAGAGAATCAGAAAGAAGGTAATTTTCCATTCTTAAAACTTTAAAATTCTCATATTTTGCGTTTGTTTTTATTTACTTTAACAAACTTGGGAGCATACTTTTTTCTTAAAGTTGTTCATTTTGCTAAAGAACAGGTTTTAAAAAAAAATATATTGAATTAGTGTGTATAATAAAATGTGTATAGAATTTTTTGGTTATCATCATACGATTTGGACTCAGATAGCGATTTGACATGAATGAATAAACTATTAAAATTTAATAATATTTTTGATGAAAAAACTTTAAACTTTTAAAATCAATAAAAGTAAATGATTCATGAATTTTATTTTTAAAAGCAAAACTGGAATTTTAACTTTAATAAAAATAGATTTTTTGATGAAAAAAGAATTTTTGTTCAGCGACAAGAAGTGAAAAATTCCACTTAAACCTGTTCTGAAGATTAAAAGTAAAAGTTATGACCGTATGCCTGAGAGATATCACCATTAATTAGAAGTTAACGACTATTTTTGTCAATAAACCATGGCTTAAAATTTTGAGATGAGAAATATAACGAATGCTAATTAATTTTTTTACATGTCATGAATAAGTTCTTCATCTTTTTATTTATAGGTATTTTACCTCGAATTTATTAATTATAAGAATTTAAATTTCAACGTTGTTTACTGAAAATGTTTAGATACACGTGATCGCATTAAGAGCTCAGTAATAAAGCACAGATAGCTATGTAGATAGATATGTAGCTCTCCAGAGCTTGAATGGCCCATATTTCTGAGCGTGAACGGCAGCCGAATTCTTTGTTATTCATTTTTAAAAAGTCAGGTGCCAGAGTTGGCTAGGCTCAAATCACTTATCTATATGGTTCGAAATGAAGAGCCATGATAATGATAAAATAATATCGTGCATTAAGCTTTCAAGCGAAACGTTTTCTAATTTAGAGGAAATGAGACAAATTGTACCGTTAATTTTCGAAGTTTATGTTTTGGAACTTTTTCTATGAACAATTTTTATTTCAAACACTTACTCAAACTTGTAAATATTTCAAATCACAAATTTTATAAATAATCACATACAAACTTCTAATTATAGGCTCCTATCAGTCCAGAAGATCTCTCTATCGCTCCAAAAGGTGCTGAAATTAAAGTAGACGAAGATGTGGAACGAGTACGCAGGTACGTTGATTGATTGATTACACCACGTCCATCTACCCTATCAAATCAAATTACTTTAGATCTTTATCTTCATATAATTATACATAATTTTCCAAAAAAAAAAATACTCAAAAACTATGTATAATAATACAAAATTATTTTTTATTTATAGGGCACACTTGAATGACTTGGAAAATATTCCAGCTTTTATTTTATTTGGTTTCTTTTACGTTTTAACAGATCCAAATACGACATTAGCATGTTGGTTCTTTAGAATTGGCACAGTATCACGAATTTTACATACAGTCGTTTATTGTGTTATTCCAATTAGACAACCTGCGAGAGCGATTTGCTTTTTTATTCCCGTCTTCATAATGATTTATATGAGTATTATGATTATGATTCATTTTTTCCATGTTTCGATGTAAAGATACAAAAAAAAATTAATTTTATAATAATCAAAAAAATAAATTAAAAAAAAAATCAATGTATTTTATCGGGTTACGGCCTTTTTTCCTCTAAAAACTATTTTAAATTAATGTTAAATGTCAAAAATAAATTGAAAATTGATTATGATGATGTCAAAGTAACATCTAAGATAGAACCTTCAAAAATTTTGTCAGGTTTGGTGACTAATATAATTTTTTAATATTAAGTTGATTGTTTGTGAGAAAAAAAACTAAGGTTTTGTGAAAGGAATATGAAACAAAATCATCAAGAAAAGGTTAAAAGATTGAATAAACATGTTTTGTTTTAAATTTAAACGGTGTTTTATTTCTATTAAAGTTCTTCGTTTAAATTGCTTTTTGATTTATATTACATGAAAACGTGGATCAATGGTGTGTTATGTAATGTAGAATCGGTAAAGTGAAGGTCTGTTTTTAATACAAGGTGTCTTACTATAAATATTTTTGATGGATTTTTTTGGTTGAAAAGTCATTTATGGTTCTTGATTTGATCCGGGATGAGTGACGAGCGTGTTGATCTGTATACTCGAGGCTGACATATCAAATTTATTATACTCTAAAAATAGAATATCGATTTCATTTATTGTTTATAAACCCAAAAAATAACCGGACAAGTTTCAATGTCCGCAACACTTTTAAATGCAGCAGCTGTAGTAGCAATAACAATTCAATACGAAAAACGACAAGTATAATATTACGTCACTGGGATCCCATGTCATGTTCTTCTGTTAAAAGACTTAAACTGACACAGTAAGTCATTATTTTTATTACATCTATTGTATTCGCATAATATGTGTGTTCATACTAATATTATAAAATATGTATGTTAACTGCAAGATATTGTTTAGCATACAATTGGTGACCGGTTTTACAAGTTTACTTTTAGTTTCAATATTTACTATTATTATTATTATTTTTAAGAAAAGAAACAACAGTATTAGTTTTCTGTGATTATTTTAGTTTCTGTACTTTTATACACATAAAGACTAAATTAGCGAATACTAAAATTAATAATCAGTCTTTCTTTAACTCTCAACCTCGACGGTCCTATCAATAATCTGTTGTATAAATAACAGACGTAACTTGATACATATCCAAAAATTAAATTTTTTATTTTTTTTTTCATTTTAAATTACATATAGTGAATAATTGTAAATAAAAAATAAATTTGTGATTAACATATATGTTATGAATACCAAAATATCTTTAAACACACTCATTACTTTCGCTTTCATTATACAACAGTGTTGCGTCTTGGGTGCTATCGAAAAATGCCGTAAAAGTAATTGCTTACCGCCCAATTGTCGATGTTCCCAGGCATTACCTCCCGGTAATTTACCTCTTAATGAGATACCTCAATTTGTTTATCTAACATTTGATGATGCCGTACACAATGAAAATATCGAATTTATCGATAAGATCTTCAATGAATCAAATTATGGTTTTAATGGGTGTCCAGCTGTTGGCACGTTTTTTGTATCTCACGAATATACAGACTACTCAATCATTAATAAATTATATAGTGAAGGTCATGAAATTGCATTACATTCCATAACACACAGTCATTTTGGTAACGCAAATCTCAAGACGATGATTGAGGAGTTTGTGGGTCAACGTAAAATTATATCACAATTTGCCCAAATACCTGAAACAGAAATGGTTGGAATTCGAATGCCATTTTTACAACTTGCCGGTGATAATCAGTATGAAATGTTGCAAAAGTATGGATTTGAATATGATTTTTCACGGACACAATCTAACTCGAAGCGGATGTGGCCATATACGTTAGACTATGAAACAACACAAGACTGCTTTTTAGGACCATGGTAAGATGAGCACAAACTTTTAATCCAGTTCTATGAGTGATAAACATGATAAAATCATTTAAATTTTAATTAATAGTCCAAAGAAAAGTTACCCAGGATTATGGCAAATACCACTGATTGTATGGAAAGATAAATCAGGTTCACCTTGTGCAATGGCTGATGGTTGTTCAAACATGTAAGTTTTAATTTTTAATTCAAGATTTTAAATAAACAAAATAATAAAATAACAATGAAATTATTTTATTAATAAAAATTATAATAGACCAAGTGATGTCGATGATCTCTTCAACTTTTTCAAACAAAATTTTGAACGAATATACTTGACCGGAGCAAAAGCACCTTTCGGTTTTTGCATTCATGCGGCATGGTTTAAAGCGGAAGAACCACCAAATGCAGGTCAAAATCGTCTTGAAGCATACATAAAATTCGTTCGTTATTTACAGACATTGGATGATGTATTTATTGTAAATATATTTAAATTCTTAGACTTTCAAGTTTTTTCTGATATTTTTATTGAATTGTCAGGAAAAATTAGGGTGTCCATTTGGAAAATGAAAAATTATAAAGATAAAAAGACTAGGTTGTCCCAATAAAAAAATAGGATTACAAAAAAGCCTCTAATTTTTCCAACTGTTTGTGCAAATCTAAAATTTTAAAAGAAAAGGTCTAAAGATGTAAAAAAAATTTAACGGAAATGAACACCCTACTTTTTCAGATAAAATTAAAAGATTGTAAAAAAAATCAGAAAAACCTTCATAGTGAATTAAATTACATAATTTGCTTACTTTCACAGGTGAGTGCCAGTGAAGTAATTGATTGGATCAAATATCCAATTCCAGCTTCATTAATGAGAAAACAATCGAAAAATTGTAGACCTATCACGCCACCATGTAAACCAAAACAGTGTAATTCATGTAAAGGATCAGAATCACGATGGTTTGTGTCGTGTCAACAAACGTGTCCAGTGTCGTATCCTTGGGTCGACAATTATGACGGTAATAAGGAATGTAGTAGAACAAAAAAGTAGAGTTTAAATAAAAAAAAATATAAAAACTATTTCAAGTTTCATTTTATATTTATTTCATTTCCTAGTTCTATCTTTTTTTTTTTTAATTTTAATTAACAATTATAATAATTTATTTTCATTTAAGCGCTTTATTTTGGAATTCGAAAATTGAACTACTTATCACTAAAACTTATCCCTTAATTACATGATTAACCAAAGTAATTTAAAATGAAACAATTTATCAATTAAAATTTAATCAGAGTTAATTAGAATTAATTTTGAGTCAAATTATTTTCGTGGTATGTCATGCAATGAAGGGTTAAACAGAATTATTGCGTCCATGCCCATTTTGGTGAAACGAATTCAAAATTGAATTTTTCTGGTTGTCCTTCGTGTTGCATCTCCATTTCAGTATTGGACCATGAAAATTGATTTTTAATAACCGGAATATCATCAGAAAATATATCGTGACGCTGTCTCAATGCTTGTGGTGGATAAAAATTTTCAATTTTCTGAATTGGACCAGCATTGCTTAAGATTTCAATTTGGCCTGAACTTGTTTCTGCGTACAATTTCATGTCAATATTTCCAAATAAACGAGGACTCGTGTCATCCATATCACCGCGATATCCAAGACGATTGAATAATGCTGCTAATTCTTTCAATTCTGTTATGTTTTGCTGATTTAACTCAACAAATTTCTGTTTTTCGGAATGACTTGAGAGGTTTGTGTTTGATATATTGATTGTTTCCTTTGAAAATAAAAGAGAAAAAAAAATTATTATATAATAATATATAATAAAATCATGATCATGTGATTTTTTTTCAGATAATACCGTTAATGAATCCACTTTAATAAATTGATTGTGAGCAGTAATTAAAGTTAATAAGATGTTAATTAATTTAAACTTAACATTAATTTAGTGAGACTCACTTCTATAAATGGTGCTCCTGTTGAAAACCAAAATCCATTTTTTTGCAATTCCGACGTCACATCTTTAAAATGAAGTTTTCCCGGAACTTGATCAGCGACCCAGATCGAGCCACTATTAAGAGAATTTTCTTCTTCCAGAATCTCATTTTCATCTGTAAGATTTTTATACAAATGATGCGTATCGACAAGAACCCATTGCTTGACACCTGTTGCTGATCGATGTGACATGTATTTACACCAAGATCGTCCATTTTGCGCAAGACGATTTGCAGCCATAACACGAGCACCCAATATCGTTGAGTCATCTAGCACCACTTCCTCCCATACTGTTTTATTTTCTTGCTCCATTCGAATTCCGCCAATAACAAAATTTGATGATTTGCTTGTGACAATGTAAAAATCATCAGCACTATATAATGTGCCTGGATAACCAGTGAAGGAAATGTTTTTACCCGGAATCAAGTTACTTTTTGGATTTGCTGACAAGTGATATCGAAAATAGTAGTGTTTGTGCATGCGTAACATTGAGGAGTATGGTCCATCCGTACTATGGCCAATAATTATTTTGGAATCATTAGAATTTATGTATTTAACTAATATTGCACCAGTTTTTGGATTATTTCCACCCGTGTAAGCGGGATCAATGAATTTTCTGTAATAATCCTTCAAATCACGCCAATCTGAGATTGCATTGAGTAAATGGAAATCCTCTTCGGGTATTTCAAGATCTTCACGTGCTTGTCTCACACCAATTTGCCATCCATGCTCCAATCCTGACATTTGGTAGTAAAACAACCAGATTTGGTACCAATAATGACTATCACGATTCTTTATTTCAGCCTCTTGTTTTATATTATCATAGTTTTCATTGAGTATCTCTTTGGCCCATGCACAGAATTTGTGAGATTCATCATCTTTTTCACAATCAGATTCAATGGTACTAAAATTAAATTTTCTTATTTTATGACTTTAAATTATTTAGATTAATAAACTTACTTTGACCAATGATCATAGATGGGTTTCCATGTCATTGCACCTTCCAACATTCCAGCGGCAAATGCTTGAATTCTATCTGGATATCCAGCTTGAGTTTCAATTTCAAGGAACGACCATCCATTCTCCATGATCGAATGTTTATAACACGCTCGCGCAACACCCTTTGAGATATTTTCAATATCATGTCGCTGACCCCAAAATTCAATGTGAAATCCAGCTTTAGGTGACCAAAATACAGTACTGCAATAAGTTCCACTCTTTTCTTGGCGTTCCATTGTTGCAAACACAAGTAATAGGACCGAAAATAGACATGTCGAAAGTAGAATGTACGACCCTATCCGGGTCTTCCACTCATTTGCGCCAACTACCTTCAACATCCTGCGTGGAGCTATTTTTGTAGATTTTTTGTAAAAAGTGTGTGTGAACGAACGAAATTTTATTTAAATTTTTTCAGAAAAATAAATAATAATTTTTGATTTTGTGTGTAACTTTTAACCAGACAATAGACTTGATTGAATGGCAATTGAACTAAAATGAAATTCTGTCAAATTCCTGTAATTCAAGTCAGCAAGTGCCCAAACAAACATGAATGAAATAATGTGGAGAGACAACAACAACAACAATAATAAAAATTGTTGTGAGAAAGAGATTTTTTGGATGGCACTGAGACCGACAATGCAATTCACTTTCAACGACGCCAATTTGTTTTGTTGTCCAACAAAAAGTCTCATTGAAACACTTTTTCTCTTGCCAAGTACTTTGTTTCCTTTTATTTGATGATTATTTGGTGGTAACCTGTTAAATATAAAAAAAAAAATATTAAATAAATTTCTAAACCAGATCACCTCACACAGGTGTAAGAGGTTAAAAACAGTTGTTTTTACTTTGACCGGTTCAAACATTAATTTAACTTTTAATTTATATTGGAATGAAAATGAATCGATAAAAGTAAACAAAAATTTGTTTTTATAATTTTATTTTAAATTTCTGGATTCAATTTTGATCATAAATAATGAAAATAAAAAGCGTATTAAAATCAGCAGGGCCTGGAAATTATTATTTGATCATAAATAGAATGAGAAAATTTAAAGGTGAATCTTAATTTCGTTTTCGTTGCACAGATTAAGATTAAAAATCTTACTTTTAGTTATAAAAATTATTTTGTAATGAATGTGGTTAAAAAAAAACAACTCTTCCGTTAAATAAGATCTAAGAGACTGAAGACGAATAATTTTTCCAATCACTGATATAATAATTTTATCTTGTATACTTTTCAAAGATTAAGATAATGCAAAGAAAAAAAAATGTAAGACGACATTTGTTTTTAAAATACAGATAATTTCATGATACACGAGATATAAGATGATGAGAGATCAAAATAGTGAGCATTAGGTGAATAAGTGATTTTCTATAGCACTATAAATAATTTAAGACTATAATAAAAATATAAGGAATGCAACAAAAGTGTTGTCTGAAGGTTGTTTAATTTGATTTTTAATTTTCCTATGATTGGTGATCGATTTTGAGTCAGTCAGTAACCTGATTTTGGCATACTAAGACTGTTAAATTGAACAAGCCGACCGAATCGATCAACATTTTGGCAATAGTTTCAGGTTTGGTCTAAAATCTCGAGGGCAATCATGACGTAGGATGTGAGCGAGTTTGGTTCTTGGAAATTTTCGAGACCATAAAATGGTTGATGAACCAGTATCAACTTGACTTATTGCAATTTTATCGATTTAACCCGATCAGAACAGGAAATTGATGCGAAAAGCCCATAAAATATTTAATTCAAAACAAGATTTTAATTGCAAAAACAAGAAAACATAAACATTCATCTTCAATTCAACCTTGACCCTCTGCATGCTGCTCACTCTTACATGAACTTACATACAGATACAATATAATTTTATAATGACAGCCAAAACATTATGAGAAAATCAAGTCTGTTAACTGTGTATGATCGTAAACAGTATTAAAAAGATAAAAGAAAATCATCAATCGCCAAATTCTCATTCATTTTTTTTTTATTTATTTACGTTCTCATTTTTTTGTTTTGTAATTTTGATAGAGTAAAATGAAAAACCATAATAAAAAAATAAGTACTTACCAATGTTTGTTTATATTTTCAAGAAAATTTCAAGTAATTTTCCTCCAGAGGAAATCAACGTTGAACGGTATCAACCCATTGAAAAACCAGACACTTTTTTTTTGGTGGTGGCGAATGTGTTATCGCATCAAATCTCTGTGATTTTTTATTGAAAATAAATAGAGAAAAATACAAAAAAAAAATTAATTGTTTATTGTTAATTTTATTTAAAAAAAAAAATAGTCAAGAGAGTGGTTTTTTTTGATTTTTTTTAAATTCAATTTAATGATGATGAGAATGTGGTGTTATTTGAAATAAATTGTTTGTTTAAAGAAAAATAATGATAGTTATACTTGTTAGTATTGCGAAACATTGTCTTATGATCAGGTGTATGAAGTGAAGTGCAATTTTAAAATGAAATGAAATGAAATGAAAATGTAGATTGAAATATTGCATTGCCTTATTTTAAAGAGTGATGTTTTGTTATTTTTACATGATTATTACATTGATTATTGAAGTGTTTGTATATTTATTGAATTTCAATTGTTTTGTTTTGTCTAAGAAAATAACGAATGTAACATGAATTGCAATATGTAGGTTTTAAATATGCAAATATTCATACCGGAAAAGAATGAAATATTTGTGAGAAAAACGATCATTGTTAAAAATATGATTTGAATGAATGATCAGAAGCAAAAATGATTTTTAGGCGGGGCTTAGGAATCTGATGGTAAATTTTGTGTTCAATTGAATTTCAGAGCAGATTCTTAAAAGTTTTGATGAATTGGTTGCCATCTTAGAATTTCCTTTTTCTTCTGAGTCAAAGTAACTCATGTGACCGAATTACAGTTTGTAGCTCGGTAAAATTCAAACTGATCAAATTCCTGAATAATCTCTTAGAATAGATCTTGAATAGATCTCTTAATGGCGAGTTTGTTTAAGCGAACCAGCTTGATTGACCTAGCAGTCTTGCCCAGGTTGGGCTTTCTGTGCAAAACATTTCACAAGCCAGATTCTTAAATGGAAGCTGTGAAACTCGATCAAAAAGTTTTTGCTTTTAAAATAGAATGGAAAAATAAAATTATCTTGTAGCATCTCTTGGTACAAAAATATTGATGATTACAAAACTGAAATTCAACACTCCCTTTTATTTCTTTATCAATTCAATTAAATCCAACTAATTTAAAGACGTAAAAAATCACGCAGTTATCATGGTCAAATATCTTGCCACTTTTGTCCAACAATAATAATCGAAAAGTACATTTTTACCAGTCATTAACAGATGTTTTCGCTAATAAGTCAAAAATACCGCCATTTATCCATGCCTCACACATATTTCTTAAATTAATGTTAATTGAAATCGTCATCAGATACCCACATAATAAACTTTTAAAAATGATTCACAAATTTAATGCGAATTCATTTTCACAATTAATTTGCAATCATAATATAATAATAAGATAAAATATGCTAAAATACCTTTTGTGTCAATGAATGTTAACAGTTTTTTTTTCAATTGTGCAAAAATGAATGGTGCCACAAATCTTGTAATTTAATATTTCAACTTTAATTTAATCGCAAAAAATATTTTCGTAAGGTGATGAAATATTAAATGTCACATCTTTACATAAACAGATGATAATTAAACGCGCAAATTACTTGAGAATGGTAAAACTTGGATTTTTCTAAGAAATTGTATGATATCAATTTGGAATTTACGTTAAATTTCAATAAAAATGAAAAAAAAAATTTTATATTAAATAATAAAAAGTGTTGAGATTAAATTGAGATCACATCAATTAATTATAGTTTAAATAGAACAATAACATTTGTTCTATTGTTACTTTAATTCTCTAAATATTTAGATTAAAAAAAAAAAAATTTTAAGTCATTGTCCATTTTTTTTTACTTTTTGTTATTAATGTTGGTAGTTACCGTTTAAATTCAACGATGTTTGTAAAAATAAATAGTTCAATGTACTTTTCATTTGATTCTTCTTTCTTTTTCGATATCATTCTTAAAATGTGTATCAACGACCGATCGACACGATGCGTCTCGACATACATTAGACAACATAATTGCAATACTTTGATGCACTTCGGTTTATAAATTAAATGTGAATGAACAAGGTCGTGTTACGTGTATCAGAACATGTTTTCATTGTCTTACATTGAAAAAAAAAACACCATCATGGAATGTGTCGATGTGAATACACGGAAGAAATGAATAATGTGAAAGATCTTGTAGTAACCCGATAAATGAATGTTATTTATGTGTAAGAAACAAAATAAAAATAAGTTTGTTATTGTTATTATGGGGCATGATGTCTGATGAAATATGAGATTTGTTGGTAATGAAAGAAAAATAAACAATTACGATTTGGAGCACTTACTACTACTTTTTTTTTGTTTATTAGGTAGTTTGAATAAATAAACAAATATTGAAAGGTAAATGATTTTGTTTAATGCTAATTTTGATGTTTTATAGTGGGATTGATGTTTTTAATCAGAATTAAACGAAAATGAACGCATAATATAATGTCATTTAAAAATCTTTGCAATGAAATTTTTAACATGTTTCTGTTAAATTTAGAAAACACCTCTCAAAGATAAGAAGGTGACATGAAATTATCATTGCATGTGTATTCTTATCAGTATCTTTCCACCACTAATTAAATCAATTATTATAATCATATTGCATTAAAATATATTATCAATAAAATTTATTTATAAAGTGTTACGCTGATAACTAGAAAGTATTGATTGTGAATAGAAATGATAAGAAAGGCCTTTGATGCTTTCGAGCACTTTGGTAACTTAAAGAATTTAAAATTTTTAACGGTTTTTTTTTTGAATTTTGGGTCTGTTGTTCAGCCAGAGTAAATTCTCGTGAGCTTTCCTTTTCATCATGAAATACTCGAGTAAAGATTATTGGACGTTCTTATAATGCTGTTTTTTTACAAAAATCTGGACAAAATGTTATAAGTGACTAATTTCATAAATTCAAAAATAAACAGCTTCTTAATGCCAAAATAGTTTAATTTGATTATCATAATGGAGGCTTTCTAGATACAGTTTATGGCTGTCATTTATTTGAATCATGAGCTAAATTTTTTATTTTAGATAAAATTCCTTTGTTTTATTACATTTGCACATAATTTGCTAAAAATATGATAATTGTCCTAATAATGATAAAAATGAAATTGAGTGTGCTGAACGTAATTAAATCCAAATATTTATTCAGATGCCTACTCGTTATCTAGAGTTATCACCTTATGTATATATTTTTAATTACTCTTAATTGGTCTTAAAATTTCTAGAAGTTTCATGATCATTTTTAATTCTTAGAAGAACAAATTCTCTTTCAATGTCATACCAAATCGCACAAATCGCGAGTGTCCTTCAATTTTTTTTTATTGTTGAATTTTAAAATTCATCAAAAATATCGAAGCACGTGTTTAGACATTCATTGTATTCCACTCTCTACACGTTCTACTTCTTTGATATCATATGAACTAAATAAACTATTTTATTTTAAGTAAATTTTGATCACCTCTTAACATTTGTCTATCTGCTTCATTTAAAAAATGAAATAAAAATAGTGAATCACATCTTCAACAAAATGAATCAATCAAAACACTTTACATTCAAAGAGAGAGAAAATTGATAAGGAATTTCTAATTGCTCATTATTGTAATTCAATGTAATGTGAATGATTAAAATAAAACTAAAATGAAGAGAAAGAGAAAAAAAATTGTATTTACTAACTAACCTTGCAAAATTTATAATTATTTTCTTTGTGATCTCGACGATGCACGTACTTTCACCACTTATTTTTCAATGATGATGAAGATTTTTTTTTGTCAAATTTGAAAAAAAAGAAATTTCTCGATGAAACTTGATTTTTTTTATAGATTATGTACTTTAAAATAAGATTTTGATTTTTATCACATGAATAACTATTCTTCTCAACTTAAATTTTATATTCCACTTAATTAATGAAAGAAATTATGGTACAGAATTAAATAAATTTTATCCGTATCGACTACATTGGAAATAGATAATTTTTTTGGTGAAATGTCTTACAAAATGATTTCGACCGAAAACTAGTAAGATTGATCGTATAAAAAACACGTTTAAACAGTTTGAAGTTCTGAATACAAATGAATGGCAAAAACAGATGAGAAAATATATCAAATGTGAGTCAATGTTGAATGAAATGAGTATGATATTTCTGTAATGAATGAATGCTTTGTTGATTGTATAGCGAAATATGAATGGTGTGGGGTTACAATGAGGTGATCATATGATCGAGGACAATTGTATGGAATTGGATCTTTTAAAGTGAAACATCAATAAAATCAATAAAAAATTGAATTGATCAATCACTTTAAGTGAAGTGAAGAATATGAAAATTTCATTTTTCAAGAAATTGATGGGTAAATTTCGTAAAATGTTAATGTTTCTTGTTAAATTGTGTAACGGTCATTTCGCATGATTGAAATTCAAATGCCATTAAATTTTTGCATCTCCGGATTGGCATCTATTTTGACTTGATTTTGATAACTCAGCACTCATCTATCAGTACAAATTCATATTTTGACAAGCGCACATTTACGTTCAAGTAATTTTTTCATAAAATCTCAAAATATTATAATCAAAATGACATATAATGCGTTAAAAGAAATTGAACAAGCCAAACTTGCTTTAGAAAAGTCAATTAAACTCATATCTGAAGTTGCAGAGCCAGATGAATCAAAAGAATATTTAGAAAAATATACCGAGCTAGTAGATGCAGTTTTCAAGTCAGAGTCTTACATCAAAGCTCATCAAAATGCATATTATATGGCGAGAACAGCTCAAACAATAGAAGAATATGATACCATGTACTCTCAAGCCAAATCACAAATACAGACCGATTTCAAGGAAACACCAGCTTACAAGGAAATGATTCAAAATGGTCAAAATTATTTCACAATTGCAGCTGGTGGTGATATTGGTACGACAAACACTGTAGTGGACGATGATGTCACTGTAGAGGAAAATATTCCAACTTTAGATCCTCTGACAAAAGGCCCATTGATAAATCCAGTGAAAAATTCAGTTTGCGGTCATATTTATGAGAAATCAACGATGGAACAGGCAATTAAAGAAGGTCAACGTATGCGATGTCCTACTATGGGATGCAACAATCCACAATGGGTTCAATTACAGCATTTACTTGAAGATAAGCACCTAAAGATCAAGTTAATCGCTTTGATGAAAAAGACCCAACAAGACGCTTCTGATGAGGAAATGGATGAAGATTAAAAAATTCCATTCAAAACAAGTAACTCACGGTATCTCATTAACTGTCAAAATATGTAAATAAACAACAAAACAAAAATAAACCAAGTGAAATGTGCTTTTGAATAATAATAATAAATTTCAATGAAAAATAATCAATTTAAATAAAAATGTTTTACAATTTATTACGTACATCACTTAACGTGATTTCAAGGTCACAATCAATGAGAAATCATCCAGTGAAAGTATTATCAAATTATTTTGTTTCAACACCTACCAGTGCTCCATTCAAAGTTGATAAAAAATTGAAACCATGGAATAAGAGAAACGAGATTGATGATACTTCATTTTTGCTGAAAAACCATGATCCAGACGAATTCGGAACAATCGGAAGTGCCCAAGTACGAGAAATTGATGAATTGGACGAGGATGATGCCAGAGAAGATGAATACTTGGAAAATCCTCCGAATCCGATGAACAAACTGGGAATGCGACAATACGCTGATATGATGAAAGCACACTTGAAACGAAATAAATTACATGAAGCAATTAAAGTTCTGGAAGAGCGAATGCTTAAAGAGGATCGTGTCCAACCAACTAATTATATTTACAATATTTTAATAGGAGGATGTGCTCGTTTGGGATATGATAAGAAAGCATTTCAATTGTATTCGAATATGAAACAAAGACAATTAAAAGTCACAGGTGCCACATACACAAATCTATTTAATGCATGTGCGAATTCACCGTATCCGAAACAGGCCTTAATTAAAGCTCAAGAATTGCGAGAGAAAATATTGGAAATCGGTTTTATCCTCAATACAACAAATTATCATGCGATGATCAAAGCTTTTGGGAGATTAGGTGATATTCAAACAGCATTTCATTTGGTTGATGAAATGCAAACCAAAAAATTACCAGTCAGAGTTGAAACGTATAATTTCCTACTTCAAGCGTGTGTGAGTGATCCTGAACTTGGGTTCCGACATGCTCTCATTGTGTGGCACAAAATGCATCGGAGACGAATGGCAGTCGATTACTATTCATTTAATTTAATGTTACGTTGTGTTCGTGATTGTGGGATTGGTGATGTCGAAACAACTGAGCGCTTGATCCAAGAAATAATTGAATTGAATAAAACAAATAAGAAAAATAAAATTGAAGCACCAAAGAAAGAAATCATCACGATTGGAGAGACCAAAATCGAGGAAGATAATATTGTTAAAGTTCCAGTAACAGTCCAAACGAGCGAAGAATCAACCACGGGATTTAATATGCCAAATCTGTTAGCGGAAAGTCCTCAGCTAGGAAATTTATTAAGTATTTCTGAAATTAAAAGACCTGAAGAACGCCTTTTACTCCTTGGAGGCCTTGCAGGATTCCTACAAGAAATGGATGTTCACAAAGTTAATCCTGATATAAAAACTTTCACACAACTCGTAGATATTATACCGTCAACTCTTGAATCTGAAAAGAAACTTCTTAGAGCAATTAAAGAACGTGGAATCAAATGCGATATTGATTTTTTCAATATTTTAATCAAAAAACGTTCACTTAGGTCCGATTATGAAAATGCCCGTCGTGTCTTGACAATGATCAAAACTGCAAAATTAAAACCAGATATCGTCACATATGGTGTTTTAGCTCTTGCTTGTGAGTCAGAAGCTGATGCCAATACATTACTAGCTGACATGGAATCGAAAGGAATTCGCATTAATATTGAAATTTTGGGGGCTATGTTGAGAAAAGCTGGACATGCTAAGAATTTCTCATACATTTTACACATATTAAACCTGATAAAAGAAAACAATTTGAAATTGAATCCAGTTCTTGTAAGAAATGTCTATAATATCAAATTGATGTGCTCGAATATGAGTAAAGAGGGGTATGCTCAGGAAAATGATAGAAAATTTCGTGATCAACTTAAAAAGTTTAAATTTGAATTGTATGATTGGATGGAACATATGGGACTTAAAGGACTGAAATTCGATGAGGCAATGAAAAAAGCCAAAGAAAATCCATATAAACAGTTTAAAGAACCGACTGAACTGAAGGGATATGAACCAGAAAAACAAGTTATGAGGAGAAAGAAAAAACGAAATAATGAAGGATTTTTAAAAAAAATTGTTTAGTCTTAGATTATTATTAAAAAATTTAGTATGAAAAATTAATAAAATTTATAAAAAAAACTCTTAAAATCCAAAACTCTTAATTCTAGTCAATTTATAAATTCGTTATGAATGTTCGTCATCACTCTCTGTCTCGTGCCTTTTTTCCGTCTTATCTGATTTTGATGGTGACTCTTCTTCATATGACGTTTGTGATGTATTTGCAGATTTTCTTTTATCCACCTTTGGCTTTGGACAATCAGCGACTAGATGATCAAATGACTTGCAATTATGACACCGTTTTCCCATTGGTCCAAGTGAACATTGACTTGCCACATGATTAGCAAATTCACCACAATTGTAACATCGAACTTTTCGAAATATTCGTTTTTTACCACGTGGTCTAAATGTACTGCCATGACAAGTTTGCTCCGATGGTCCACACACAAAAGTTGCTTCTAATCCTTTATCACTATATTTACACTCAAATTCAACTTCTTCGTTTTCACCTAATGATCGGAAACCACCCATTTTGATGACACTCTGAAAAGAATTGGATTTGTATTTTTTTTGAATCATGGATATTCCACAAAAACTTACTTGATGAACAAAAACTTCTTGACCTCCATCATCTGGTGTAATGAAACCCCATCCTTTTGTAACATTGAACCATTTACATTTTCCTCTTCGCCGACCAAGGGTTGGTGATGTTGATATTCGTTCTGTAATTATAAAAAAATGAATAAATTCAGGAAATTTGAAATTCAGGAAAAGTTTTCTTGATGTCGTTCATAAAACAGAAAACAGTTTAATTTTATAATTTCTGCAAGAAAACAACCTCTTTAGGCGTTGGACAGAGCAAAGGTTAATAATTCTAAATTTAATTAGTGAATTGTTAATAATTTTCTAATATTTTCAAGAACCCGTTAATTTATACCCTCATGATCAAGGGTGAACAAACTATTTCCCATCAAAGAAATATTACAGTAAAACAGGTTTCTCTTATTTTTTGATATCCTTTTCCCGCCTCAGGACATTGTTACTCAGGAAAATTTAATATGAGACATAAAAGTAGAACAAATAATTTTTCGTGATTTTATTTTTCCAGTCAAAAATTCCAATTCAAGATGATAAAATATTAAAAGAAAATATAAAATCCCATCAAAGCCGATTTAAGGCGGTAAAGGGATAAACAAATCGTCCTGATATAAGACATGAATTTAATATGAATTAGAGGAACCTGTGTGAAATTTTTGCAGGTAAAAATGATATTCATGAATTAAATTATAATAAAAAAGGGAAAAAATACAAAGTAAGACACCGTTACTTTTATTCAAATTATGAAAGTAAGTGATATTCGATAAGGGTTTATTTTGCCAATTATGAATTAGAATAAGGAAAAAATAACGCTAATGGAGTTGGTTTTATTTTTATGTTTAAATCTGTATCAATTAGTTGAGAGAGCTATGAATTATTAGTTAGTAGGAGTCACAAAATATTTCAATTAAAACATGGGCCGAAGCGAGATTCCAGACATGAAATCTTTTAGAAATTTCGATGCTAGTCATTTCAACAGAGATTTTTCAAAAAATGTACCATTGAAAGACTAGAATTGTAGTATTGTTTAGACCATTTAACAAAATAATCGGAGTCGAATTGATTGGGCACTTTCCAGGTCATTGTTCAACATAAATGTTCTAAAAATTCATTCAAATTGACCAGAAAATGCATCAAAAGACTTAAAAATTCTCATTAGTGAAAAGTTATCCGATATCTATTTAAAATTCTTTCATAGAACGTTCAACGAATATGTTTTTTTTCATGTAAGCACATTTTGTTTCATTTTAATTGCGCATATTTTAAATAAATATTTTTGACTTTGCATTTACAAATTAACACGAGGGTGTTTTAATGCTTAAAAAAATTGATAAATATTCTACCATTTATAAGTTGTGTTGTTGTTCCTTCATCTGTTTTACTTTCAAGATTTTGATTATCTTCCATTTTATTTTATTTTCGTATTTTAATGAATTCACTTTTTTGTTTTTATTTCATAAAACCATGTTTTCTTAATTTTCAATTCAGTTTTCCCATATTTTATTTTATTTGAACAAAATATTCTTCAAATTTAATATTATTATTAAATATTATTCATATTAATATAAATATATTTTTTTTAAATTTTATTAGATAAGGAATGCACTTTGTAACATACAAATATTATGAAAAATAATTCATAAACGATTCAAACGCAGCAACGTTTTCACACAAACTAACTCAATAATCCAAATAGTAAAATATGTATTTCATTCAACTCACACACAGTCACATGTGAAAAAAAATGTAAAAAAAAATTAAATGCGTTTTTATTTGTTTGTATGAGAGAATTAAATGCGTGTCTTTCTTTCTATTACAAAAATTCTTTTGTGTGCCGTTTACACGCACATGTCTTATCGTTCAGTTGTGTGCATTTCAATTCATAAAAACTTGTTTATTTAAGAAATTTTTTCTATTTCTAATGTTTCTAATGAAAGAGAATTGTAAGAAAAAAATAAGTGAAATAGAAAAAAAAGGTCTTTTTTGTATGAATGTGAGTGTGTGTGTCTTCTAGGATTAGACGAAAAAAATTGAGGGGTGATTGAGTAAGCAGTTCAGGATTACAAAATTAGAAAGAGATAGTAATAAAACTAAATTCATAGAAAACAAGAATTGCTTTCAATGTTTAATATTTATATTTTCAATGAAATTTCACAGATAAAGATTCTTATGTGATATAAATATTTAAAGATTAGATGCGATTTTCTTACAAAAAAATTATAAGAATCATTCACTTTATATTTCTAGCATGTCATTTTACTTCAATTATTCTTAAAAATGTAAAGATTTTAGTTAATTTTACACATTTTTCAGATTAACATCTAAGAAAAATCAGAAAATTCTTTGACTCATACAATCATCAAATTCGTTTTTTATCATTGGCTTACAATCACCCTTCAAAAAAACATTAAACACCTTCATCAAATTCGGTCAACCAATCCCTCGTCATATAAATTTCCATTTTCATATTAAAAAAATGATAATGTGTAAAAAACTGCTAAAAAATCGTCCAACCAAATTGTTCATTCACATTGAAGCTCGAAAATATTCAACGACATCATAACAAAAATTGAGGGTGATTTTTTTTTTACTCTAATAAGATATAAGGGGAATGTGTGTGGAATAGTGTTTGATGTGTGTGATAATTATGTGAGAATGAGATATTAAAAATACAAATAAATGGACCCTTCTCGATTTTTTTGCACTAATATTTTAGGAAAAAATATCTAGTTTTGTGATGACACTCTATAGTATGATGCTCGGCGTTTAAGATGGTGCTCTTTGAGCAAAATATGTGATAAATTGTTAAAAATTTTATGGTCTTTTGTTGATTAAGAAAAAAATTATTCTCAAAATTCTTGAGTAACGGCCAACGATTCTACAAAATCAGAACGATCCCAAAATATAATTTTTCGCAAAGTTTTGACAGCATATTTAGGAAAATTCAGGGGGTAGTCAAGTCGCACCAAATTGATCCTTTAAATGCCAAATTCGCCAAACGCCAAATGTGAAATTCGCCATATGCCAAATGTGCCAAAATGAAAAATGATTTTTTTTCCTGGCAAGCGACCTGACTACCCCCTGGGAAAATTTTACTGATATGTACCCGAAATTTTCGTTGAGATCTTTGAAAGGGATGACAATTTTTCAAAAGAAATTCTAACTAGAAAAAAAATCATAATAGACCATAAATTGCATCTTGTAACTTTACGTTTTTAATTTTAAAGTATTATTTTTAGCAGTAAACGACTTTTTTCATGAAAACACTTTCTTTTGCACAACCTTTCTGATAGAATTTGTTGGTTTACAAATCCTGAATCTACCCAAGCAATAAAAGACCAGCTCCAATGTTCGGTAGTTTAACAATATAAATGTGTTACAAGTTTATTTATTCTATAAAAATAGAATTTCTTAATATTTAATTAATATAATGATATCGGTGTTATCTCACCTTAATTGAAAGAATTAATATTTTTTACCACCAATCAGAGCAATAATGAGCGTGAAAATTTGTATCTCCTATAAATTAATATAAATTTACTTCACAAATTAATTAATTGTAAAAATCAATTCTTACTTTATGTAAACGACTAATTGTTTATAAAATTTACAATTTAGTGTTGAAATCTTGAGATTAATCTAAAATATGAATTAATTTCATTAATAATTTTAATATTATCATTTTTAAATTTAACTCACGAATTAGCTCTTATTAATATTTAGGTCTTGTGACTATCAAGGTTGATTCAAAAAAGAAAGTGCCGAATCATCCAACATGACAAGAACCTATAACTTATAAAAAATTTAGCCCTACACTAAAAAATGATTGGCGGTATTTTTAAATATTTAAATTTAAATTATTAGATGTTAATAATTTTTAAACAGTCCCCCCTATGACTCAGGATGAGTCATACACTATTCAGGTCCATCGAAAGGTAATGGGCAGACTTCGGTGATACCACGCACATAATTACCAGTTGTAGTCTTGACTGTTACTCGACGCACTTTACCATCTTGTCCTGGATGCACTTCCACAATTTTTCCCCATTGCCACATTAACGGTTTTGTATTTTTATCCACCAATAGTACATAATCATTTATTTTCAGATTTGGTTGTTGTTCTGTCCACTTGTATCTGTTCATCAGTGTATGCAAATATTCTTTTGACCATTTTTGCCAGAAACTTTGTTTAATTGCGACCAACCGCTTGTACCGTTCCAAACAACTTAAATTTCGATCAGCTAGGTACGGGTCGGGTAGCGACTTGAGTGGTCCACCAATCAGGAAGTGTCCCGGCGTAAGAGGACACCCATCTTCAGGATGTGGGGACACTGGTATCAAAGGTCGGCTATTGAGAATTGCTTCGACTGTAACCAGAACAGTTTCCATTTCAGCACGATATAGTGATGTTTGTCCAATGGCTCTGATTAAATGATATTTGGCACTTTTAACTGCTGACTCCCACAAACCACCTTGATGAGGCGTTCTTGGTGGTGTAAAATGCCAAACAATGCCTTCAGCTCGGCACCATTCGAAAACTGCTTGCCAGTGGTCACTATTGTTGAACTTTTCTTGATTATCATACAGAAGGTTACGGGCGCCAACAAAGTTTCGTCCATTATCACTGAACATTTCAGATGGCATGCCACGACGAGAGATGAACCTTTGGAATGCATTGATGAATCCGGGTGTTGACAAGTCGTCGACCAATTCCATGTGTATTGCCTTGGTTGTCATGCATACAAATAAACAAACGTAACTACGCAATGGCTTTCTACCACGACCAGGTTGAGCAATCCACAGAGGTTCAAAGTAGTCGACACCAGTACTGATAAAGGCTCTTGTGCCTTTTGACACACGACAACTCGGTAACTGACCCATAATTTGACTGGACGGGGTTGGTTTGATCCACTGACACCTGACACAACGTTTAAAAATTTTATTGGCAACCACTTTAGCTTTTAATGGCCAGAACTTTTGAAAAACGACTCCAAGCATGGCACGAGGTCCAGCATGCATAAATTTCGCATGAACGTGCAAGAATAAACTTCTGGTCAACGGATGGTTCGTTGGCAACAACAGGGGATATTTGCTTGTTTCTTCCATGTCAACTGCATTAGAAAGACGTCCTCCAACTCTGAGGCAACCAACCTCGTCAACGAACGGATTCAACTTTGCAACATCGCGATGTGATTTCGGCAACAACTTTTTGGATTGGAGAGCGTTAATGATGTCACCAAATTGTGAAAGCTGTACAATCTTGACTGCTGTATGTAATCCCGCATTGACTTCATATGCATCCAAAGGCGAAATCTGTGAAATAGTGGAACGAGTACCCTTGTTTTTAAATATAATTTTAGGATACTCACCATTGTCAGGGCACCCTGCACCGGGAGGCTTAAACATATGCTCAGGGGCATCTTGTCTATTGATGTCCGGAGAGGGTGCTTTAGATTTGCGTTGAACCACTTTTGTTTTTAAATTGACTATAAAACGATTTACATAGCCAAAAATGTGTTGTAGCGAGTTCCAACTATGGTATTTAGACTGCATTACCAGATCCGTTTGAGCAACCTTGGTGGTCAATATTTGAGTGATGGAGGCGGTTTCAGGGATTACTTCCGGAGTACAAAAACGATTGGACCAGGTACTTGGGGGTGCTTTCAGGAACTCGGGACCTTCAAACCACAACGAATTTTTTGCAAGTTTGGATGGTAGCATACCTCTTGATGCAATGTCAGCTGGATTGTCCTCGGAACGAACGTGTCTCCATTGAGCATCGGCAGTCATATCTTGGATTTTAGTTACACGAGTGGCAACAAACGAAGTCCATTTATGAGGAGATGCTTTAATCCATGTTAGTGCTATACTGGCGTCGAGCCACAAAAACGACTGGTGAATCTGAAAGGTAAGCAATGATTTTACCTTTTTATATAGTTGAGCTACTAACTGCGCTCCTAACAATTCCAGCCTGGGTAAGGTCACAGTTTTAAGTGGTGCCACCTTTGTCTTAGCACACAGCAATCGAACTGTTACGTTTTTTGACTCATCTTCGGTACGAATATAAAATACAGCACCATAAGCCAGTTTGCTTGCGTCTCCAAATCCATGCAGAGTAATGTATTTCGGTTTGGAGGACGATAACACGTATCTTGGCACTTCAATTTTATTAATGTGACAGAACTCACCCCTTAATTTGAGCCATGAGGTAGCTTCAGCTTGCGGAACACTCTCGTCCCATTCAACTTTTGAGATCCATAAACGTTGAATCAACATTTTTCCTAGGACAGTTACAGGTGCCACGAGTCCTAAGGGGTCGAAAATACTTGAAACTTCTGAAATTATACCTCTTTTGGTGACTGGCTTGGAAACATTTTCATGATTGAATGTAAAAATGTCAATCTCAGGTAACCACAACATTCCCAATGTTTTTATAACGTCCTTGTCACCTACTTTCAATTTAGAACCATGTAACTCTTCAGGTATGGCGGCCATCACTTCCGGTGAGTTAGAACAGAATTTTCGAATGGGTAACTGCCCTTTACTCAACACTGCTTTGACTTCTTTAAACAACTGTAATGTTTTTTCAACAGTGTCTGCTCCAGTTAACAAATCATCCATGTACATGTTATCTCGAATTGCTTGTGCTCCTACCAACATTTCAGTTTCTTCGTCAGCTAAATGTTTCAACACTCGAGTAGCTAAAAACGATGCTGGAGCTGTTCCGTAAGTGATGGTGGTTAATTGGAAGCTGGTGGGTTCGCCTTTAGAATCCTCCCAAACGATCTTTTGCCACTTTTGGTCCTCAGGTGCAATCTCAATTTGACGGTACATTTTAGAGATGTCACCAGTGATTGCTATGGCTACTGAACGTAAATTGATCAAGTGACAAAACAACTCTCCTTGTATGGTTGGTCCCACCATTAACACATCATTCAACGACAAACCATTGCTCGAAGGTGCAGAAGCGTTAAACACAACTCTAAATGACGTGGTTGTGCTACCAGGATTTTCAACATGGAAATGGGGAATGTAATAACCCATTTTGTTTTTGGCAGCCGGTTTACAATGTCCAAGTTGTTGATATTCTTGCATAAAATTCACGTAATGCTCTTCTTTCGTCTTGTCCCGGCACAATTTTCGGCGGATACTATCATAACGAGCATACGCTTGACTGTATGAATCACCCAAATGTGATGGATTCACTCGAAACGGTAATTTGACAATAAACCTTCCATCTGGTTTCCTCATGACGTTAGCGAGATAATGTTCTTCACATTCAATTTGCTCTGGTGTGGCAACAACGGAATTATCAACTATATCTTCCAAAGTCCAGAACTTAGTTATTGCTTGCTCAATGGAATCTGAAAGGGTTAATAAATTTATAGAGTGTGTACTTTTATTATAAATATCGTAATTTCCGACAATCACCCAACCTAAAAGTGTCTTTTGCAGCAAAGGTAAACCATCTCCCAGCTTAATCTGTCCCATCATTTGGAATGCGTACGTTGTATCAGCACTTAACAAAATATCAACTGAATTTGGGATGTTGAATGTCGGATCTGCAAGGCGGATGTTGTTTGGAATTTTCCATGCACTCGTATCAAATTGTCTTGCAGGTTGAGAATCGTGGTAATGTGGATTGACTGGTAAGTAAAATTCACCTGAATAACTACCTACAGTAGCTTTAAGTTCAACCTTTACAGCCTTTTTAATTACCTTTTTTGTTCCATGTACACCTGCCAATTCCAAGTGAGTTTTGATTGTTGGAATTCCCAATAAATTAGCGGCTTTTACAGTTATAAACGACGATTGTGCTGCACCATCAAATAATGCACGTAAAGGAACAAATTGGCCAAGTGAATTTCTCACCAAAACGATGGCAGTGGCTAAAAAACAATAATTTGAATTGAAATCAATCCACGTTCTGTTGTTTACAATTTTATTCTCCTTTGTGTTTTTGACAGCAACCGACAATGTTGAATGAACCACACTACTATTACTGGCCGATTGTGAATTACCATTATGATTATTATTCCCTTGTAAATCATTCCGATTTTGGTAAGCGGGAATAATTTTGAATTTTCCATAGTGCAATAAAGAGTGATGTTGTCGACCGCAATGAGCACAACTTGGAGACTCACAATCCGTTTCGTGAGCTGGTTTGAGGCATGAGTAGCACAAATTCAAATCTCGTGCTTTGAAAAATCGTCTTTTAGGAGCGAGTTTTTTGAATTCACTACACTCTAAAATCGAGTTACAACTTTTGTGACACAACAAACATGTGATCGTTGTGTTTTGAGTTGTGTAGGTTTTTTTAACATTCTCCATTTTTGACTTTCCAGGAGCAGGTTGAAGTTTCATCGTGGGCTTGCTTGAGTCTATCGCTTCCCAAATGGCACAACGCTTGTCAAGGAATGTACTGAATTTTTCCCAGGATGGTATTTCTGTGGAAGAGGCCAAGTTTTCTTCCCACTTAGACCGTGTGTTGGGATCAAATTTAGAGAGAATCAGATGTATGAGAATACCTTCAGCCACTTGTTGAGTGCTTCCCAGGCGCAATAGAACGTTTATCTGCGTGGCTACTAGATCATTCAGGGCTCTCAGGGATGACGAGGAATGAGCTTTAGGTGCGTCCCATAATAAATTTAAACATTCTTCGAAGTTTAATCGAGGATTATCGAAGCGTTTTTGCAGTAAAGCTCTCGCTTGCATATAATTGTCATCAGTCAAATCGAAGTGCCTTATGGCGTCGAAGGCCTTACCTTTACAGGCTCCTTTCAAAATGCCAAGTTTTCGCACGTTGCTCATTTGCTTTGACGAATTGTTGTGTACGAGAGTATCAAATATATCGATGAACGAATTGTATTCGCTATACGAACCATGAAAATCAGGAAGGGATATTTTCGGTAGATCGGAGCCAACTTCGATTATAGTACTGTTATGTGATGGCGTAAAGGAACTATCAGGACGATCGTGAAGGAGCTGTTGGAATCTAGCCTTCAATTGAATGTACCTATTCTCAAACGATTCTCTTTCTGTCAACTGACCCTCTGCCGGTTCTGCAGTCTCATTCGGATCTAATCTTTCCAGTTCTTTTTGGACCTCTTCGAAGTCACTACGAATGCTGGGCACGGTTTCATAACGTGCTTCAATCACATATATACTTGTATCAGGACCCATTTCATTTAAAAAGCGTTCTAGGTTGGTGCACTGTCGCTTTACCACACCACGTGCCGTTCTCAACTCTCGAATTCTTTGTTGTTCAGCCATGCTATGAATTTAATGCACACACTCTAAAAATAATCAACCCTTACCTATCCAATCCTGTCTACAGCGCCACTTGATAGAATTTGTTGGTTTACAAATCCTGAATCTACCCAAGCAATAAAAGACCAGCTCCAATGTTCGGTAGTTTAACAATATAAATGTGTTACAAGTTTATTTATTCTATAAAAATAGAATTTCTTAATATTTAATTAATATAATGATATCGGTGTTATCTCACCTTAATTGAAAGAATTAATATTTTTTACCACCAATCAGAGCAATAATGAGCGTGAAAATTTGTATCTCCTATAAATTAATATAAATTTACTTCACAAATTAATTAATTGTAAAAATCAATTCTTACTTTATGTAAACGACTAATTGTTTATAAAATTTACAATTTAGTGTTGAAATCTTGAGATTAATCTAAAATATGAATTAATTTCATTAATAATTTTAATATTATCATTTTTAAATTTAACTCACGAATTAGCTCTTATTAATATTTAGGTCTTGTGACTATCAAGGTTGATTCAAAAAAGAAAGTGCCGAATCATCCAACATGACAAGAACCTATAACTTATAAAAAATTTAGCCCTACACTAAAAAATGATTGGCGGTATTTTTAAATATTTAAATTTAAATTATTAGATGTTAATAATTTTTAAACACTTTCAATAAATATCAAAATAATTTTATGCAAAATATACTCAATTGAATGGACATTACAGGACAATGATTGACAGATCTATTATTTGTGACAAATCATGTGTATTGAACATTTTTAATGTTAATCCCTATTGACAAGCTAACAAACAAAAGGAAGAAAGGCGATTCTATTATTTGTTCATATATTTGAATATTAATTATCAATGTCAAACGAAGGGAGAAAGTTGTGAAAGTCCATTGTCCAGTGTGCAAAATGTTTTTGTATTCATTATAAATAAGGTCTATTATTATCCTTAAAAAAGTGAAATTAAATATAGGGAAACGATTAGCTAACATTACAGTATGCACATGGTTCGTTAGCATGCATGTTGCGAAATTACTCATAAAAAATTGAAGGGAAAATTTGTCTTGTGTCTTCTGTCAATCACTTAATCACAATTTGCATGCATTAAAATGTAACTAACTTGAGAGAGCATAAAAAAATGTACATAGGTCAGAGTATGTTTACCAAAATAATGTTCCAGACAATAGTGTTTGTAAGTTTCTATCAACTTCAGTTTGTTGAAGGGACCTAATTCTACTTTAATCTGCTTTATTTATAGGTTTTTTTTTGTATGCTAAAAAAATCACAACAATAAGTTTAATAAAAAAATAGAATCACTTCCGGATTAATTGTTGCAATGTTATGAAACATTTAGATGACCATATGATTAACGAGCAAACTGTTTAAAGGTATAAAAACCGTTGAATATTGCGTTTTTAAATATGATAAAAAATATTTTAATTTCATATGTATGAAAACCTCATTTTTTATAATGACATCAATGTAAACAATAAAAAGATTGATTGAAAAAATGCGTTTATTTACTTTTACACAACAACTGATTTTAATAAATATAATATATTTTCATGATTATATATTCTAAATTCTCCATTAAAATAAAAACAAATTTTATTCCTATTTGTCATAATTGATAGTGAATAATTAGTGTTTATTTTCAATTTTCTGTAAAATTAAGTAATCTAGATTCTAGACTTAGCCAAATTTCCATATTTTGCCAACATTGTATTGACATCAATCATTATGTCCAAATTATATTGCGGAAACTCTTCTAGAAATGAATCTATAAGGCCACCCAACATAGCTCCTGTTGTCTGTGATACTGTCCTTGTCTCAGAATCATGAACTAATCTATTTGATAGATTTTGTATCGACCCTAATACCTCACGCATTGAAGAATCCATTGAATCAGATGAGGAAGAATGTTTTCTTTTATTTAAACTTTTCTTGCATTTTCAAGACGTGGTATCTCTGCTTCTCTTTCAATTCGTTGGTTTGAACTGGGCCGGATTGGGGCTAAATTTTCACGATTCCGAATATTAACCATTGATCTCGATCCTGATTGAGACGATTGAGGCTGGGGAGATGCATGCACACGAGTTAAATTTTGGGAAGAAATGGGGGGTATCATTTGTGAAGTGTTTGGTTCCTCATTTTCTTCTGTTTCACAGTTCAAATTATCCTCGGTTGAAGTTATGCCGTTGCAATATAAAAACCCCATTTTTTCAATAAGTTCATAATTGAGGATATCTTCTATTGAAAAATCACCGCTACCGCTGCTGGATATTGCCTCCACATCTTTTACTGCCTTTGCACGTTTACGTTTTAATGCCTCTAGGAGTTTCTTCGCCTCAATTGCTTAAAAAAAAAATCATTTTATACACACACGAACTCACACTCAATATCTATGAAATAACTTACATTCTATTCCAAGTGTTTCTGCAATCCGCGACATGGCTCTTTCTTTTTTCTTGGCATCCTTTTAGTCTGAATGCCTGCGGTCATATAGGATCTTCTGCCAGCTTGAGGTGTCGTGTCATTTTTTTTCACAGAATACGTTATGTTACGTATGTCATGAAATTCAAAGCTTACTAAAATATAATAAAATATCTAATATCATAACAAAACCATCGTCATAATAAAAGAAGAAGGCTGTATAAAATTTGGCATAATCTCACCTTCAATTAAGTTTCCTCTTTCATACAAATACAAAAAAAATTACAAAATTTTTCATAGGATTGACTCATTTTCTTGATTTGTTTTATTATTCATAATTTTTAATTATTCCTTTTCAGGGCTTCATGTTCCTTCATGATAATTCAGTTTTTCTTTTTATATTTCCATGATTTTAAGATGTTAATATTCAATATCATGTGAGATAGTCGTATAATTAATGTTCTAGTTATTTGCTAAAACTAACACCATTTCATAATAATGATCATTATAAGTAATCAATACTAAAGATTATTAATGTTTTTTTTTTTTTAATTTTATTATTAATAATAATTGTATACAATTTTTATTGTTATCATTATTTTTTTTTTTATAATAATAATAATAATTTCAATTTTAAATTTATAACAGTTAAATATTAATAGTATCAGGATTCAATTGTTGCTTTTTTTTATTATTTTAGTATATTTTAGAGTATAAATGTACGAATATGTATGTATAATAATAATGATAATAATTAATATTTTTATTCCTTTTATCGTGTTTTTTTTTTCATTTATTTGCACTTTCTTAGATTTGTTTTAAATTATATCTGAATTAAAAATTATTTTTATTATTTTTTCTTGTAACATCAATGAAAATATTTTTATTCAAAAGAAAATTTCATTTTAATTTTCTCGTCTTTAATTTTTTTTGTTGTTTAATAAATATCCTGAGCTATTGAGAGACATGTTTTAATGTTTAATATTATAATGATATCGGTTAAAAAATTGAACCTGTTTAAAGTTTTACAATTTTGGTATTTTTTTTTTTTTTTTGATAGCTGTTTAACGTAAAAAATGCGATTTTCATTATTATATTTCTGTGATTAATGTTTTACTTTAATAATTTTTATTTAATTTTAATATTTATGTTGTATGAAAATGTTGTTTATTATTTTAATTTTAATTTAATATATTATTAAAAAGGTACATTTAAAAGGTAAAACATTGCATTTTTATCTTATTTTGTAATATTATGTATTTTTTTTTTGAATATTTGTTTACCAGTTTGTTTTTCTTTTAGTTGATAATTTTATGTGTGTTTGTGTGTATTTATTTAATTTTTTAAAGCGAGTGAAATATTTTTATATCAGCTTTTAAATATCAAAAGTATAAAATATTGTAGTTGTTTTAAAAATTGTGGCATATGTTTATAATTAGATTTTGGGTAAATTTTTTATATGAAATTTGAGAGTTATCAGTTATTTTTTTTTTCTTTTTGGAGATTTTCTATATTTTCATCTTATTAATTTTCTTTTTGAAAGTTTCTAAGGAATTAATGAAAATAAGAGGGGAATAATATTTTCTTTGGTGTCGCATCTTGTTATTTGAACGAAACAACTCAGTTTCCGTTTATCTAAATTTTATTATATTTCGATCTGTACCGTGGCTTTGACTGGAAATTGAACACCAATTTCAATTTCTAAGCATTTAACGAAGCAATGATTTTTATACGAATTTGAACCTTAGTTTACGAGGATTTCTACAAAGACGTCAATTTCATCTAATTCGGCCACTGGGACAAGAAGTAAAGTTTCGATAGATCTGCGAAAGCTACGTAGATAAGTCGAAACTTTGAAACTAACTCCAAAAAAATGGATGAAGGATTCCTGAGCTATGGAGAGAAATTTTCGGACCCTTTTGTCCAAAGCCAGAGGTCAATCTTCAAAACCAATAAGTAACTCCAAAGAATTCATGAGTTCATCTTTGCAGCGCAAAAAACTTGACATCACTACGAAGGACCATTCTGAAGTAATGGCTAAAGAAATGTTATTTTTCATGATTAAAAGTTATCGTTATCCAAATTTTTCATGATTCTCTTACTTTCTGAGTTATGGTCGTTAAACTTTTTCTTATTATACTTCCATGTTAGATTATATAAAAACTCAGAGAAGTCACGATAAAAGTTGAATATTTTCTTACAATTTTTACATCTAAGTATATCATCATATAAAAAAATATACAAATAGAAAAGTTAAATAAAAAAATATTTTGCATGCCTTTAATCCTAAAGTCGACGAATCATTCTTACTTGTAATCTATATATTTTATCTTATAATTTTATAATATTATTGCAATTTTTTCTTATTTTAATACCTTATTTTACATATTTTATTTATCATAAATCAGTCGTACCTTGATATTTTCATTAAAAAAATTAAATGAAATAATGATGAAAAAAAGAATAAAATCCAATTTTTGAATACTTACTTTTTCAGAATAAAATCAATAAAAATTATCATAAAATAAAATAAAAAGACCAATTTAAATAGGAAATTTTATCAATTTATTTTCTTAATTTCTAATTTTTCATTAACTTTTAAACTTGAACATTAAAAAAAAAGTTAATATGATAAGAATTTTTAATGATCATGATGAGATAAAAATGTTCATTAAAAAAAATGATTTTTTCACTTAATCACTAAAAATAAAATAAAATACTATAATTATCCAGTCAATTCAATTGTATCCTAAACTTAATTTTTATATAATTTAAATTTAATAAGAAAAATAAATTTCTTTAATCTATAATTTTAAAGTTTGTTATTTAGAGCTAATATTTTAAGATCAATGATAAAAAAATTACATTTACGTACACTCGATAATCATCGGTTGATTTGATTCAATTACACTGGGTCTCTGAGGAGGTGTTGGACCATTATTACCAGAATTTGGTCCGCCTCCATTTTCACCGTTTTGTGTCAAATGTGATAGGGGGTGGTGTGAAGAAGGTTGATAGTGTGCACCAGGCACTGAAGAATGTGATGTTGAGGGTTTATTAGATTGTTGGTTGTTGTTGTTGTTGTGATTTGGTGAAGATGATTGCAAGTGATGAGGAGAAGAGGAATTTATCATTGAATTTGAATTGTGATTTATATGTCTTAAATGCGGATTTGATTGTTGTTGTTGTTGAATTTGGGAAATTGGAACTGGCTGACCTTGATGGATTTCATGATAAAATTCACGATGATGATCAACTAATTCATTGTGTTCCTTATCATTAGGACCTGATTCAAAAATTACAAAATTAGTATTGAAATTAAAAAGAAAACTCAAATAAAAACTCACTCAAACATTCTGAAGTAGCAGCAGCAGCTAATGCCAATTCTTCTTCAATGTTATTGGGCTTGCAACTTGTCGTTTTCCAATGTGTACGTAAACCGGATGCACTGATATACTTTTTATCACAACCCTGACAAACATAGGGTCTATCATTAGTATGAAGTCTTTTATGTAATTTCAAATGCACAAATTGAGTAAATTTCTGGGGACACAAATCACATGCATATGGTTTTTGACCACTATGAAGTCGTAAATGGGTCTTGAGATTAGAAGTTGATGAAAAACGTTTTTTACAAATATCACATTGGTGTGGTTTTTCTCCTAAAATTAAATGAAATTAAAAAAATTTAGATTGATATTTAAATTTTAATGATCATAATTAACTCACCTGTATGTACAAGATGATGTTTTTGCAAATGTGCAAGTTGTGTGAATGATTTTGTGCAAACATTACATTTAAAAGGTCTCTCTCCCGAATGTGTCCGTAAATGCACTTTCAGATTTGACAATTGACCAAAAGTCTTGCAACACACATTGCACTCATAATGCATCTTGCCATCACGTTTTTTCAATGGATATGGTAAACTACGATATCCTCGGGATCCTTGGGAATTTGGACTCATTGGACTTTCACTGCGTCGACCACTTGAATCATTGGGACTCAAACTGCATGGCGACATTGGACCACTTGGTGATGTGAGATGTGTAAGCGGGGATAATGGTCGCATAAGTGGATGTGACAGGGAAAGTTGACTTCCATTTTGTAGTTGGATGAGCCCACCTGAGGATGCGTGAAGAGTGTGAGCTGATAATCGTTCATAATGTCCACTGTTTAATGGTGGTGAGTATGTTGATGATGGAGATGAATTTGAAATTGTAATGTTGTTTGGAGATGCATATACGGTGTATGGATATGGTGGGGATGCGCGTTGATGTTGACTCTCATAAGGTGATGCAATATTTTGTCCATTTAATGGTGATCGACTGTTGTATACGTAATTTGCTTGTTGTGGGGCTTCCATTGGGGCCAGTGCAGCAACTGCTGCTACTGCAACACTACGAGGAACAACGATTTGTGTTGTTGTCATGAGAGATGCATTATTTGCTTCATTATTGTTATTGATTGGATTATTTTGAGAATTTGAGCTCGAGTCTGGACTACAAGCATTACCGTAACGCTGAGATTTCTTATATGAGTATGCCATTTCAGTTGGTGATGTAGGAGGTGGAGTTGCATTTGGCTGACGATTCCTTGATGTGTTATTAGAAGACTCATTTTCCATTCGATTTGCAGTCAAAATTGTCTCTAAGATACTTGAACTTGGTGGTGTGTAACGCATATATGTTGTCGTTTCAGATGATGATGATGGAGGTACTGGAGATGTTGTCTCAGCCTCATAATGTAATTTTTTCAAAGGAACAATTGCATGCGGTGGTAGTTCGCCATCTAATACTATAACGGTACTCGTTGCTGGTGTTGTAATGATACGCTTTGGTGATCCAACAACAACTGTCGATGGTACGTTAGTTAAATTTTCAGTCATTTTATTATTATTATTAAGATTATTATTATTATTGTTACTACTACTATTTACGACACTATCTGATGTATCTTGCATTGTTTCTGGTGCAAGTTTCCGATTCTTAAATTCATACTTGAGGGGCATTTTCATTTTAACCTTACGATATTCATTTTTGTTTGTATCATTTAGGATCAGGTCACACTTTTGCTGGGTAATAACAGTCTCTTTTGGCTCAATTGCTTTTTTGGAACAGTCTAATACATAATTATGTTCACTCTCTTCACTATCACTTGAGTCTTCGGGTGGTGTAAACCCGTCATCATGATACCCATTACTATGATATCCCTCATCAGATCGTACCGAGCCGTCATTTGGTGTCAACTGATGTTCATGTGACAATGGAGACGGCATATCCTTTTCTTTACTTTCACCACGTCGCACTTCACTACCGTTTGCTGAAGTAGTTTGATCATGTTTCATCACAACCCTGACAGGAGAACTTTGCCTATTAATATTTTGAACAATACGGGATTCTCTTAAATTCAAAACACTCTGATGATGCAACGAATTTGTTTGATTTTGTCGTACATTGTGATGATGATGTGCATGATTGACAATTTGAACAGGAACTGCAGAAAATTGATGATTATTATTATTATTACTTGAGTCTGTTAGTGTTGGTGGTGTAGGACATTTCATTTTCTTTGCAGCAACTGTGGTAGTTGTAGTTGATGATGGAATATGCAATCCCATCACATATTTGACATGATTGTAAGCAACATCGGGATGCACTACAGGTTGAGTGGGATTTTGTTGGTTTTGAGATTGTTGTTGTTGTGATGATGGTATTACTGCAAAAGTCTTTTTTAATGCCTCCTCCTTACAAATTGAATATGTAGCACGTTCAGGATCGATATCGTAACCGAGTCGTTTTGCAAAATCACGACAATACCAGACCATTAACTCTTCATTTGGCATAATATCTCTTAGTGTATAGAAGTATATGTGTTCTTGGTGTTGACAAGCAACGAGATTCATTACGGAGAAGCTGTAAGCCGATGCAACATATCGCATCCAATTGGCTTGAGATGTATCGGACCCGTCCAAGTAGTAGAAGTCACTATCTTTGAATATCTGTTAAAAGAAATCAAGAAGAAAAATTATATAAATAAGTGATTTCTTTTCATATGAGACTTAAAGATGAGGGTTTATGTTACATTTTTGTTAGCAAATGAATAAAAGATTTTTGATAGAACGTTCAGTACCTTAATATTTCCAAAGGACACGTGTCTCAATTCCTGCACCTATGTTAAAAAATAAGGAAAATTTTGTATTTACAGTTGTATAGAAGAGATATTTTTTGAGAGACGAGAGTTCCAAAATTTGCTTTTCATTTTAATTCAATAGCACCGAAATTCAAAGAGAGTTAAATTTGATTAGTCTTAATATATTTTCAGGTTAATAATTTTTTTCAAAGTAATTTAAGCAAAGAATGAGGTCTTAATAATTTAAAATGCCAAGCACCATTGGAATTTAAGGGAAAGGTTTCTTATTTACATGTTTTTTTTTTGTTTGGGTGTAGGAAAATAAAAATTCAACTTACCCTCCAAAAATACCTCCATTGTGATTGTTCTGTTGGCTTATTTGGTGTTCGAACGCCCTCGAATGGGCCAAATCTTGTACCTTTTGGTATGACACCAGTACTCCAAACACCTTCAGTCTATTTTTTTTTAAAGAAAAATTGATTAGTATCTAATTTTTAAATTCAATTTGAGAAAAAAATTCGAATACTTACCGGAGTTGTAGGTGTTGATAATACTAATGATGGTTTTAATGTTAAACTTCGGGGTAGTGTTTTATCTGCACGTCCCAAAGTACCACGCTCACATGGCACATCAGGAACTATATAAACAGCCAGTCTTTCAAAATCTTCTTCACGCATTCGTGTTACATCATAGTCTTGTTGTGGCCCCGGTGTGGGACTTCTTGAGTGTGTCGTCTGTTGTTGTGGCATTTTTTTAATATTAATTTAACTGTAATTACATAAAAAAAGACAAAATTCATTAATACAAACGCGTCATTAAGTAAATTTATAAATAAAATCACATTTTTCAGTATAATTTTTTGAAAATTTTATCATACAACGCCTTTTATTTCTAATTCTACGCTCACATAGAAACACATAAAGGAAAATTAATACCCAATGATTCGAAAATAAGAATGACGTCGAATTGAAAAATGAAAATTAATTTCACTCCACAATAAAATGTAAAATTTTTAGGTTTTTTTTTCTTCAAGTATTATTTATAGTAGTACAATTTTTAGCCTTACCCCTAGACGAGGTTAGCCAGTATAACAAATCAACCAACACAGACTAATAAAAGTGCATTGCCAATGAAATTATTTCACTACAAATAACAAGTTCGTTAAAATTTCGTTAAAAGTGGGGAAACAAATGTTGCACTTTAATGGATTTTTCATTAAAGTTTCCTTCAATCCTTTCCAATGGAACTTCCTTGTTGTTATGTAGAAATAAAATGAACATACAACGATGAAAATCGTTCAGAATGGAGGTTTATAGGTGAAGAGTAAGGACGAACCGGTATGCAACGTTAATGCAGTGTGTTGTACAAGAAACACAAAGCGATAGTGAGAGTGATAAAAAAAACTTTTCACTATTATTCTTATTATAAAATAAAAAGTAATTCGAATACAAAATTTCAAAGTAATTTTACATGAATTTCATTCCATTTAAATTCTCGATTTCTTCACAAATGACTTCCGATTCTTATCTCACTTGAAATATCTCTTATTTTAAGATCAAAAATCGATTTTAAATGCATTTCCTTTTTTTTATTATCTATGTAACGTAAAACAGCAGCCGATAAACTGAAATGAAAGCATAACAATAAGGAAAAGTGTATTCATATGTACTTTTACCTCTACTGACCCAGTTCTTTGTGTATGTATGATGCGCGCGATATGCATTTTAGCGCATGTAATGCACTTTTCCATATAGAAATAGAAATATCCTGATTCTGTACATTCGTATTCATACAGAGATGATTTTGAGGGGAGCTTTCATTATGTTATTGGTTGAGCTTTTTTTCGTTAATTTTACTATGATACTATAAATAATCCCAAAAATAGAAAATGGCACTCCCGATATGGCTCGACACGAAATTTTTTTATAAAAAAATAAATTATCATCTTTACAATATCCTTCAAATTCAATTATTGTTTTTTTTTTGATTGAAAATTATTTCTTATGAGTTGCCTTGACATTTGAAGAAATGAATCTATTTTTAACTTAATTAAAAGAAAGTTGTTTATTTTTAGATAATTTCTTTTGACTTTGAATTATTTTTTTATGTTGACGTAACACAATTCGAACGGATTGTTGCAGTGGGTCCGTTTGTAGGTTTGAAAAATCGTATCTCTGCGTAACAAATCTGAATCTCCACACAATTCTAAGAATAATCTTAAAAAACAAATTTTAGTTTAACATCAAATTGAAATCACAAACAAAGCCTTGTCATATTCAGTAATAATAAATATAGGTCGCAAAATTCAATCATTTATTGAATTAACGTAATAGACCGCTGTTGGAAGTAAAACAAAAAAAAAACTTTCTTTCACGTGTATTCAAATCATGTGAATTCTCATATTGTGATGTAAAACTCGAAAATACACTTGAATAGGCAGACATTTTATTGTGTAACAAAAGTTTCTTCCTTTATCACAAGCAAAGTAAATTGTTTTTATTATTATTTAATTTATATTTCAAAAACTATTATTTTATACTGCCACGCGTGTCATTATTTACTTCATTTCATTTTATTATTATATAAGGCATCAAAATATTACGTCTTTGAAGTTTCAAGTCTTATTTATAAATTTTTATTATTATTCTGATAATATTTCGATTTTTTTTTTGAATTTGCAGTTATTTGCCCTTTGTCCATGTGTCTGATGTACACGGGAGTGAATTTAAGATCGTGCCTGAAATTTGGAATAATTTTCCAGGTTCATTAATATTTTTCGAGACTCAGACCTGATCCATGACTCGTTTTTTCAATGCATCATCACACTAAATTACTCACTTTTTTACAATTAACGTTCCTCGATTAATTTTTATTTCATTATAATTAGAATTATTATAATTCCGGTTTAATTAAATAGAATCATCATATTTACAATCAACAATAAACAAAGTGTGTTGTTATTCATATATTATTACATCATATTTATTATACACACCGTGCATTTATATAAAAAAATTGAATAAGACGCGTCGTTGTCTTATCAAGTTCCGATGAATTCTTTCCGTGACTTTTTGTAATAACAACAATAAAATGCAAAATAATCAACAATGACACTTTTCCATATCAAGTCAATGTCGTAACTCACGTGTTATTGATTAGTAATGTTTAGTTTAATTTTTAGATAGAATTATTTATACAGTTATTTTTCCTTGTAAAATTCAATATTTATGATAAAATGCTTATGAATTTTGATACGTTCTTTTACATGTAAAGTTTTATCAAGAAAATTGTATGACGAATTGTGTAGAAGTGGAAACGCCTGGTTATTTCTTCAAATTTCAATTTATTTTTATATCATGACGTTTACAAGTCCAATAATTGAATATTGCTGCACTTGAATTTCACTAAATTTATATATTCACATTCGATATATGAAAAAGTAAATTGACTAGGGGTCACCAAAATTTAGAACTAAATTCATATTATTCACATAAAATTTCATGATTCAAGACCTTCTTCAATTATTTGTCTGAGTTCCGTTATTTATTACTTGTAAAAAAAAAAAAAATTGCAAACTAAATCAATTACACAATTCAAATTACATTAAAACACACATATGATATGCTATTGAACGCACATATGCATTTGATGTGACTTTAACCTTGTTTTCTAATAATAGTCCTACACAATAAAATTTAAACACATTTTAGAGGAAAAATTCACATGTAATTTATTTGTTATTCTATCAAAAAAAAAAAAAAAAATAATTTAAATAAATGTTCAATCAATTCAATTTTTGGATTTTAATACACATACACATTTTATTTTCTTGATTCCTTGTTGTTTGTTGGCTCACATTTTATTATAATTAAAATTATTATTTTTAATTTTTTTTATGTTGATTATGATGATTAATTAGAATGCAATAAACACGGAAGACGACTGGTATTATGTAAAAATTTCAAGGTGAATAATCGCACACACATACACACACACAAAAATACACAAAAAAACACAAAAAAATTAATATTTTATATTGATCAACTATTATCTCATCGATTTTCTATTTTTAAAACGAATAATTATGATTTGCCGGTATCTTATTTAAGTACCAAACAAAAAATTAAGAACAACATGGCAATCTATTTTGAGTTTATCAAGGATTTTCCGTCATTTTTCTCAAATGTTTTCAAATGTGAGATTTGGATCAGGTGCCAAAAAATGTGTAAAATGTGCATAAATATATTTAAAGATGCGTTGGTTGATGTTCGATCGGTCGATGTCTGATAAATCAGTTGTCGTATGTTTATTTTTATAATTTAATTTTAATGATGTTTTCATTTTTTTGATCTTAAGGTGTTGTCAAGTGAAATTACAATTACAAGTGTTAAGAAAGTTCAATTATGTGGAATTTTTTGACATCTGACGATCTTATTTTTGTGTTTTCGGTTTTCAAGGAATGGTGGCGTTGAAACAGACTAAAGGGTATTGGTAATGAGGATAAAATGTATGTAAGATGATTCTTGAGGTTATGAGTTACTTGAGCTCTCGTCGAGCTTATCTAGCTTTATTTGATGAGGCTAAGTAAAAAAAAATTCTTTCAAATTTCGAATCAAATATCCATACATTGTCCAAATCTCAGAGGTAGCCAAGCTACCCCAGCTACCCCTGATAGATACGCTCCTGGCTCTCGAGCTCCATAAATTTCAATTCATCTTAGTCAAAAAATTTATTTCCGAAAAAAAATTGTCTCATTAAGCACGTGGCAAACAATTTCAAGTTAGTTCCTTAGAATTTCATAATTTATTTATTGTTCAAACCAACCACGAGTTAAATTAACTTTAAAAAAAAAAACATTTGTCTGATAAAACAAAAAAATATTTATTCTTTAACAATCAACATTGAATCACGTATATCACGTACACGCTCTGTAAATGGACATGTGACTGCCAAAGCCCACACATTAAATATCAAATATACAAAAAAAACCCTTTATTTCATCCATTGAGCAGTTAAAATTACATCACATTTAAACTAAACAAATCAATTTAGCCTCAGAGTAATAAAAAAATACAATTTTTTATTATTTTTTTCATACATGTGTGCTAATTCATTGTCAAGGTTACACAATATACTGCATGTATTTAACTGTTTTTTTTTTTTAATTTTAATAAGGTATTCGAGTTGAATGAGAAAAATGTTTTTTTTTCATACAAAAATAGAGTCTTACCTACAAAAAGGGCTTCTATTTACTTTAAATATAAATTTAATTGTTATTTTTATTACTACTAAAAATTGAAAACAGTAGTTTATTTATTTTAATGTTCGTTATCAGTTTATTTTGTGATTAGAAGAAAAATTTCAATTGTTTTTAATTTTTAATTGATGATTAGATTAAAATAATACACTTTCAATTTTTTTTCAATTTAATTTCTCTTTTATAGTTTGAAATTATTAAAGTACAACGCCATGTTTTATTTTGTTTTCCCTTAAAAGTAATTCTTTTTTTCCTTTAAATGTTTTCTTCAGTAATTTATTTACGCAGTAATTTGAGTTCAATCACTATGTAAAAACTAAAAATCTTCGCACATCTTACTTCGATAAAAGTTCAAAATATATAAAAATTCAGTATGTTAAAATTTTAGTTTGGCTTTTCCGCTGTTACTTAATTTTTGATTGAACTTAAGATTTTTATTTTTCAAAATAAAATTTTTCCCCTAAACTTTTTCGTTATTTCAGTGTGTTTACAGGAGTATGGTTTTGTTATTATTTAATGAAAATTCCAATTTATTTATTATTTTAAATAACAAAAAATGTTCAATATAGAGTACGTTTATACATAAATTGTGTTTGTATGTGCTTATGTTTAACGAAATCAACCTTGAAAATTTTTGTGTTGCACTTTTGAGTGCATCATCGTGTGTACACAAATTGTGTACATTCATAGAATATTGCGCAGGTCATTTATGATGCACTTACACACGGTATGTAAAGAAATTGTGTGTTGACATCATAATTTTCTTTTATATTTTTCTTCCTGTATATTGAGATGCATTTCTTGTGTGAGGTGTGTTTTTTGTTGGTTAGTTGAAATTATACATTGGATGATATGAATGCATGTGTGTGTGTGTATATGAAAATTTCCTGGGTTTTAATTAACTTATTTTAATATGAAATTTTATTAAAAAATGTAATTTAATACATTTAAAGGATCTCCTTAGAAAAAATGTGCCTTGAATTTCAATCAAAGTAAATTTTTAAATCTATGCAACAAATAACCTTGTAATTTTCACTGGTGCAATTCAAAAGTACATATATTCACATACACACACACACAATTTATAATAATTTATTATGTATCATTGCTTCATAGGTTAAAAAGAGACCAGACACCGACACTTTCCATTAAATTTTATTATTGAGCTGCATTCATTGGACAGGAAATCACTGTACAGTGTACGACAATACACACATACCATTGATACGGAAAAGGACAGTTTTAATGAGTATTTCATTTCTCATACATACACATAAATGCATGAAATTGTACAAACATAAACCATATTTGAATATAAAACAAAGACTTACTTTTATTTTCGTTCTAGATTTCCTTTTTCTATTCACTCTCACTTTAAATATTTATACTGCATATATATAGAAATATTTTTTTTTTCATTTATTTTTAATTGTAAAACAGTTTTTTTTTAATGTTTATTTTTAACTGCAATTACCAAAAATAGTCACCTATTTTTAGTTTGATTTTTTTTTAATTTGAATTGTATTTTGATTGATTTTATTTTCTTTTAGTATAGATTCAATGAATGAAATTTAATTGTAATAGTAAGAATAATTGATGCACAGAGTTGTTTTATTGTTGTAATAAATTATTTGGCACATAAATTTCAATTAATTTTAATTTGAATTGGGTCGGTATTTCCTGGTGTTTCATGATCAATTTTTTTGTTCTTTTAATTTAAAAATTTTTCTTAACTTTTTTCTTAATTTTTTTTATTTAATATTTTTTGTTTAAATATTTAAGAAAATGCACTGACAATGTCACTAAGAACACTGATGAGAACATACTGGGCGCACAATCATATTTACTGTATTATTTTGTTTGCTGATGCTCGTTTTCTATGCCATTCTATTGCTTTTATTAAAATAAAATGTGTAGTACAGTGTGCGCCGTTAAAATATATATATAATATAATTTTTTTTTTCTAAACAAAATGTGCAATAATATTTATATGATGTAAGTGTAGAACCGAACTGCGACCGATATAATTTATATTGTATATGTTTATATATAAAATAATGTGTGTAAGTCAAGTGCAAGATCGTTTAGATTATATATATATATTTAATTATAATCATAATAATATTATTAAAAATAGTAGAGAATGGCTATATTATGAGACTTAACTTAATTAATCGGATTGTGATGCATTTTATTCACAAATTTCATTTTAATGGAAACGTCTGGTGTTTTGTAAGTTCTATTCGTAACTTCTATTTATGCTGAAAAAATACCTTAATATTCAAAAAAAATATTTTGCAAACAACAAGTCGCCTCCATTAATCGACTTAAATAGTATCATCATCAACAATTTGATACAAAAAACATATCAAATAAAAATGAATGAAAAATAACACACACAAGCAAAAAAATAACACATGCAATTCTTCAATATCAGAGTAATTGAATGTACTTGCGATTTATTCTGAACTAACTGATTATAATATGTGTGACTCAGGACTCACGTGTTTTGATAAATCTTTGTAACATTATTTTTTTTTCAAATTACCTGCAAATAATAACAATAATATTATTTAATTTTATTTTAGTTGACACAGAGAATTGTGGATTTCAGTACTGCCTTTTAAGACACATTGTGAAAATAATAATTGCATAATATAAAAAGTTAGCTTGTGGTTTATGTTGCTGTTGTTATATTATTTTTTTTTGTAATTTCAAAATAAAACTGTATTGACGTTATATATTCTTTCTCTTATGATATTTAAATTTACAGTGAATTTTCAGAAAAAAAATAAAGGATTTTATTTAATTTAATATTTTTTTTCAATAACTTTTATGTAACTGACAGTTTTATACGGAACAGGTGGATTTGGAGTCACATGTTTGGTGAATCTTTTCTCTCTTTAGTTGTTCTCGTTGATTTTTTTTTATTACGCAATTAGTTGTGAATTACATTCAGAGTCGCTTCAGGACGTAAGAGTAACTTGGATAATACTTTGATTCTTATTGTAACGGGCTTTAAAGGCAATTTTGAGTGCATGTTTTTTGGATGAACAAAAATGCAATTAGTGAAGGCCACTTATGCTTTGTGTCTGTTTGTGTTAAACGTTAAGATCGATATTTTTAAGATTTTCAAGATAAATAGGGTGGCTATAAAAGCCTGCGCCCAATTCATCAGTTTAGTCTAATGTGCATAGATGTAATCATCATTTAAGCTTTTATTCTGTCTTCTTCCCAAACAGACATCACACTTATCTAGCCTCTTAAACTAAAATCGCTTACATTCAATTACATTATACTTTTGAATAGAAATTTCCTTTAAATATGACCTTTGATTCGTATTTCATGAGATACCCTTCAAGATATCCCACGTAATCATAATTAAATCATTAATCTTTCACTTTCCTTATTTTTTCCACACATTTTCAGTAAACATTCTCTCACATGTGTTCCTTATCATAAATATAGATCTCTAATACGTTAAATAACATTTTTTTATTATAAAATTTATTATTATTATTAAATTTATTATTAAGTTTATTCTTAGAGAAGGTCAAGTCCAAGGCCAGTAAACACAAGTGAATACAAAATAAGAGACAAATTCAATTATATAGCAAAGTTCTAACATGCATTTTACAGATATGAGTAATTTTTTTTTCAATTTTATTATTGTATTATATATTATTATTGTACAAATAAAATAAACAAATGGTCATTGTTTACATGTGGAATGCAAATTTGTAACGTGTGTGTAAACTCTCAAGATCACATCAATATTGTGCAAAAATTTATAATAAACATTACGAATTCCTGTATCGATAAGATTCTTGATAAGGGTAAACCAATGTCAAATTCGATTTCATTATTTATTATTATTAATATTTATTTATATATATTTGTATTATTACAAAATTAACATTGATTATCACACTATTTATATTGATTTATTAGTTTCCTAAATGTGGAAATAAATAGCATATGTGTGTTCATTTTATCGTAATTTTTATGTCAAATGAAAAAAAATCTCATTCATATCGTTATAAATCATCATACAAGTGCAATGTGTCTAAGTGCATAATATAAAATGCATTTTAATAGAAATGCAGAAAAAAATATAGTTGTCTCTTTCACTCACATTGAATTTAGAATTCTGTTTCAATCGAAAACTGCATACATGAGTTTTGAATTGTATGCAGACTGTGATGTAAACTTCAATGTTAACCGTCATGTATACCAATGATTTTTCCTATGCAATTTTATTTCATAAATTAAATTTTAATAAAAATTTCCATAGAAATGGAGCATTGGCAAAATTTTGCTCAATGATAATTGAACATACCTTCGAAAGTCATTAAATTTAATTTTTCATGACCGTGAATGCATTTTTATGTCTGAACGAATTGATTTAAGTTTTATGCGAATTCCATTCTTATCGTTCAAGATTTTTTTTATTTATTTTGAATCGAAAACGTGAGTGCTTTTTTCAATGGAATTTGAACAATTTTGATGAGAAATTGAATGTTTGCTGAGAAGACGCTGGGCCCTAATGAACAAGACCTAATTTTATGAATTTTGATAAAAAATTTACAGAGTTCTTCATTCAAGTTCATTTAGAATATGATTGAGATTTAGAATTAGTCATCTCGCTTTTTTTGTGCCTCCAACAATATCATTCAAATAATTTCAATGTAACGATAACTAACCTACCATAATCTGTTTTACATTAAATTTAAAATTCAAATTAAGGATAAGCAACGCTTTTAAACTTGTAACTAAAATTTCACTTTCTAAGGGATATGACCGTAAACGAGGACATCTGGTCACTTACTACATTTCCTTATATGTGACTTTGCACTTTAATTTCAAAAACCCTTTGCATCATTTGATAGATAGCAATTTTAATTGTCTTAAATTTTGAATTAAAAATATTTAAAATTATCAAACATATATGTGAAATAAAAAAAAAACAATATTTATATTTTCATAACAATAAAAATGAAATTTACACACAATTAAACATAAAAAATCGATATGAATCCTTTTGAACCAAAAAAGGCATCGCCTTATATTGAAAAGTGCATCAAAGGATATCATTAAAGGAAATCGAGCATCTATGAACAAATGAAAACAGACAACAAAATACTTTAACTGACATATAAAATTACACAAAAAAAAAAACGTTGTGTCTCTTAAATGTAATGTAAGTAATATGTAAAAGCGCATGTCTTCGTATCATTTTTAAAGTTTTTGTTTTATTTTTGAAAATGAAAACAAATAATAAAAACATTTAATTAAAATTTGTCTTATGTTTTATAGTGAAGAATAGAATTAAAAGGGATAATTTTTTATTAAGAAAAATATTAATTATAATCATCATAATCATTAAAAAGCTCATTTTAAAGTAAAATTGCATCGGTAGGACAATGAAAATTAAAAAAAAATCAAGCGGCTTTTTAACATTTCAAATTTTTTATATGAAAGTTTATATTATAAATTGTTTTACCTTAATTTACTTTAATTTAATCCAGAGTTTTCATAGGAATATTCGTTTCCGTTCACTATTTAATTTTAAATGTATAAATGTTAAATTTAAAATATTTTACATTAAATTCATGCGACGCTTATTTTAATTCAGTATTTTTATTATTATGATTTTATACCAAAAGTTAACTAATTTTATATTATAATTTTATAAAATGTTATATTGTTTTGTTAATTTTTTAAATTTATAATGTTTAGTATTTAATTTTTTTTATGTTTTAATTTTTATTTTAATTGTTTTTAATTTTAATGTAATATAAAAATTTACCTCACACGTTTAATTTATATTTTAATTAAAGTTTTAACTAAAGTAACATTGAAAAAACATTTAAAATTTATTAAAATGTATAAAAGTTTATATAAAAATATTGTTTATCATTATTATAATTTTTATTTTATAACTTTAAGTTACTATTTCCGTTCACATTACAAATTATTATTAAACATTATTCTTATAAATTACATTATTTATATTTTATTTTTAATATAAAGTTCATCATTTTGAGTTCATTTCAATTCAATTTATTCATTTTAATTTGAATTTAAAATTTTAATCTTTAGTTTATTTGTATTATTATTATTATATTATGTTTTTTTTGTGTTAATCATGATAATATTACAAAATAGTAGTAAAAAAACAGTTCTTACTGCACTGACAACTTGCATTTGACTGTATTATTTGCATCGGTTTCAAAAATTTTAAAATGAAATTCTATATAGAATATGAAATGTATTTTCAAATATTATTATTATTATTATAAGGCTACAAAAACATGTAGAATGTATATTTGCAATGCGCGCAAGTAAATTTTTGTTGGTATAGGTCTAGACTTGTCGTGTGTGTGCTACACAAAAAGGCGAATACGAACGATGCAGTCCTTGCACAACATTATTTTCATTGTACTATGAAGCTATGAGTGTGTATTTCGACGAAAATTTTGTTTTTCCTTTTATTTTTTTTTTTGTGTTTTCATGTTTTTAGTTAGTTAGTTATACAATGTATAATGTATATGGAGCCACATTATGTTTAAAGGAAAGCAAAAAAAAATGTATTCCGAGTAAAATGTGTAGTGCATTTCATGTTAAAAATAAATTATAAAATGAAAAAAAAAATTTGATGTAAAAAGCTATTATTAAATTTAATGCCGAAGGTTCTATCTTCAATATGTGTATGATGTGTGTGTGTGTGTGTCGATCCTTCAATAGTGCTGCTGTTAAGGAAAGGCCGTGTTTGTATTGACAAGTGAAATTTTACAGCAAAAATGATGAAGAAGAAGAAGAAATATTTTAAAATTACTTTCCAAAGAAAACTATTTCCTTATTGACTTTTATATGTGTGTGTGTATGTGTTTTTCTATATTAATAAACTTTAAAGTAAATTTTCTAGAAGAAAATCGATTTATTTAGTATCTGTATGTAGTATGCCCTGATGATTATAAAAATAAAAATCAAAATAATTGTTGCTTTATCTTATTATGACTCAAAAATAACTTTTACTGATCAAATTCAAGCAAAAAGTCGAAAATAGATCAAAAATGTCAAAGCAATGTTTGATAAAATTTCAAAAAAGGCTTCAAACTCATTTCATAAGTAGCCTTTGTGATGTTAAATGGGTTCAGAAATATTTCGGGTAATCCAAACTCAATTGACCTTAAATTTTCATTAGATTCAAAGGATGCCAACCAAAGTATACCTTCCAAAGATCAGCCATGAATTGTACGAGAGTAAAGAATTTAAAGCATTTTCATTCAAATTCATTTTTCGCATAACTTCTGATTGCGTGGTAGAAAAGAAAGAAGTGTCCCTGGTTTAATCACCAAAATTAATAAAAAAGGGAGCTCAATCGATCGAAGCTAAAATTTAATCGACACGTAATGCGTTTTTTTATCATCAAAATTTTCTATTAAAGTTCGTGGTGCATTTTTCCAGTTCAACACCCTTTTACCTAACTATAACATAATTTTCATGTGTCAATTATTACCTGATCGCTTATTTCCTTTTATTAACACTTCCTAGAAAGGTGAAAAACGAATTTTCAATCATAAAATTTTCCAATGCAGGTGAAAAAAAACACAATACATAAAAAATTTAATAAAAAATACTACATCAAACAGAAAAGTTTAAAGAGACACACGCTATTTTTATGTAGAAAAAGTAAAAACAACAAAATTATTTAAAAAAAAATATGAATAAATAAATGAAAAACATAACAAAAACATAAAGTGCATTGAACTCATCCTCGTCACTGTCTCCATAATGTCTGTATATTGGTGTATGTAATATACAAAATGCATATTCGCCACATATCCCCGCAAACATTCCCTTTTTATGTACATTGTACACACACACATATGCATTTTCAATTACAAATTCAATTTCACTACCAAAGCACGATGATGCACCAAGGAAATATATGCATATCATGGATACTACAATTCAACGTGCGGGAGCAGCTCTCCTTTCCAAACCATGAAATGCATGCAAAATCTATGTACATACGCAAATATACACAAAATGTATATTATTATTATTTTATGTGCACTACACCTGACTTTTGTTGATTGTACGAGGTCGTTCAACCCTTTTTCCGTATATTTTCATACAGGACACACACAAAATTGCAATGAAAACGCAAGTTAAATGCTGCAATAACGTTTCAATGTTTTTGTTGTTTTTTTTTTTATTTTATAATTTTAAAATAAATTGTATGATTGTTTGAGTGTCTCTACATACAAAGCATAGTGAACATTGAAAGCCGAGGTGACGAAGGATAATAGTGAGGTAGGATTTCTATTTTTAACAAGAAAACGTACATTTCATTGTAAATTATTTCCGTGTTTCATTTTTTTTAATGCTATTTTCATGCACGAGTACGAAAATTGTATCCCGAATGGAAATTGTTTTTTTTTGCTTTAATTGAATTTTTTTTTTGGTTTCATTACAATTTCACTATAAAATTCAAATATGAGTAAATTTACATTAAAAAATTTATAAAATAATAAAAAATAATGATAAATGTATGTAAAATTAATTTTCATTCTCATCTGTTATGAATGAATAAATGAAGGCTCCTTTATGACGACAGCCATGCACATTAATGAGAATTATCGTTGTTTGTTCAAATGATTAAGTTTGCAATTCAATCATAACTCATATTTTTATTGTAATGTGTCTCATTTTCTCTTCTCCTGTCATTCCATTAAAAAGCGTCACTTTCTTTAGTGATGAAAATGATATAAATTCATATATTTATAAAAGGACAATGAATCACAGTTGTCTTTTTGGCATGAAAAGTATCATTTTGTCATATTCATCATGTTTCATGTCTTTTTTTTACAAAGAAAAATTAACAATTTCCAAAGAACATTTATTTAAAATAAGAATAAATGAGAACATTGTCTCATGTAGTTTAAATGTGACAACAAGAAAATTGAATTTTTGTGCCAAAAATGGAAAAATAAGTTGCTTTTATTTGAATAACTGACCTATGACAAGTAAGAATAAATTGGAAACGGATTCATTTTTTTTTGTAACAATAGAATTTAAATGTGAATTGAATTTTAAACTTACATCTAAGAGATCCGAGATTATGTTAAATTATGAGATGAGATAAGCAGCTCGTTGAAGATCCAGGGCTAGGTTATTTTGTATGAGATTTCTATAAAGAAAAAGAATAAATATTTTATTTAACTAAACTTAAGGTTTTATTATAAACTTTCTAGCACGAGAGAAGATTTAAAAAGAAATGGAGGAACAGAGAGAGCGAGAGAGAGTGATACAAAAACAAAAAGACAGAGAATAGAGTGAGAGGAAAAATTTTGTAATTCAATTTTCTCTTATCTGTGATCTTGTAATTGTTTCTCTCTCTCCTCTCTCTTTGTTTTTCTTCATTTTTTTCTCACTCTCTCAAACTATTCAAGAGCGCCACAAATTTTGTTTTCACTCTCTTTCAATTTTCAAGTTTGAACTTTTATCATTTGAAATTTCTAATTTTTACAAGTCTTTAGTAGATTTTTTAGAAATTTTCAACGTTGGTCTCCTTGATTTTCTATTTTTGGCTTCATTAATTTGACAGATCAGGAAAACGAGTAAATTTCATTTTGTTACATGAAACTACGCTTATGTTGAAATTCAAGCTCATATTTTTTTTAAAAAAAATTTAACATCATGCTAAATTTAACATAAAGTCAATGCACTCTTATGCATCGCGTATGTGAGCAACATTCTCACAACACTACACATTAAACTTTGTATGCTATTCTATTGGTTATGTGCTTCCAAGGCATAGAATAACATTACCATGACCACAGACAAGCAAAAATTTTGTGTGCTTTTTGCAAAATATACACAAAAATAGTAAAACAAAAAAAAAAAATATACACAACCCTTTTCCTTTTGTTTTTACTCTGCATTTTTTATGTGTTTTCTTTGACCATTTTCTGTTTTTTTTTCTGTGATCTTTCATTTCAAACTTTACTTGAAATTCTTGAATTTAATTCAAATACTTTTAAAAAGTAAAAACTTTTACAAACAACTCAGACACAAATGATATCAAAAAATAATCAAGAAAATAAAAGTTTGTTTTGAATTTTTCATTCCATTTTAAAGATTATAAGGAGAGATATGAGAAAAAATGTTTTACAAAGTTTAACATCAAAACTTAGATAAAAGTACAATTTAATTTCAAACAGAATTACATCCATTGAAATGAGACAAGGTGCTGTGTTCTCTGATACTATTGTTGTCTCGAAAATTTTACTTCTTAAAGTAAAAAAGGAAAAATTTTTTCAATAAAAGTTATAATGATAGTCGTAACAATATCTACAATCAAATTCAAATCAAATTAAATTTCATTTTTCATGAGTGTTTGTCTGTTCGTTTGTTTTTTCTTAGAAAAATTTTATTATTACTACTATTATTATTATTATATTCTCGACATCACACCGTGGTATGTTGTCTCGACAGTATAATCCCCGACCTACCCTTACACGTTCATTTAAATCCATACACACACACACACAGAATCGTCGTCTTTTATACGTTCGTATAAACACTGAAACGTAGTGTTACGCTTATTTAATGTTGTCGGGGGTTATGCACGGTCAAGGACACATCTAACACATAGAAGAGATGCACCAAATAATAAAAGAGAATTAAACATAAGAATTTAATAATAATATCATTCCTTGTAACAAAGAACTTTTTTTTTATAATTTTGATTTTTTTCACAGTTTCTCATTTTAATAAAGTAGCATAAATAATTTAAAATTACCAGAAAATTATTCATGATCACTGTGAGTTTATGAGTGATTCAGATGTTTATGAATATGGAAAAAATATATTGAATTCCAGGAAATTCTCTTTAAATGTGTGTTTAAATACCTGAAACATGAAATTACATGCAAATGATAATGTTGCTGTAAATAGTATTTTATGCTAGAAGACTGGGAAAATGAATTTCACGTACAAAATTAGCTTAATATTTTATGGAATTGAGCACGCGCTTTGTGACATTTACATGGACTTGGCTCTGCAAGGAAGTTTATGAAATTATCAATTTTAATTAGAACATTTTGGGATTTTTCATTTTATTCATTTTTTTGCCCAAATTCGCAAGACAAATATCTAAATTATGATTGAAACGCTTTTCATAGATGAACATTTTGGTGTTGATCCACTCAATGTTATCAATATTTCTAGTGATGACAATCAAAATTAAGTTAAAACGTTTAAAAAAACATTTGTTTGAAATTCCACTTTAGAATTTTATGATTGATATCCTTACAAAATTTAACAAAATAAAACAAGTGTCATTTAAGGCAGCGCCTTACCTTTTTCAGCATATTTTTGAATAGATGTTTGTTGACTGCAATTTTCAGTAAGAAATGAGCAATAAATTTCTTTTCAATATTTTTGTATTGTGACTCAATATTTCAATGTTTAATTTTTCACTTAAATTGAGAAATTCATTAAAATACCTTCAAAAATTTTTATTGTTTAACTTCATATTAAAACCGAGACATGACTATTTGCTTTTCAAATTATCACATTTCGGTATTTTTATTTTATTTTAACATTTAACTTTTTTTGTTGTATTTTCAATTGTTTTTCTAGACCAAAAAGGCATTGAACTCTGTGTTTTTTTTGGTTACATCTCAGTTAATCACCAATCATAAAGTAACACGTTTTTTACCATTTTTTATTGTGTGTGTGTGTCACTGCCAGTGTTTGAAAACAAATTTATAACTGAATCTTGATCTTTTTACGTCACATCAATATCATCATCATTTTATCATCATGTAACAAATTAAGATGATTCCCGAAATTAATGGAAAGGAAAAGAAAAAAAATCATTTCCTAGAAAAGTTAACATAACAAAAATTTTTTAGTATCTGTGTTACTTTTCTTCATTATTTTATTTTATATTATTATTATATTTATGAATTAAATAGTTTAAATCTGTATTGAATGTGTGTATATTTCATATAAAAAATGAAAAAAAAATATGAAGAATTAAAAATTCGACCCACATTTTTACCTCATTTTCAAATTCAATGTTAGCTGTTTGTACAGTGTACATTGAATATTGCATATCATACACAAACACACACACACATAGCCATACGTTGAAGTGCTGCTTTGGAATTCAAACTTTTTTTTTCTTTTCAAAATCAAAGCAATATGTATGTGTAGATAGACAGAAAAAAGTGTGTATTGTTGATTTATTTCATATTGTGATGTTGCTTGATGAAAGGTATTTTTTCGTATTAAATTTAACTGAGTTATCATATCATACGTACATCAGCGTACACGTACACGTGCATGTAAGTTAATATTCAAGTAGAACATGAAGACATTCATCAAAAGGAGGCCATAAGTTTATTTTATAACAATTATGATAAAAATTAATAATAATATTTTAAAATATTGATTACTACAATTTAAGGCTTGGATAAATTTTGAAAAAAAATTAAAATTAAATAAATTTTTGAAACAACTCATTGAAAAATGGATAATATTAGGATAGAATTCATTTTTTAATAAAATTTTTATTACAATAAAAATAATAATAATCATTTTTATCAAAATATTACACATTTCTAATAAAAACAACAACATTTATTCGTCATTTGAGTAGGTCGGTCATTGAACTTGTGGACTCTTGTGTTACTTCATTTTTATGCGTACACACAAACTTGCTGTATACAAAGGTACACATAATAATAACATAACATCATCGTTTATTTCATTTTTGTGCAAATATATGCTCGGTATACGATTTTGTGTCTATAATTATTTGCGTATGAAATGTAATAATGAAAAAAACATACAAAAGAGGAGAAGTAAGAAAGCTTTTTGAAATTTTGTATGAGGCATGTATATTCAAAAGTGTGTGTTAAGGTGTATGGAGAAAAGCTTTCATTATATGTTCGGTTTAGATGTTGATAAAAGTTTGATAACTGTCATTTGATTTTAAAGTGATGTGACTTAAAAATTGGATGTGCGATGAAATTTACCGGGAAAATTATCAGATTGTTACAAACAGACTGAAAATTAAAAAAAGAGAAAATTCTATCGTGTTTTATTACAGTTTTCAAGAATGTCAGAGCTGCAAACAGACCGCTGAATAGTAAAACTGTTAAAATCACAGTGAAGTAAGGAAAAAGCCCTAGACCTTTAAAAATCAGCTAGGACCTAAAAGTTAACTTCAGAACTCAGCGGAGCGAAGGTTAGGATAAGTTTTTCAAAAGCGTCACTATAAGTTCGTTGAATCGTTTTTCAAGTCGGAGTCTCACTTAACGTTTTTTTTGTTCTAAAACCAGGCTTAGCATCATACGCCCCAAAAAAGTTAATTCAAATGAATTTTTTTAATCATAATTTAAGATCAAATTTCACTTTTTTCTTATTATTTCATTTCATTTCATTCTCGAAATCAACTTTAAACGAATCCTCCCCTTTACACACATTTAAAATATAAAACAAAAATTCAATTCAAATTCCTTCTTCTTTTTTTCTCACTTTATGACCACAGGACACAAGTCCATTTTTTTTTGACCTGCACCCATTTTTTTGTTATTGTTGTCAATTTTTTGTGCAAAATGTGCAAAAATATTTTTTTGTCTCTCTTCACATTTAAAATAAATAAATAAATAATTGAATGGTCACTTTCCATTTAAAAAAAAATTCTATTCATGTTCTATTCTTAAAAAATATTTAATGTAAATGAAAAAGAATTATTTCCTGGAAAACATTCGTATTCATATTCATCTAACTATTACACAAATCATGTGAATACACATTGTTAATAATAATAATAAGAATGTTTAAAATACACAAAAAAGGGACATCAATCATGAAAAATGAAATAAAATTTAATCCTTGCATTGTTGTATTTGCATAAACTTTATTGAAATTATTGTAATATATTTTTGAGGATAAAAAAATGAGCAAAAGTTGCATGGAATTAGGATTATGCTCCCTTTAAAAATATTTATGATTAATAGTTTTTTGAAAGCTGGGCTAAATTTTAAATGTTATAAGAAAAAATATTTTTTTTAATTTTTTCATTAAAAATATCAATTTCATATCATTTTTCAAAAATTTTAAATGCAACATAAAAGTTGGCACGCACCAAATTGGTTCTTTGCAATGTATTGAAAGTTGAGTATTGACACATGACCAAACAAAAAATAATAAGAAAAAATGTGTGTATGATTTTAATTATATTATATTTGATAATAATAATATTACTGGTAAAGCGTCATTTCCTGTTGAAATGTGTTAAATTTTGAATGAAAAATTTGAATTGAATACCATTTGAATTGGATTTAAAAATTTTAAATAAATTCCAATCGGTTTTGATTCAAAGTTTCGATATGACATAAGAATTTTGTCAAATGAATCATTCACATTATGTGAATTTTTCGCAAGTGTAGGATTTGACCATGTGTGGTATTACGTGATTTTAAATGAAATTTTGTCGTACTTTGCCAATATTTGATAAGATCTTTAAATTTTTCGATTTCAGCCTTGACACGTTCTTGCAGAATTTTGTCCCACGTCATAATTTTAAGTTCATTCATTGAGTTCATTGTCAGACAAAAATGGAACTTATGCAATGATTTTATGTGAAATTTCGATCTGAAACGAAACAGGGACAGATAATTTTTTGAATTTAATGTAAGCAGTGAGCAGTTTTAACTAGTCAGAGCACATAAAATGAGTGATAATGATTCTTAATTTGAACAAAAGGTTTAAAAAAAAAACCTCTCAAAAAATTCTTATCCCATTCTCAAAATGTGCTAATGACATAAATAATATATGTTAATTTTTAATCAAAATAAATCATCCACAAAACAATCAAGTAAAATAAATGTACAAATGACATGATGAAGACATAAAATGATTAACAAAAGATTTGATTATTGAAAACGTCTTATAATAAAAAAAAATTAGTATATAATAAAAAAAACGTTGTAAATCCTAAAGCGATTCTTTCAATTTATTTTTTTGTAAATTATTTATAAGTAAATTTTTGACTAACATAAAAATCGCTTGTGAGTGAGTTTATGAGATGATGAAATACATATAAAAGTATAAAAAAAAGTTCGATAACCGCTTGAAAAGTAAAGACCTTGAATCAAAGTAAGCACCTGATTTACTTTTTTTTTAGCACACCTGATAATTTTAATTGTTCAAAGTAAAACGTCCATCATCGTTTACGACAGTAATTTAAATTAAAAAAAAAATAAAACTGAATTTCAATTTACTTGTGTGGTGTTTTATGTTGAACAATAAAATATGTGTAATGAACTCTATTTGACTTTTAAAAGTTTTTATCCTGCGTTTCTTTAACAAATTTTATTGTTTATGATCGTGTTGTGTGTTGTGTGATCTCCTTACATTTTTATTATTATTACGATTTACGTGTATTGTTACATGTATTTTTTACATTGGAGCTGTTAAAACATTTTTTTATGTTTATTTGCTTTTGAATGACGATTCCCTGTTGAAAATTGGATTAAAATGTGGTTTAACGTTATCAATGAGAGTCTGATAGAAGGATACTTTGAAGGGAAAACTTTGTACTACGGAAATTTAGAGCTTTAAATAAAATCCAATAAATGTACGTAACCGCAGAATTTACATCATTTTTAAATGTTATCACTAATTTCAAAAACCATGAAAACATAAAATAATGTAACATGTAATAATAATGATTATAATAACACACATCATGCAGGTAAGAACCTTTGAGAACATTGAAAGTGTTTTTTTTAATCAAATTATTAAAAGTAACGACCACTTACACTTAACACACTCACAGTTCCGATAAATTTACTAACTTTATCTTTTCAAGTACTTTTCTGGTAAATTTTGACATTTATTTCATTTTACAGAGAGTTTACATGCAATTACAATCAAAATAAGTATTTTATTATGTATGTATAAAAGTTCTAGAACTCATCACAAATTTTTATGTTACAAAAAAAAAGTTCTATAACTTCTTTCTTGTTATTACATTTTGCGCAATTGTAAATAAATGTTAGTACATATAAAAGTAATTCTGTGTAATTGAAGAGCGACCTCGACAAGTTTTCAGTTTCATTTGCCTTCTTACTTCTTCTTTCAGCGCGCACACACACACACACATGTTTTGTAAAAGAGCAAAGACCAAGCAGCAACATGAACACACATAAAAATAATATGTAATAATAATAATATTAAATGAAAAAAAAAATATATTAAATCATCATCCATGAGAATAAAGTTCAATGACTTTAATAATAAAAAAGTTCTTAAACGTGTATCATGTTTTTACTCTTAATGATTGTATGTGTGTACTTTGATGATGGTTCATGATCATCATCGCGTTTTGTTTTAAATGTTAGACACAGACATGAACTTACCCAGCATGGATTTCAATGTTAAATAAAAAGTATTGTTGTTATGCTTCGAAGATAGAAACATTGAAAAAAATTAAAGAATACCTAGGATAAAATAGATTTAAGAAGGAATTTAACGAGAAATGTTGAAGAAAACGAATAAGTGGAAGACGAAGAAGAAATAAAAAGAGAATAAAAGTCGCTTTTGATTTCTTTTAGAACTAGATAAGAATAAGTAGATATCAGAAGAGAAAAAAAAGAATGTACATACAATTATAATGAATAATAATACAATGATATATAAAGCCGGTTCACCTGCCTTTTTTTCTTTTACATGCATGAGTATTGTATGAAAGTGTCTTTGAACTCTAGAACATTTAAAAATTTCACTCTCGAATAAATGTCTCTCATTCGAAAGAATTTACTAACAGGCCATTAATTTCTAAGTAATTCTATGAATTTTTAATTGAAACAGCGTCAATTCACTTCTTGCTTCCCATGATAAAAATTTGATGGTATCCTACTTAGTAACCTCTGTAAATTTAATGATTTTTTTCGATCACTGAACATGGATTTCACATCGAAAACAACCTCAATCGTAATTTGATGTCGATTCAGGCGATCAATGAGTCAAGACATACATCTTAGAACGTGCATGAGGTCTTTAAAAAAGCCTTGATGAAACTTTTTCATTGCAATTCATCACATTTTGATCAATTAGAAATCTTCAAACATTCATCACATGACATTACTTAACATATAACTGAGAAATAAATCATTAAAATGAAATAAAAATCTTCATTTCAACTGAAATCGAAATTGAAGTTCAATAACAAATGTGTTATATAGAATATCATCACTCGGTCATTCAACTAACCGTCAATTCGTTATTTGATGAGTATCCAATTTTAGGTTTATTACCGTGATCAAATCCAATCTGTTACCATCCATGTTTAGATTGATTTTGCAAATTAGGAATAAGTTGTGAAAAATTTGGTATCATCATTCTTTTTTTTTGCAGACATAATTTTTTTGTGATCACTCAAGGTTGACGCAGTTATTAGAATTTAAGATTTTAAAAGATCATGCGACCGGACACCGACTTTAACATTTAAATAGAAATTAACGAAGCGTTTAATCGTAATCAACATCCAAGGCACTTAAATTCATGTGGTTCTGTGTTAAAATTGCCCACACTTTCAAAGTTTATTCACACCGACAAAAATTTTAAATCATGAATTTTATTAATTAAGTTCAAAAATATTTGATCAAGTCTAGAACACTATAAAAATATTTGTACGTGCTCTCATAGATGTTTCATATCAAAAATATTTTATGGTAAAATAAAAGGTGGATGACCTTAAAAATTTATTTTGCTAAGATCTATTTTATTTATATATTTCACAACATTCTTATTTTCATTCTTTTGATTCTTTCTTATACCTGAACGTCTGTGTGCGCATATTCCAATACACTTCCCACGATCAAATCGAGTCACACATAGAACATGATCAATTTTATTCAAACATGTTAATAATAATCAATTAAATTTATTTTGATTTCCTGTCTGTTTTTGTCTTTTTTTTACAGTAAAACATCAGTGTTTAATCCATTTAAAGAAAAAAACATCCTTCACAGTTATTTTAGAGGTTGTAATCAAAGCTTCCTTGAGAAAAATACTCTCACACCATAAAAAAAATCCTTTTTTTTCGTTCTCTAATCGATATGAAAATATTTTTTATTAAACAAGTAAAAAAAACCGTCTAATGCAGTATCAAATTATGGGAGAATATTTTTATTTATTTATTAAGATATCCTGCGACCACCTGACTCAAAAACACATGAAAAAAGTTGTGTAATAAGGTATTTGATCAAATAACAATAGATCCATCTAAATCCATCTAAAAGGATAAGATGAGATGAAATGAGACGAAGATAAACATAAAAAAAATGTACCGTATAAATTTTTTCAAGTGTCTAATAATAAAATAAAATAATAATAAGGATACGAATTAAATTTAATAATATTAAAAAAAATTGAGAAACGTTATTTTTGAATGGAGTTTTAAGTGCATTTAATTGTTTGATTTATTCATCATGCTTGGGTGGAACAAGCAGAATTTTCGACTTAAATTGAGGATGATCATTCAAAGTCATCGATTAAGGGCATTGATAAACAGACTGCTCTCAAAAGAGCACTTTTCTTTTGAATACAAAAAAATAGATCTGGTGTGTGTAAATAAATAAAAAAGAATACACACCTCTTAAAAATATTTCATAATGGATATTCTTTTTACGAAACATTTTTTTATTATAATTCTATGCTGGTTTGTTTAGAATTACAGACAAAACGGTACTTTTTCTTTTCTTTTGTCCTTTTGATTTCTTTTAAGAAATAACAAAAATAAATTTTAAGAAAGTTCTGAATGTAATAATCAAATTATAATCATTCTATTTTGATTCACTTTTAACTTAAATTACCAAATAATTTTTGAATTTAAGAAAATCCAGAACATAAAAGTGAAAGACTTTCTTTTTCAAGATTAAAAATTCATCAAAAAATTCTATATTTATATAATTTTATACATATTTTTTTTTTATTTTTGAAATTCCGGTCCTTCACCTTTCAACATTTTTTTCACCTTCTTAATTATCATTTTGCATAAATTAGCAATTAACACTTTGAATGTGTGTTTTTTTTTTGTATTGTAATAAAAATAGAATTGATAACGATTATTTGATCATTTCAACACCAGATGGCGTAATGAAATTTTATAAATGTGAGTCATGAAATTAAGCTTCCTTTTTTTTATTTTTTTTTTAATTGAATCATCATTGCAAAACACAAGCAAAATCTCAAAGACTTGGATCGGATTAAAATAATTCTTAATGAGTCGGAAATTCAGAATAATAAAATTATTATAAAAAATTATAAAAAATAAATTTATTAGTCATAACTTGTTTTTTTCCTCGTATCAATAGAATTTTTTGCTATTTTTCTATTTGTTAACAAATATTTTTTTATATTATTTATTTAATTTTCAAATAATATTATTTATTAAAAAAAACAATGATTGTCTAAGCTTACGCCACCCATACCCTGTACAATACACATATTTTATTACAGGTAAGTCATAGAATGCAAAAAAAACTATAAACTTATATAAAATAAAACAAAAAAAAACTTGTTATTCTGAGTTGAAAGAACTATTAATGTTCTTACGCTATATAAATGTAAATGCGTTGTTTTTTTTTTGTTATTTTTATTTTATTTATTCATTATTATTATTTTCTTTTATTATTGTTATTGTTTCTTACTATATGTGTATGTTTTATTTGAAAATTTAATTTAAAAATATAATTTCGTTTTCATTTTACACACAGACATTCAGAATTTGACCACTCAAAGTCATCGATTGATTAATTCTTATTCTTACTCATCAAATCAAATGTTAAATGTGAAAACTATCGTTGCGTAAAATAATACTTTAAACGTGTGTTAAAGATTGTTTTTCAATGTAAATGATTGAAATTCATACGAAAATTTGAATACTTTTATTTTCTTCTTCAACCGAATCTGATTTTAAAGGAGTGTGATGGTGTTAAAATGATTCTGTAACGGAAATTTTCAATGGTGTTTTTTACCTTTTTTCACAGTCAGCTTACTTCAATTTCGGTCTAAAGTTTATATTACAATTACTTTCAATAAAAGCATTTATTAAAAATCACCTCTATACCACGACAGTCTTTTTTCTTCCAAAGCACATGTGTCTATTAGTATTCGTTTAGGCATATCACCAACACCATACGCACGATATTCAATGTCAAAGTGAAGTCATTCGTTAAAAGTCATTGTCAAGGATTTTTATATCTAGCTATGTATTTTAGCTATATATCGTTAAAATCTTAAAGAAATAAGCAAAAAATGATTCTATCGTTTTTGTTTTGAATCTGAATATGAATAAGATTAAAGCACTGAATGGTACTAGATTATACGAAGATCTGAGTGTTTCGTTTTTAATTTGCTTATAATAATAAAAATTAACAATCAAAACAAAAAAAAAAAATAACGATAAATGATCTGTTCCAGAAATTCTTTTTTTCCCATTCAAATTTTAAAACAGGAATAAAATTAAATTATGTTAGCTAAAAAAGAGGTGTTTTGTGAATAAATTTAGTAAAGCTATCAAGAGTGAATTTGAAATTTGTATGGCACATGTCTGTAAATCTTTTGTTCTTAACGGTTATTTGATCATGAACTTGTAATCAAACACCCACTTGTTTTTAAAATAATATTACATTAAAGGAATTTAATTGTGTTACATAATTTTTTTTGTTGAGTAAAATGGCAAAATAACAAATTTTCAACATTTAATTGTTCTAAAACTGGTTTTGAACAAAATATTAGGTGCAAATGAACTGAAATTAGTAAAGAGATTGCGATTTTATCATTCTTGGATTATGATATTGAAATCGATTCAATTGAGAACTTTTGTATAAGTTTCCTTAAATTAACATTTGACTCGGAAATCCTTAAATTCTTAAAATCAGTAAAATCTTCAAAAACACGTTTTTGATGATTGATTTGTTATTTTGTCTCCTCTATCAATATTTTAAGTTTACTCTCTCGCTCTCAAATCGCTTGAATTGAGCCTCTCTCAATTAAGATCAGTTTTCAAAAATTAATCAAGAAAATTTTCTGAAATATTGAGAAATTTCACATTTCTTGTTAGTCCACATTTTTCAGATTAAAACTTTTAAAAAAATTCTTATTAAATTAAAAAAGAGAATTGAAGAGAGAGAAATTTTTGTAACAAAATGGCGGTTATTTTCCAAAAATCTCATGATAAGTTTTCTTCAATAAAAAAAATAATAAAGAAGTTTATATTTAAAATGTCAAAAAATTTTAATCATATTAGTTCAAGAAACAAAAAAAAAACCATTTCATCATCATAATTTCCAAAAATTATGCTGTGTTTTCCTAAATAGAAAGTATGACGTTACTCTCTTTCTTATTGAATTTTGTTTTGATCAACTTTATGTTTCTTGATAAAATAAATGACGTGTGTTTTAATAATTTTTTGTTTCATAGAAAATTCGAATTCTGGAAACTACTTCAATTCAAATGAAGTCTCAAATGAATATAATCAAATGCAAATAAATAAGAAAAAATACATTGAAAAATTTTTTTGATTGACTTACCATAAATTTCATTTTAGATTATTTTTTTAAAAGTAATCAGTCCAGGTTTTTAATATTCCAAGTTCTTTAAGAATTTTATTTTACTTATATTTTTACAGCTAACAGTCTTTTATTAATTTATTTTTTACTTGTATTTACTTATTTTTTTTATTAGAACTGTTTTTATTATAATTTTTATACAGAATATTTTTTTAAATGTGTTAACTTAATTATCAGGTTCTTTAGTTACTATTCGGATTTGTGTATTTTTCTAATAAACATGAATTTTCCATATCATGTTGATCAATTTTATATTAATATTTTACGTCTTATTGATATGTCAACTAATTTTTTTAAAATTTTATTATTTTTTATTTTATTTTTAACAATTAAGTTTATTTTACACTTGATTTTTTTTTAATATTTTTAATGTAATACTTCAATTTATCTTGATTTTATTTAATTTTTAAGGTTATTGATCCTTTTTATCTTTGATGATTTTTAAAATAATATTTACTTTTCTTTCCTTATCTTATCACTTTACAACTAAAATTTTATATTTATTTTAAGTTATTTTCAATACATTTTTAAAATAAATCTCAATTTCAATCAAAATAAGATTAATCCTTATATAATATTAATGATGATAATAAAAAATACAGAAAAAATTAAATGAAAATAAAAATAATTTTTTCAAGAACTTGTTGTGAAACGTCTGTATCTTGTGTTGTCTTTCATCAAACTAGTTAACTTGAATTACTCAAAAATTGTACTTACTTACTTTACTTCTAAGCCTCTTCTTTCCGTACTCACACATGTACTCATGTTATTAGTTCTAACTATACACACGCACATACATACATACAGTGTGTGATCATGTATGGAAATGTTAAGCCTTGCGTAGAAAATGAGTAATATTTGAGTTAGTTCTGATAATAATAATAATAAAAAAAGTTTAACAAAAAAATTGACGGTCAAGGTATGTTATTGCTCTTACTCATGGTATTCGGATATGTTCGGGTTTTTGTATATATTTTGTAATACTTTGAAATGACTAAACTTTGGTTAAGTCGTTTTATTTCTGTATAGTGTGTGTACGTGTATCCCCACTTTCAAAAGATATCAGGTATATTTTAAATACAAGTTTGAAAGCTTTCAAAGCCGATTACGCATTCTATATGCATTTACTTGCACAACTTATATTACGAATGATATGATAAAGAAGAAAATGAAAAAAGAAATGCAATGCACTTAGTGTTGGAGTGTATGATGTTTGATATTGAGGGGAAGAAAATAATAATAATAACGGGACTTACATAATACTTTTACTGTGTGTAGTATTTGCGATGCATTTTGTGGTAAAGCAAATAAATAAAATATAATGAATTATGATAAATTGTATAGGAAATGCTTTAACTAAAATTGTATGAATGAGATGCATTTCTAAGACAAGACAGCACATAACTTAAAAAGATGTTTAATGGTAAATTATGACAGAAACGAGGTTTGTCATAATGATGAGTAGATAACTGTTTTTCTTTTAACTAGTGAGCTAATGTTTTTATAAGAAAGTGTCTGATAAATTTATAATAATGTGTCGTAAATGTTAATCATCATGCTTTACTTGGAAAAGTTTTCATAAGATATTCGAGCAACCTATGAGAACTTTTATTTGAATCCATGTGTGATGAGATTAAGTTTTATTCACGACGGGCGTTTTTATTTACCCTATAAAACACTATTTGTAATCTACTGAAATTTAATAAAATTTTACAATTTTTCCAATTCGTTCAGTATAAAAATTGTATTTATAAGTTTCGAGTAAAGGTGACGTGAGACAAAATTTTTCTCAATTTCCTGAAATGACCAAGAATCTATAGCATATAGTAAGAGATCAAAAAGTAGGCAAATAAAATGTTATGCAAATTAAATGATTTTATGAATTATGAAAATGAATTTAAAAAACTCAAGTTCAATAAACTTCATTAAATAACTTGATAATTTCCTGTTCTTCGTGCTAACTTAAAACCAATTTAAAATTCTTTCTAGAACAGTCACATGACAATTTTAAATTTTATCACCCTGATTCTGTAAATTTCCATATGAACTAAATAACATTACAGAACTTATCATTCAATTCATATTTCTTATGATCCTTTTCTTTGAAATAATTATTTTAACCCTCCGTCGGACACCTCAGGGTCTCTTTCATCAGGGACATGATAATTTTTGATTTATGGGAACAAAGATCCAATTCAGAATTTGTTGATCTATTCAATGAAAAATACAGTCAAAATGAACCTACCACTTAAGGACCATAGAGGCTCCAGTGGTTAAGGTATTAGCTTAGTGTACTGGATGTCACGGGTTGGATACTCGGGACAGACAGAAAAAAATCAAATAGTACTGTATTTGTGATTTGGCATGAAAACAAGAAAAAATCGAACATCTCATGGACCCAGGATCTAGGACGTAGGAAGATTCTACGCACCATAAAAAGACACCCAACTATATAATGGTGTTTGTCTTGGATAAGACGTTACAACAAGAAATTTGTACAAATTATAATTAAGGTTCATGTATAGAATTATTTAATTACATATGAGTCTCTATATAGTAAAAAATGAGCTGTACGTAATAATTCTATATAGTGACAAGTCAGTATCTATAGAAACTGTAGATCCATAGAAACTGACTTGTCACTATATAGAATTATTACGTACAGCTCATTTTTTACTATATAGAGACTCATATGTACCAATAAAGAGAAAAAAATATAAAGTATTCTACCGGACTTAACGATGATGCCCTGCACCAGCAAGTTGCTGTCTTGGGACCAACATCGTTGTGTTTGATGGTTTTAAAAAAAAGGATAACTTAAGGGTTAAAGACGGTCAAGTCAATAACCCGATCAATCATTAAATTTTCATTCAACCTCTTAATAAATAATTCATTTCATATAAATTTGAAAATTAATATTAAAATTTTTGTAATAAATTCATCGGAAAATAAAATCACGTGCTCTTATTTTATTCATCACTCGATAAAATAAAATGGAAATTTAATCAGCGAGTGTCATTTATTCATGACAATAAATTCAAATAAAAATCAATAAAATTTAGAAAGTGTATATTTCCTGTAATAAATATATAAATAAATAAATATCAAATGTAAAGAACTTTCGAGAACATTCTTTAAATAAATGAAATTCACAATTAAAATTTATATATTTTTTTTTGATAATTGAAACGCAAATCTTTACTCATTCTATCTTCTTCATTTATTTCGCTTTAAAGGTGAATGACTCCATTCACTTTTCCCTGACCAATTTGTATTTTTAAGAATTTTATTATCATTTTATTTTATTTTTATCATCACCATAAAATATACATTCAATTTCAATTTCTTTGACTAACAAATTTGTAAATTTATATATTAAAAAATAAAAAAAAATTGAGTTTGTATTGAATTTATTTTCATGGTATCTGTCGTTAAATTATACGTTGGTGTTAAATATTATTCTGCTTCTTCATTTTCTACCAACAGTTTTGTATCCATAAATGAATAAGCGCGAATACTTAACGCGGTGTTAATGAACTTTCTTCCAAAATAATAATAAAATAAAAAAATACACGTAAATCTCTTCTTTTTTTCTTTCTTTTATTTTTGGTATAAGAATATTTTTTTATTACATTACATTTGTGTTTGTGTATGATTGAATGTCATGAAAAAAATGTGTATAGCGCGCGTATTTTTTATTATCTGTTTTTTTTTCTTTACTTTTTAAATTTAAATGCGAATCATGTACCCATCATGTTCTTAATTTTTTTTTCGGACATCAAAATTGTACGTGAATGAAAGAACACAAAGAATAAATCGTAAAGTGAAGGTAAATACTTGTGATTTTTATTTTGTTACTTTATTTGTTAAAAAAAATTGTTTTTTAAAGAGTTTCTTGAACTCTTTATTTGGATCTTATTCGTCAAAAAAAAAATCACACACACTCAGAAAAAAAAATTTAACTGCTAATCTAGTTCATTCAACTGTGTGCTGTTTGTTATTTCAATTTAACACTGTTTGGACAATTACATTTCAAATAAAAAAAAAATTATGAAAAATTATTATTAGAATTAAAAGGAATTTTTTGTATACAAAAAAAATAAATTAAGTGTAACTGTTGTAAAATTTCGATTGAAATCAAACATTAAACTTTTATAAAATTATTAAAAGCAACAGTGATTTATAAATATTTCTTTAATTTATTATTAATAATATTTTTTGCGTTTCTTTTCAAATGATATGAAAGTAAATTAAATGAACGGAATATAATAATAATGATAACTGTTAAATAAAATGAATTTATTTATTTTTATATGGATAAAAATTTCATTCTCAATGCTATAAGTTGCTTTGATATGAAATGTTATGAATAGAGAGTTATTTCTTTTAATGGTTGGCATAGAATGGTTGGTGAAAAGTTGGGTGTTTGAAATCGAAATGAATTTTTAATTAATGATGATTCTAAAATTGAATTTTCGATATTATGTTTTGAATAACTGATATACTTATAATTTATGCGATGAATTCTTTGAATATTCGTCTTCGGTTTCTCGCTTTTGATTCTATTGAAGTCTTTTGAATTTAATTTTATTCTGATGAATGAAAGTGTAAATGAGATTTTATTTTTTCATTTTAGATATAATTGAACTGAATAGTTGATTTAAACTTATTAAAGTTATGATTAGGGTATTTGTAGATATTTGAGAATATATTACGAAAAAGTTTAAAAAGTTTGCCATCGAATGTTTGAGTAGAGTTTGAGAAGATAAAGAAATTTTGTGGACCACCTTTTCTAAACATGAGCACAGTCTGAACTCATATGAGAAACAGCAAAACAAAGTTTTATGAAAAAGAAAGTAATTTTCCAAACAAAGCACAAACTTGATTCAGAAGCTCGTTGGATTCAAGCAATACTATTATTTGATAGGGATCTCGATGGAGAATGGTTTATGTTTGTAATCAATTGTTTTTAATTTGACCTGCTTTTTTGGATGACAGTTGGTTTCTAAATTTTCACGCATCAAGATGGAGTTTGACCGTAGAGCTTCTCTGTAAAAGAGCTATCTATCCAGAGAAATTTCTTTACTTTTTGAGACATCTATGGAAAAGTCACAGTTAAGAGCAGGGGGTAGTCAGGTCGCTTGCCAAGAAAAAAAATCATTTTTCATTTTGGCACATTTGGCATCTGGCGAATTTGGCATGCGGCGAATTTCATCTTTGACATTTGGCGAATTGAACATTTGGCGCATTTGGCATTTGACGAATTTGGCATTTGGCGCATGTGGCAAAATTGGAGTATTTGGCATTTGGCAAATTTGGCGCATTTGGTAAATTTGGCGCATTTGGCACATTTGGTGCAATTGGCGATTGGAAAATTTGGCGATTGGAAAATCTGGCGTTTGGCATTTTTGCCATTTGGCGAATTTAGTATTTGGCAAATATGGAGTTTGGCGAATTTTGCATTTGGCGGTTAGCGGGTCAATTTAGTGCGACCTGACTACCCCCTGGTTAAGAGAAATACTCAATACAATTACAAATTACAAAAAATCATTTCTTCAAAAAGAACTAATCAACAAAAAAAACAATGAAAATTCCTTAACTTTGAGAACAAACAAAATTACCTTATATTTTATTTATGTAACCCATGAGAAATTTCAAGAAAATCTTTTCTTCTATAATTTCTTTAATCACAAAAAAAATACAAATAAAATTAATAATTACTATCCATTATTATTATTACATTACATTACTTCATATAGGCATCATAGCACTAGGTAACTAGTTCAACAAACTACAATAACCTCGCACTCATTTTCTTCGTCTCTAAACAATATTTTTTGCTATCTAATATTGTCTATAGTAAAGAGTAATTTTTTTTCTTTCTCTTTTAATATTTTTATATAATTTTTTCTGTGTAAGAGAATCAACTTCTATTTTTACCATAAAAGTAAATTGTATGTATGAGTTTTTGCCATACAACTTTAAAAACTTAAAAAAAAATAAAAAAGCTTCCAGCTAAACAACTCATATAGATTAAGTTAGTTGTTGAAATGCGATTTTGTTATGAATATACAGTAATAATGATATTAGCAATGTTATAATAATAATAATAATAGGAAAAATATTGCAATAGCATAACATATGTATGTGTGTGTGTTCGTGTATGAGTCGTATTTTGATGGAAAAATATCCAATATGGGACAAGTAACTGTTATTTCAATTATGCATACAAATACTATCTAACTCACTAACCATAATAATAATAAAAAAAACAAAAAAAAATACACCAATAAATGTTTGTGGTCGTGACTTTGAATGTGAATGGACTTTTAAAGTCATTTCTATGATGATGATGAAACGAGATTTTTATGATAAAACTTGCATAATTGGTTTCAATTCAATTTATATTGAGAGAAAAAAAAGAACTCAAAAATCCTGTTTTAATTGATATATTTTTCAGTTTGAGTTTCATTAACAAAATTATCACTTATCGTCATCGTTTTATGTATATATTGACTTGCTAATCGAAAGTGTCGTTTGTCGTAAATATTTACTCAAGAATTTGTCATCACTTATTTTTTTTCTTGTTTCTTTTCTTACTTGAATTTGCATAAAATTCGATTTCTTTGACTAATTTGTTAAAATTTTATCACTCATTTGACCGAATGAGGAAGATAAAGAATTTGAATAATTTTTTTATTTCTTCATAAGTGAAATGTGACATTGAAAGATAATTGTGAGCACATTTTCATTGGAGAATTCAATTGAGGGAAATTTATCATCAATTTTAATGAATTTTTTTCAGCCCTGGACTATAAGTTCAAAAGTTACTCTTACTTGGGCATAATATTCAACCTCCACCCAATAGTTTTGGCATTTTTTGACCTATCCGACACTAAATTTGCCCCAAAAACACGTTTTCGGGATTCAAGAATCATTTTAAAAAAAATCAGCATGAAAAAGAAAAAGTATTCAATATTACGTATCCGATTATGTTAAAAAATGTGAATTCATTAGTCCAACATTAAGTTTGTGTTCTTTTTGTGTTATAGGGCAATGACCGAAAAAATCGCGAAAAAAACATGATTTTGTGAATTTTATTTTTGATACAAAACGTTCTTGCAAAAAAAAAAAATAAATAATTAAAATCAGATTCATCACATTTTTGAAAGTATTTCAGTAATTTTCCACACTCCTACATCCAAAATAACCTGAAATGGTCCCTCTTAAGATTCTCTTAATGAAACATGTCATTTATAAATTTAACCATCAATTTAAAATCCATCACTTACGGAAAAACACACTCATGAAAGTGATTTAAAATTAACCGTTATATGAATAATCCGAATTCGGTTCACTCGCGAATAAGTATATTAAAAAAAATGTATCATTCATCATTGTTATAATAAAATATACACAACAGTTAAAATGTATAGTAATAATTTCTTTTTGAAGGTTATTTGAGTTCGTTAAACCAGATTAATCTGTTTTTTGTTTCAAACATTGTATAATATTTGCCTTTTGTTTGAAGCACGGTGTACGAATAGATTATTGAACTTTACTCAAATAAATAATCTGAATTAAGATGAAAATTTTTCTAAATTTATTTTAATATAGTCATTTTTTTAATACAAGTGCGTTGATAGACTTGATTACACAATTATCATTAAAATTTCAAATTATCTGTCATTTCATGCTAAATATTTTTTGAATTTTGTATTTGATATAAGACGTTTATAATAAAATCACGCTTTAAAGTGTATGCTAAATTAGATAGACGGATATTTTATTTATATTTGATGGTGAATTTTGACAAAAATTATAAATTATGATATTGAACTTGCATAAATAGTGTGATTTCAATAAATATTTTATTTATTTATGGTGATGTCTTTTCTGAACGGATGATTTTACATTAATTTGCTTAGTATCTGAGTAAAATATGGTATTTATAAGAACTGTCATATTTGAAATAATATTCTACGTTAATGATATCAATGTAAAGTTTTTTTGATTTTATTTCAGGAGCGCACACAAATTTGGGACATGAAAAATTAGAACTATCAGAAAATATGGTTAGAAGGCGATCTATTAAAGATTGCATTATACAAAAATTCCACTCAGCCTCATCTGCAGTTTTAATCTTTCCGATCAGAAATAATATAAAAATCCAAGTTCATTCTATTGAAACAATTCTCTTCTCAGCCCAAGCCATTTGATCAAACAAGTGATTTTTTTATAATTTTTTTAAACGACAATAAGATTTTAAATCGATAAAGTTGGTTTTTATAATTTTAGCAACTAATAAGATAAAGTCCCATCTATAGGGGTGAAATTGTAACTTTTTGTAGGAATTTAACAGAGGCCTTGAGGCAAAATCTTCATTTGACGCTTGCATGAGTGAAAAAAAAACTTACCAAACATTTTTTTTTTATATTTGACCCATAATTTCATAATTTTTGGCTTCTTATCTCAATTTCTATTTACGAGGCATGAAATGTTCATTTAACTTTCTTCGAATTTCTTCCTTGTGGTTTTACTTCTGAGAAGATAATGAAAGCAAATGTGACAAAATTGAACTATTTTTTGTCGATAATTTCTTTATTTTCTTTTGTATTTGACATTGAACAGAAATTACATAAACACATTCTTTTAAAATTGTTTGTCCTTTTTTTTATAATTTATTACAAAACTTTCTTCTTTTCTAGTTATTGAGTAATTTTATTTTTTTTTTTTAACATGAATGAATGAGCAATTCTATTTTTTACTTCAAAATATTCATCAGGACAGAAATATTGAAGAAAGTTGTTATGAAAAAAAAGAAACTCAGGACATGTCATAAAAATTTCTCTAATTTCAACCCTTTACTTGATTTAGTTTCTTTTTTTTCACAAATAATTCAAATGGGACAGTACATGCACCAGTTTTTTTGCTCCATAAAATTAGTAAAATAATTTAAAACATTCTTTTTTTTGTATTGTTTCAATTCATTTTAAATTTCAATCCTTTTTTTAAAAATACGGAAAAAAGTATTTCTAATGAAAGGGTTACATTTAAAATTTTATTGTTATTTTATTGTCATATGTCATTTATTTTTATGAACTCTAAAAAAATCAATTGTGGGATAGAGGAGATAAATTTTAGTTAAAATAAGAAATATTAGAAAAAAAAACAATGTTTTAAAACAAATTCATAACACAAGTAAAAAAATACACACACAATTCATGTGATGAAATGAAGAAGAAAAAATGAAGAGCATAACACTCAATTTCTCCTTTTGTTTAATCAGAATACCGAAAGAGGATCAACTACCTGCCGATTATCCTTTTATTTTTACCTCTAACTGTGTTTCATTTTTAAGTGTATTTGAATATGAGACACATTTTTTTATATTAAAAATGTAAAGAGTTTAAAATGCATTAAAAAAACAAATATTCTCGTATCGTTTCAATTTCACAATACACAAACACACAAAAAAGGGATAAAAGGATGAAAAGGAACGGATTAAAAGCCTAACTGTAATTTTTTTTCTGTACAGTTCTGTTTCTCATTTAATTCATTTCCTTTTCAAATATTACTTTTAACACCCCTTTCATTACTTTTTTTTACACCGTTTTACATTTTTTTTTTATGTTATTTTTGATGATCTCCAATATATTTGAATGATTTTACATATTTTTTTATGGAATGAATCTAAACAAATGTGTGGGAAATGCGCCAATCAATTCCGTTTTTTTATTGAGGATTTATGTTTTTTTTTTCTAATGTAAATTTTAGATTTAGATTCAAAGGGTTTGAATTTAAACATCCTTTGCATTAATTAATTTACAGTTATGGCTCAACTTACGCGCTTCAACTGTTCATCCGGTGTAAGATGTGATTTTAATATTAAGGATAATAAAAATGAATTGAAATTACGGTAATAATCATAATGATGATGATGATCTTTTCAAATGATATTAATGAAATGTTAGGGTTTGAATTTAATTTGATTATGTCCAATTTTGATTTGTGACATATGGTGGCGAGACAGTGAAATGTAATTTTAATCCAAAAAAAATTATTTTTTATTTGAATTTGATTCAATTTTCCTTAAATTTGGATCGAAATTGACGTCAATGTAAATTTGAACTCATTAAATGATAATTTTTTGATTACTAATAAAATTGAGACACACTTCGTTGAAGTTCGTTTCTTATGCAATCATTAAATTCTTTTGTTCCTCATTTACATAATGATCGATTCATGTTAGAATATTTTCTCAGATCCAAAAAATACTTATCGCATATTTTTATTTCGTCTGAATTTTTTTTACCAACGTAGTGTACACACACACGGGTCACTGTCCGAAAATTTATTCATCGACAAGATTATTATGTGAAAAAAAATTATGGAATACATCAAATAATAATAAAAAAAATATGTGAAATTTAGATTACAGATTATTAAAATGTCGGAAGAATGATGATTCGATAATGAATTTATATGTGTTAAATTTTAATATGAAATGTAGCACGTGTATAAATTCATTAAAAATTGATTGAATTGAATAAAGTTTACTAGTACAAGTGGTTTATTACAGTTGCAGGCTTCTTCGTCGTTACCAAGATCCTAGGAGATCACAGCCTATTGATCCAGAACAAGCTCTTGGACTGAGGTCTCCTTTTTCGTGCTAGAAAAACAGCTCATGGAAATTTGCCATCACTTATTAGTTTTGAGAATATGCTCCGATTAGCTCGAAAAGGAGGCTAAATTACCTAAAAATCATGTAAAAAGATTTTTTTTTCCTGGAAAAAATTTCCTGGAAGCAAAATAAATGTTTCATGTGAATACTTCAATTCTATCAATAGATTTGCAATCAATAAAACTAATGATTGATATTTCAAATTGAATAATAAAGATATCAAACCTCTCGAGGGACAAGTGATGATTGATTTGTCACTTTAATCCTAAGCCGATTTCAATGAAAAGTTCCAACTCATAAAAAAAAGTAAAATTGATAAGCAAAAAAAATCAAAATCAATACTTTTTCTTTTAGTGATAATGATTTTTTTTATACCTGCTTTCTATTATTGCAGTTTTTTTTGCAAACATTTTATGTCCTTTGTATACATTTTAATGGCCCATTAAAAATATTTATGTTTAGTTTTGGTTTTCTCTCAAACAATTTATTGCTCTATTATTTATTTGCAAATAATTTTAAACGCCTTTCATATGTTTCTGGACAATAATAGAATTTTGCCCTTGACTTTTTTTCTTCTTCAATTCTTAAAGAACAATTTTTTGCATTTACAGATTCTGCAAAATTAAGTATAGAGAAAGTTTGCAATAAAAATAAGAAAAACAAATAAATGGAATGTTTATTTTCTTATTTGCAAATTCATTCTTGGAGGTCCTTGTGCAAATGAGAAAAGGATAAAATGTCTGTTATTTGAGTATATTTTGCAAATAAAACTATGCAAAAATCTAAACATGACACTCTTTGTTTTGAGATTTTTGCATAAAATTCAAATGAGGAAGAATCACACTGAGTGCAATGCCAGTCAAATCGATTTCAACAAATAAATTCTAAGAAAGAACGCTTCTGAACTAAATTCGAATATGCAAAACTGAAAAACATGAAATGCGTCATAAATAAAAATCAAAATTACTATGTCATTGTCATCAATTCGCTTTTGACATAAATAAAATATTAAAACTAAAAGAAGAAAGTGAGTCATTATAGAAATACTTCGAATTGAATATATGATTATTGAGTTAAAATAAAATAAAAAATATTTGCGATGTATGTTACTGTCATACATTTGTATATTCAATCACATTATGTTAATTTAAGCGTTAATGATTAAAAAAAAACACAATTTTTATGAATGAAAACGAACATTGGTTGTGCTAAAAAGGTGTAAAGAAACCAATTTCATTCATGTTTTAAAGACAAAAATCTTGTTAAATGAAGTGACAGTAAAATTTGTGTTAGAAATTCTAACAGTACCAAAAATAATAATTATTGAGAGAGAAACACGATGATGAATTGAACTTTAACTATGAATATCAGGTAGAAAATGTATCAATTTTTTTTCATTATTATTATAATAGATAGTAATGTGAGAACGATTTCTTTATTTTTTTGTGAGGCAAACCAAAAAAATATACAAATTATTGCATAATTGAAGATATTCCTTTTTTTTGAAGTAACACGCGAAACTTGATATAATAAAAAGATTTATGAAGATAAAAAAAAAATCTACATCAATCATTTACGCTATTATTATTCTCACTTGAAAGGAAAAAAAACTGTCAGTCACAAAAGAAAATAAACGAGAACTTTTCAAAGAACTTGCAAAATTTGGGTTTAGAACCGTTATGGGTTCTTTTTCATTATGAAATTATCTGATACAGCACGACAACAAACAGTTACTTAAATTTTTGGCATCCTGCGTATAAATTTAAAATTAGCAAATAAAAAAATTAATCGTAATCATGAATTATAAGATTAAGTGCATTAACATAACACCATTCTAAGGAGGCTCCAATTTAATAAGTAACAATTTTTATAGTATTAAAAGGTATTATTTAATATTTATATTAACCCTTTGAGTCCCCGTGTCCCTGATAAGGGACAAAATTTCAAGCATTTTTAAAAAATACAGTTCGTCAAAAAAAGGATAAAAATTAACTACCATTCCATTCTTACATATTTAAATTACATGAAAAAAAATATTTTGATTCCGTAATCACGGGAAGTAGCCTGAAAAGTGGAATAATATGTTGACTAGTACTGTCGACAACACATTTTTTATGACTTGTAAAAGTTTTGATCGACAAAAATAATAGAAAAACACATTAAAAAAAGTCGTGAATTTTTTTTAAACATCCTTTATGGGTGTATTTTCAATTAAAATGATTAGATTTATGAAACAACAACAGGAAAATTAGTTTTTAAGGTGTTTGCTTCTGTCCCTTATAAGGGACCAGGGGACTCAACGGTTGCAAATTTGAATTTTTGTAAGAGATCATCACTCAAAAAATGTTCCGTTGAGTCCCGTGGTCTCTTATAAGGGACAGTTAATTTCAAAGTCAAGTAAGGGTCAACAAATTCTGAAAAAATTAATTTAAGCTCTTTTAAGCATCAATAGTAAGAATATATAACCAAAAAAATTCTAGCTCGCTTTGTTTTAATTCGGGACTGAAAGGGTTAAATGTAAAGAGACTTGTACTAAGTCGAATTTAGACAAAGAACCTCAAATTACCGACTGAATCTACTTTGAAAAAATAAAAACGGTTAATACTTCCTTAGTGGCTTTCAGTATGCTAATTTATCGGTTATTTATTTTGTTAGAGTTGTTTGCAATCATGGGCTTTAATCTCGATTAATTCATTGAGTTAGTTAATTGACCCTACTGCGATGAATGTCAAATTTTCTAATGAACTGGATCTTCAGATCTATTATTGTAGCTGCCATTTTCGTTTGGACTTCTCTAATAGACTCTTAGGTGTGCTCGTGGGCACATTTAAATAAGTTTAAAAAAAAGTAATAACAATCATTATGAAAATTATTTTGCATTACTTTATTTAAATGTAACTTTCCTTCTAAGTTTTTTTTATTTTAATTTTGGGATCCTTGCACAATTCCATACACTTCATCAATCAATAAAAAAAAATACTCTTAAATTTATCACTTACTTTATTCAAAAAAAGAAAAAAAACTTAAACCCAATATTTTTATTATTAAGAGGTATGCAAAAAGGATAAAACTCATAAAAACCCATAAAAACTGTCAGAGGAAACATAATCTTTGTAATCTTTTTATACAATTTTTTATTCATCCCTCAAAAAATCCTTAATCAAAAACTGTTCTTTTTTATATTAATTGTAATAAATTTACCGTAATACTTTTCTTAAATCTAACCACCTCCACAGAATATATTAAAAAAAAATTATAAAAAATGAATATTAAAATGTAAAAAAAATAATATAAAGGATACACAAAAATTACCTATGATTTTAATGAAAATGTTTCAAATACCAGGAATTAAAATGAATATTCAATAAAAAAAAATAAAATAAAAATAATGATAGAGAATAAACACAATGCAAATAACAATCACGATTATAAATAAATTATAATGGATAATCAGATACTTTTTTTTTAATTTTAAAATATTGATGACAGCACATGGATTGAAGACATTCAAGTATTGGCATCTGGATCTGGAAGGATAAATAATTATAACTAAAGGTGGTACCTTTACAGTTAACGGGATCTTTTGCTTATAAAAGAGTTTCAGGAAAAAAAAATTCAAATTAGGAAATTTACGGTAATGTAAGGATTTTGTTTTTGAACATCTGGTGATTGAATGAAAAAAATTATGATTATGACGCGCGTCACATTTGATTATTCCTTGAAAAAAAAATATAAATTTTTATTATAAAAATAAAATCCTTTATATTTTTACAGGTAATTCAATACCTTCATTAAAATTATTGATATTTATTGTGAATATTAATTTTTTTTTATGTTCCTTTAATATTAAAACGAGTGAAAAAGCGTGCCTTTTTTCATTTATTCGGTTAATGTTATGTTATGTGTGTTATAATGATAATCAAAAATATTCATATAATAATTTCCTGTCGTTATGTGTTTTTTTTTGTTATTTCATTCATATTTAAGTATCAGTGTTTTATTACAAAAAAAAAGATAAAAAGCTTTGTTTCTATTGTGAATTGTAATGTTCAGCTATACAGCAGCAACTTTTAAGCTACATGGTGAGCTAAAGTGTGCCAATGAACTTGAACGACCGACTGAACGCAACCGCATAATATAATAACTACAACAAAAAAAAATATATAACATAACAATCTCGCGTAATATTTATACGTTATAGAACTGCCATGCAGGATTTGAACTTGTGTATTATGATGTGATTTATTTTAAAGAGATGAACGTGTTTTTTTTTTATTGTACTTTTTATATCCAAACTTGGAATAATAGAATACCAATAAAGGTGATTAAAATGATGATGATGAGTGATTTAATAAAAAATAATATCATTGTTCTTTTTGTGATTTGAAAATTTTATATGAAGTAGTGTTGCAATTGAGGCTTAAGTGATAAGTGCCCCCTGGGCAAAAATTTAAGGCAAACCCCCTGGACAACAAATGGCTATATATATAGTGATAATATGACCATATAACCCCCTTACCAGGACTATATTTTGGTTTATGGTCTAACGCTATATATATACTATATTTTTAGTTCACTTACCAAAATCACTATATTTATACTTATAAAGAACCCACCCGAACAAAGTACCAAAAATGACATTTTTATCGGAAAAATAAAGATGCGTTTTCGCCTTAAATTTTTGCCCAGGGGGAAAACGCATCTTTTTTTCACTATATTTTATCTCTATAATAATAGATAAATATACTATAAATATAGTATACCTTAAAAAAGTATAGTGAAAATATGGGGGTTGTAAATTTAAAAAAAGTATATAAATATAAATATAGTATGAATATAGTATACTATTGTTTGCAAATTTGAAAATTTAAATGTCGGTTTCCGTAAAAACTGCTGCAATAGTTCAGTTAAATATGAGGATGGAGGCAAAACAAAAATCACATGTCTAGTACAAAACTTCAAAGAAAAATCATTTTTTCGATAATTTTGAGATAAAAACGTCATTCTAGATTCTTTGTTGAGGTGGAAAATTTAAAGTTTTTTGGAAAGTTATTTATAAGTATAAATATAGTGATTTTGGTAAGTGAACTAAAAATATAGTATATATATAGCGTTCGACCATAAACCAAAATATAGTCCTGGATAGGGGGTTATATGGTCATATTATCACTATATATATATAGCCATTCGTTGTCCAGGGGGTGTCCTCTGTTTCGATATTTTTGAAAATAAATATAGTACTTGGGTTGTAAAAATTGTCTGGTCTATAATTTCTTTTTAACTTCTTGTATAACACGTCAAGTTTTCCAAAATTATATCAAAAGAGTTTTATCCGAATTTATTTTTTCTTTTAGGTGTAAAGGTATATGCTTGATTACTTCAACCTTAAACAGGACTTTTTTGGGTCTCTTGATGTCTTTTTGGTACCTCAATCTACCTTTAATGACATATCTCGTTGTAGAATTTAAAAGTCGTTTAAGCTTCAGTTTTAAAGTAAGAATTTAAATTAACTTTCTGTTTAACATTACTTTAGTTTTTTCTCACATAAATTTCAAAACAACTTCTCTTTCCTTTTAAAAACCAAAATTGCATCACAACAAGAACCAATTAAATGTACAGAATGATAACAAAACAGTTACAATTCAATTCCAGCTTCACCAGATGTCTGCATCCGAAAAATTTATTGCAATAACGTTACTTTTCTGTCAAACCACACAATCACCACATAAAAGTACCTTCACCTTTTTTTTATATTTACATTTCATTACTTTATGCATTAGAATTTCTTCTTAATTAATAAAAAAATACTTAATTTAAAAACATTCTAACATTTTTTCTTACTTACATCCATTTATTTACTTGATCATACTCACATTTATTCAAATCACGATTTTAAATATTGATCAATGAAAGTATTTTAATTTTAAAAGTAATGTTTCAATTCTAATCTATATACAAACATACACACACAAACACTCACACACATGATTTCAATTTAAATTATTGAATAAAAAAGCAGTTTGCGTGAGTGTACAATTATAGCAAACGCACGATATAGAAAGAAAACTGAAATAAAAAGAACAAACTACCAGAACTTTTACTATAATAAGAAAAATATACAATTTAATATTAAAATGTAAATAAAGTTAAGAGTATTTTTTTTTTGTTGTACATTAAAATATAACGGTAATTTGAACTTTATTGGAAATAATAACAGAAATTATGCAGAAAAGTGGACAAAAGTTCTTTGTGTATGAACTGGAAAAACTTAAAATAAAAATAATGTTCTATGCGTTCTTGTATTTGAATTTAATTTTCATTTTTTTTCATGAATTAGAAAATACTCAAATTGAGTATGAGTGAGTAGTAAATAAATATGAAGTAATAACAATTACATATTGTAGAGCAAAAGTTCAACGAACTTGATTCACCGGAGTGAAGTGAAGTGAATGTAGTAAGCAATGTTACACTACTTGTGTATGATAATAAAAAAAGCTATGACAAAAAATCTTGTTATATTGCTTATTTGCAAACACGTACACATACACACACACACATGACATACGTATGTGAACACGATGAATATGTTTTTCATGTTTCTATTTCATTTCTTATTCATGTTTTTCTTTTTTTTTATTATTTGTTGTCTGTTTTCAACACCATTTGTAGGAAGAAAGTCTTTCATTCTAACGGTTATATTTTTATAATGTTTAAAATGTATATGAAAAGATAACATGTGTTGTAAAAATAATGTGGATTGGAGTAGAAATTGATACAAAATATTGTTATGCTTTAAAAAGAAAGAACAATTGTAAGTCATTGATTCTGTATGGACACATTTGCCTCTGTCCCACTGTGTTTTGTTTTGTTATTGGAATTGGAATAAAAATTGATTTTGAATGAAATGTGATCACAGTTGTAATTTGCATACAAAAAGAATTTGTCTTTTTTAATTGTTCTACTCCATTAATACAAAAGAATTATTTGAATAAATGCGAAGTTGGCAGCAGGCTCTCCTGTAATGTGTATCACAACATATTTTGCCAATTTATATCGAAAGCAAAGAAATTGAGTGTGAAGAATGTGAAAAACAAAATGCAGAGTCTTTGAGAGAGACCTCAATCGTTGACGTAAACAGAAAGAAAATTCTGCACATATGCCACGTATGCCCAATAAATAAAATGTGAAGGTGTCGTGAACAGTTTTTTGAGAATCTACAAATACTTTCTTGACGTGAACCATATCAAGTGGATTTACTTAAATTTGCTTCACTAGATATGATTTTCAATTTAATCCTGACATTTGTAGAAATGACGCTAAGAATCTGACCTTATATGAAAAAAACTAACGTGCTCAATTTAAGTGACTTAGACCTAGTTTTGTCCTAAACGTGAATTTAGTAAACTCCTTCTATCATCTTATGCAAAAATATTCTTTCTTTTTTAATTCTTTTCAATTTAGTGCACGTTAATCAATCAATTCTAATTGTACTTTTCTAATGAAAGAACAATGCTAACCGCATAATAACCTGAAAACGTCTCTGAAAATAATATAAAATGCAAGTACAAACTAATTAGCGTCAACATTCATTCTACAAATCATAAAAAAATAATTTTATGTTTAGACATTGAGATATGCCAATGCAAAAAACTACAAATTACATGTTGAATGTGAAGAATGATAGACAACAACAACAACAAAAAGCTAGCAAAAGCAACATACATACATAATATTACATATTTATTATAGAAAATCTAACAAATAATAAAACTTGCATTAAATTATATTATATACACTTCACCTACTTTTACGCTCTTGAAATAGTTTAATTATTTAATACACGAATGCATGCATTTTTTGTTGTGTTTTGTTATCTATATATTGCAATATTTGTACAAGTACAAAAATTTTATTTGATTTCTGTGCACGTTATGTGTGATTGTGTGTGTATGTGTGTGTTTAATTTCAAACAAACATCATTTCCGTGTCTATTTTCTATGAAACTAAATATTCAATAACATTAGACGCACAATTATTTCATTTTTTTTTGTTTCAATAATAAATGCATTGGAAATTGTGTGGTTTTGATGTAAGTCTATTATTAATATTATTTTATAGTATACAATACAGAGTTTGTTGTACTTTTATGTTGAATATTTTGCATGTATTATGAAATATTTTTGTTCATCATTTTAAAATAAAAATAAAATTAGGTGTATCCCTTTACGAACGAATTTAGCGATTTTTTATGTCTTTTTAAATAAATTTATAAAAATGTCTTTAGATTTTTAATAAAAATTTATATTGATTGAATTTTGTCAAGACTCTCAAACAGACTTTGAGTTTAGTAGATCAGATTCAATTGACGTTCAAAGGACGCTATTTAACGTAATTAACTAGAAATGGTCGAAAATACAGATTTTTAAAACTGGGTCACCACTGGGACCTAAGTTACATCAAAGTTGCATGAAAGTTACTTCAAAGTTTGATTTTTTTTCATATTAGACAATTTTTTGTTAAATTCATGTCAAACATGGTCTCTTAAGGGATAAAAAATCTCTTTACACTTTTAACTATTACAATTATTATTTGCAATATGATAGAGAAATGATGGACGATGAAAACTATGCCAATGATCGATCATTCATAGAAAAAGTGTGTGAAAAGTTCAAAAACATTATCGTTTCCTGGAATTTAATTTTCATTCTTTCAACTTATAAGTGGGTTATTTTTGTCATTATTTTTATAAATAAAAGGCCTTCTAGAAAAAAAAGAATTGCATATTCAATTCAATAATGATGGAATTGATTCTTAGTGAAACGTACAAGAAAAAAGAATTTACATCGTTTTACTTTAACATTAAAAAAAAAATTAACATAAAATGTGAATGATCGTTTATTATTAAAATAAAATTATCTTACTTCATGTCTTAATTTGAGTGATGATGTTGATAGTACTAGAACATGCAATATTTTCATGCTTCAACAAGAAAATCTGTCATAAGTGATTTTTTTCTGCTTCTCTCTAGAATATGTATGTGGATTTTGAAGTGAAAACTTTTTTTTTCTCTTTTGTTACAATTTCACTGTGGCTCTGTTTGCGTTTAGTTTTAACACACATGTATACAAATCACGCAAAAATAATTGCATTTAATTAGCCAAACAAGTAATTGAACCTAGATTTCTTCCGTATAGCAAAATATCATGTATGAATGTATGTTTGTGTGTGTGTTTTAATGAAGACTCGCCTATTTGCATCAAATCATAAAGATTTTCTTTTTTTTCCTTATTAATATTTATACAAATCAAAGTGTATTGGACTTGTTTCGATACACATGCTTAATTTTTTTTCTATTTCATTATCACCAGCGACGATATAACTCAATGAAATTCATTTTTTTTATTTATTATTATTATTTTTATTTATACTACTTCTAGTTGATGTGCGTTCAATGAACTTGTTGTCTGCCTAGTTTAAAAACATTTATTTATTGCTGTTTTTCTAGGGCAACTAACAATGAGTAGTTTTTTTTTTGTTGTTCATTATTAGATTTTCGTTGTTTGATATGATGTTTGATTATTTTTGCTTTGTACATTTAAATTCAAATTCATAGCATTTGGGAAACATTGAACTTGGTCCATGGGAAATTGTTGTTTGGAAAAATTCTTAAAAACTTTGATGATTATAGAAATTTTTACAGAAATTAACCCAAATTGACAAAAGAAAATCTTTTTTATGAAATACACAAATTTTCTTCAAGGAAATTCGATCAAAAAACTAATAAAAGAAAAAGATTTTTAAATGAAACTACTCATCCATGATATTAACAAAAATATTTAATGTGTCAAATTTGGTCAACAGATTTTTATGAATGATTTTCCAATTTAAAGTCAAGGAATACAATCCAAAATAAGTGAAACTAATTGCAAATTGAAATCAAAAATTAAATCAAGCTACGGTCATTCAACTTGAGTTAGAAATGAAGTACAAGAAAAATTAACAAGATTAAATCATGTTATTTTCTTCTTGTGCTCACAATACCAGAACTGATAGATTGCATGTATGGATGATTTTCCCTTTTAAAATTTAGATCCATAGTCGTTTTTCTTTTTTATTTTCTATTTCTTCATTTTTTATTATAGTTTATTTATAATCATGAAAGAACCATAAATAAAAATATTTAATTAATTTCTAAGAAATTGTGACTAATATTCCACACTTTTATGATTCATTTAATTGTTGCTCATATTTTTCTGGAAAAAGAACTTTTATAAAAAATATTATAATAAAAATTTAATCACAATTTGATTTCTTACATAATAATAATAATGCACCAACAAACCTCTTATTTGAATAAGTTAAGTACCTTTATAAATAATAAAATAAATTTCAATAAAGAATTGTGGGAATATTTTCAATAGATGAACTTTTGACCTAGACTCTGTTACTTTTGTTTTGTGAGTTGTTGTCAGAATTATGCTCTTCTATGATAAAACACATAAAAACATTTATAAACGTACAATTCTTGACCTTATAGGTGCATATTGAATACCTTCTAGTCAATATATGTCCTGATTCTTTTCCTCTTTTTGCATTTCTTCGTAATTATGCTTATAATTTTTCTTCTTTTCATAAAATACTACTTTATTCATATTATGACCGTGGCATTGACAGACAATCTACTATTTTTTTCTTCATCTTCTATTGAAATAATAATAATAAGGTAACTTACTACAGTTTTTATTAGAAAGATGAAAAAAAGTCATATTAAAGTGGTTTATTTTTGAAAACACAAAAAAAAAAAAGAGAAGTAAAAGAATGTAAGAATATGCAATGCAGTAATAACGATTAGATCACGATGCAATTTTCTAACAAAAAACGGTTGTTTGACCCATTTCTTTTATGTTCTCTCAGTCTATAGTTGTAAATAATATTCACATTTTGTGTATTGCTATTATAATGTATAATTTATAGTAATAATCATTATGATGATGATAGTTGTAGGGATTTTAAAGGCACTTTTCAGTTCATTGAAAATAATTATGATTTCGGAAGAATATATTTGGACCTCGATCTAATTGAAAAACAGCAGAAAAAATGTTCAATTAAGAATTTAACGGTTTTTTTTCCAAAATTTTAAAATATTGTTTTTTTTTTGTGATCCTCTACTGTTTATGTTTGGATGATCTAAAGGTGTCAGTTTGTCTGAAATGATCTCGAGGTCTTTGCAAATTTGTAGAAATAATACATGAAAAGTTTCAATTCAAACGTGTAGTGTATTTGACAAGACAAAATACAGCGCCATCGCAATTTGATGGTCAAAATCTGAACTTTTTTAATTTATACGATGATAAGTCGTTTTTTACCAATACCCTGAATGAAGGATTGTGTTGCATCTATTAATCACATGATCATAAATTTCGATTCACTAAAAGTCAGTTTTACATGACACATTTTATTCATAAATTCTTTAAAAAAACAGTCATATTCCTATAATTTAACAGTTAACTTATTTACTTCTATGAACTTTATAATGTTAACAGTTATGTAAAAAAGTACACACAATAAAAGTAACATAATGTGCGATATATTATCTCATCCATTGTCTTTCTGTGTCTCACTGCTACATACCAGAACAACAATTTTCCTACAATGCACATATTAAAATAAAATAATACACAACAGGAAATTATGTATGCTGATTATTTAAATTTGAAAATAAAAAAAAAAATGAAAATTACATTAAAATAATGTAACAGTAATAACGGAGTGAATGTCAAGTGTGAAACAGAGTTTAAATATTTTTTTCTCTTTTGTCTTTATGTATGGAAATGAAATGAAAAAATTACCTAATGGCATGATTTTTTGAGTCAGTAAACAATACACATTATTTAAGAGAAGAAAAAAATGTAGACAGTTATAGTGCATTCACCTTCATTTAAATACATTTGTATCGCAAATCAACGACATCAAAGATTAATAATTGATTTCTTCATCATTTGCATCAAAAGACTGGTCTTTGACTTCTTTGTAAGAAAAAATATACAGTAAAAAAATTATAATCAAAATTCAAATTCTTATCACTTTCTTTTCTACAAAAAGAAAAAAAAAATAATGATAACTAACAAATAAAAAGTTCAATAACCTGAAATTTAAATCAGAACATGTGTCTTTATTGGCTGAGTAAAAGCTCGTTTGAGTATGAACATGAAAAAAAAATAAAGAAGACAATTAAAGAAAAGCAAAGTTAAATTTCATTCAAATACCGTTAGCACACTCACTTCCAATTTTTAAAATGAATTATTAATCAAGATAAGTGTATTCTTTTATTATTTATTATTATTTTTATTCTTTATTATTATTATTTATACTTTACTCGAATTTTTTATCCAGACATCATCTAAAAATATAAATTAATTTCAAGTCGATACGAAAACGAATTTTATCATTAATTTAAAGCTGCGATCCAATGTAAAACGATTCATTAAGCATGAAAATATAAATATAGCTTTTTATTTATAATAAGAATAATGAGAAATAAAATTAATAATAAATATAATAAAATATAAAGAAAACGAAAGAAAGAAAAAAATCAATCTCGATTTTAGAATACCGTTATCATTAAAAGAAAGAATCAAGAATTTTCGACTTGAATTAGAGTGTGTTTGGAACGAAAAGTGTGAGTTTTTCATTGAATTTTACGTATGGGTCTGTTGAAATTTGGAGTTCCAACCTTGCCAACAGTTTGTATATGGCAGTAAAAAGACCTGGTCTTTGAAGTGGGTTGCTTTGAGCTGTGAAACATTTTCTTTTGATGAAATCGCATATCACGAGTATGAAATGGGCTCTTCGCATAGATGGGTAAAATATGGATGTCTTCTTCACTTTTTTTTCACGTTTCAAGACCAAAATTGTTGGTAAAAAATATTTTGGTGGTTTTGATCATGCTAAGATCTTTGAATGGTAATGAAGAAAGAAAAAGCTGTAGGTAAAATTCAATTAGATTCACTTCTAATTGATTGTTCTCTTAAAAAATCGTCTAGGTGCAACCAACGGTTTTTGAATTTTGCATAAAGCAAAGTACTGCTATCATAATATTTTTTGTCAGGAATAATGCGACACTTGTGCAATTGAAACGGGACTGCTTTGGAAGTTAATTTATTTTTTTCATCGTCTGCGTAGGGCTCATTTATATATTCTCCAACAGTGTAATCCAAATCTTTGTCCTCTACTTCAATCATTTGTAAATTTTTTTTTTTAAATATTTTTTTTGAAAAATGGAGTAATGGTGGTATTGGGCTATTTTTTGCATATGTTTCTTGACATGTTTTGCTTTTCTTAAATACTTTAAAAATAGTTGGGCGTTATGCAGCTTTGACTCGATCAGCAATATGTGGCTTTGATATGAGAATATATGCAGCTGGCCGCATATGGGTTTTTTTTGTCACTCTGCGCGTTTTTCAGCGTTTTATTATGGTTTTCAATTATTGAGTTGGATACATGGTACGTAAAATCTTTATGATATTAGACTCTGGACCACATAATTACATATGGAATATACTGTTCTAGTATCTGTATGAAAACCTTTTCTTTGTCATATAATTTGTTTGGTGATTTTAAGAATTTATGAATTTTCAGTTTTATTTCTCCATTTTTCTTTATTTCAAGATAATCCTTGATCCCACTAACATACAGGATCATTACATGTCCAACAATCATTTTAAATGTTCTTCCAGCAAATGAACTTTCAAATATCTTATGAAAAAACATCACAAATGATTCATAAACATGACAATGCCTTAATGATTCAAAAAATTCTGGAAAAATGTAAAATAACTCACGCATAGTACGTATAAAATTTACAAGAAATTTTTGATGAACAAAAAGAACCGCTATGTCTACCTAATAATTTAAACTTTTTCATGCTTATTTTTCTCATCTAAAACGTACAACTTTCATATTGTGTATAAATCATGTAGTAAAATAACAATAAATAAATAAAAGTAAAAAAAATAAAGCTGAAACACTCTCTGTATGAAATATTTGAAGTTCAATCACCTTCCGAAACTGAAATGAATATTTTTATTTTTTGGTGATTACCTGTTTTTATTATTTTTACGCGATGTATTTTTTTATTTCAATAGTATGGTAGACATGATAAAAGCTTATTTCTTGTTTTTTACCTACTACGTTAATTATATATTCAGTGTTATCTTTTTTTTTGTTTTCGTAAACTCGTCGATAGAAACTTAAATGGTGCTTAAAATAATAATTTAACATAAAGTGATAGTTTCGGCTCATTCACTTTTTTTTGTAGACCATAATTTTTTGATAATTTGATGTCATTAAAATTTGAATTTTTTTTTATAGTAATTTGAATTATTTGTTAATTTGATTTGAAATTCATTCAAACAAACTCTTATCAAAGGCTGAAGAGCCTTCATGCATGGATTGAAAGAAATCGTTTTGAATATGTCATGAAAAAACTATGTGAAATTTCCACAACAATAAATATAATAAATAAAAAATATTTTCTTCTAATCATGTATCATTTCCGCATATTTGACTTGAACTTACAACACACTTTTGCATAACCGAATGCTTCTCTTCATATATTGAAATTTATGTTTTTTCCTATTTAAATTCAAATGTGTATCATATTTATTATTATTACAACTCCATTGTAATGTAACACACTCAATCCAAGTTCATGATCGTTCATTGTGCCGTATTTACTATTATTTTTATTACTATATTTATTGTATAATAATATCAAATCAGTAATACACACACACATTTGTCTTCATACAGTAATTCAAATCTAAATGAAGCTTTTATGTTGCATGTACGAAAGAGCTTTCACCAATATATGCGTGTAAAGAAACGTTCAGTGCACAAAACTTGATCGTGGAAATAATATTTTACTCTACTATGTAATATAAATCGCGGAGAAAGGTATTTTTTTATTTCGAATGTTGTAAGTACAAGTTCAAGTGTTATGTAGATTTTATTATTCTGTAATAGTAATAAAAATAATGGCGGCAGGTATTACGATGAATGTATATGGGTATGGTAATGAAAGTTATGCAATAAAGGTTTTTTAAATTGTCTTTTATGATAATTTTATTTATATTGGAAATTGTAATTTTATTCTAAATACTAAATGAATTGATGGTTACTACATGAAAAAGGAGATAGAGGTCATGAATTAATGAGAAGCCTCTTAAAGCTCAATTCATTTCAAATACATGTTATAAGAGTCCCCTCGACTCTCGGCTCTCTAGGTGGTCCGACCTAATATTAAACACTTCTCTATATTATATTATTAATTATATTTATTTAATTATTTATTTGTTCTCACTTTTACATGTTATTTCTTATTTTAATTGTTGTGTCTTACCACGATGCTGTCTCAAAACGAAGTGAAAGAGTGTTGATTAAGACTGACCTTCATCACAGCTGATTACCTCTGACAGTTCCCCACTTGGCATATTTTATCTAATTTGTATCTTGTAAACCCTGTGACCCAGGTCACAGTGCTAATCTTTAAATCCAATCTTAAGAAATGTATCATCATATGATAAACTCACACTCTAAGTTGAAAATCACCCGACTGGGCTTGCTGTGCTAAATGTATGTGAGTGCTCATTCGTCAGCTCAATTTTTTATTTTGGATCCATCAAAGCTGTGTGTCTAGATCCCATATGCGTTGTAACTAATAATATGTAAAAGCATGTAACAAATTTCGAGTCAGGAAGACTGCGAATACAGTACGATGAAGCGGGTGCTTTGTATGTTTTCTCAAAATCAGTTTTCTGATGGATTCCGTAAATATTACAAATATCAAGACCTAAATGAGAAAAATAATGAAAATTCAAGAGAAAGAGATTGAAAATTCCCCTAAAAAATACTAATAAATATTTTAAATATAACAACCATCAGTTAGCAGAATACTCATCCATACATTCGACGAAAAAGAAATTATTTTTAACTGTAATGTAACAGTGAATTTTGTAACCGATATTAAAAATAAATTATATCAAGATAAAAATGCAAAAAAAAAGTCACATAATAATAATGATCATGTGATTGTTGAATGTAAAATGTTTGGTTTTTCTTCTTCTTCTTCATTTATCAAATGACGACAATCGTGATCTTCATGACGCTAACTTTCAATAGCATATATGCTAAAACACGTAAATGAAAGAAAAATGAGAATAAGAAGATGAAAAAGAAATGCTTTCTTCTTGTATTTCCTAGTTTCGATAAACGCAAGTTCCAGTGACGTACCTCCAAATTCAAGACAATTACTGTGAAAATTTCAAATCATCTGGCACTGTTTGAATTAAAATCATTTAAAATTGTAATGAAATTGAAGAAATTTATAACAGTAATATAATTTATTGTGAATCTTATAAAGAAAGAAAAAAACTTGTGTAGACATAGAGGGAGAGAGAGAAAGAGAGAAAATAAATAGAATGGTAATGCGGTTAAGCAAGGTTATTGACTTATTTGTATATATGTTGCTGTTTTTTTTACACAATATTTTAATGTTTTTTTTTTTTTTTGGTATTATTGAATAATAATAAAATTGATGTGTAACATTTAAATAGGGTCGTTTTGCATGTCAAATAATTTTCGATCAGGAAATAGAAAATTACCGTTTGTTGTGTGAAAAATTACAAGAACAGTTATTTGATGTTATATGTGTGATATTTACTTGAGTAAGCTAATTTGGTGAATGACTACTAATTTCGGAAACTGTCCTTTTAAATTTTAAATGTATGAAATGTAAAATAAAAATTTGTTTTTAAAGAAAATCGACATAATTTCACTTTGAATCAATAATTATTAGGATAAGCTATTGTATAGCCTTAAATGATCTCAATTTAAGCCTAAGCATTTTTAAGATGTATTTAAGAATGAAACTTAAAACTGATTTGAATGAGTAATTAAAAAAAAAGCTAGAACAAGTCCTTTTTATGAACCTAATTGAAAAAATGCTTCTATACTACATTGAATAGATTTTCACATGTAGCGCCATCTGTTGATCAATAGAATTAATATTAATAAAATGTTGAGCACTGTTCATTCTATCAATTGTCTTGTAAATAATATGTAACGCATGACAATTTTACGAATCAAATGATAGAACCATAGCAATTAAACGTCACCCCAGGTTACTTTTGGGTTGGTCGGAATAAGATGTAGAAAAAAATTGTTGACTTTTGTTTGGATAAATTGTGAATTTATAATAAACGATGATGATATAATATATTAGGAAAAAATGAATGTACAGCATGACCATTGAGACTCTTAGCTCTAAGAAAAGCGTGGCAACTTTTTTGTTCAAAATCTAAATTAAGGCTTAAGAATTAATATCAACAGTCAAATTGTCTTAAATATCAACAGATGACTCAATTGGTTTCATATTCACTTGATTAAATCTCATAAAGAAACAATCAGCTGATTCATATTTGATTTTTGATTGTATACAAGATTTATCAAAAACTTAATATTTAATATTCAATGTGATTGAACGCACGCAAATGTGCATCAAATTAATAGTCAACAATGAAATAATATGAGTCTTTTGTATTTTTTTTTTATCTCAGAGTCATGTAAGTAAATTGAAATTATTTTAAAATCACAGTTTCTCATCAGTTGTTATCAGGAAAAGATCTACTTGAAATTTAGCATGACTTCCGACGATGATAAACCGGAAATAGATGAAAATTGGTGGAAGATATGGAAAAATCGTCGATACATTCTCGCTATTATGGCATTTTTTGGTATGTTTAACATGTACTCGTGTCGTGTCAATATGGGAGTTGCAATTGTTGCCATGACTAAATCAACGAATGGTACATCTGATTTTACTTGGAGCTCAAAGGAGAAAGGTGCCTTATTGAGTGCGTTCTATTATGGTTATGTGATCACTCAGATATTAGGTGGTTTGTTAACACGTCGTATTAGTCCACATATTGTATTTGGAATTGGAACTGTTGTGCCCGGAATTCTTACTCTACTCACACCTTTTATCGCTGAAAATACATCATTTTGGATGTTACTGGTAACACGAGTACTGATGGGAATATTTCAAGGTGTTGCAGTGCCATGTCTCTTAATGTTCTGGACAATATGGGGACCTAAATTGGAGAGAGCACGCTTACATGGCATTGCGATCTCGGGAGCATTTGTTGGAATTGTCATAATATTGCCATTATCTGGATACATTGGACAGTTTTATGGATGGCAACAAATCTTCTATGTAACAGGAATTGTTTGTATTGTTTGGTATATTTTATGGATCATCATTATTAAAGAAAGTCCTCAAAAAGATCCATTTATATCAGAATTTGAATTGAAATATATTCTAGCAACAATCGATTGTAACAGTGATAAAAATCAAAAAATACCATGGATGTCAATTTTAACTTCGTTTCCAGTGTGGGCCGTTGCAATTGCTGGACTAACATGGGGATGGGGATATGTAACAGGTCTATTCCAATTGCCGCAATATTTGTCTGATATCATGGACTATCAAATAAGCAAAAATGGTCTTTTATCATCGTTGCCATACCTTACAATGACTTTCATGCTCCTGATTGCTGGTTATGTGGCTGATCAATTGTTGATACGGAAAATTTTGAATGTAACTCAAACGAGGAAGTCTTTTATTTGCATATCAATGATCATACAAGCAGGCTTCATTCTTGCAGCAACATATGTAAACGATCCCACTTTTAATATAATTTGCATTACATTTGGAATTGGATTCGGAGCCGTCACATATTCAGGGATTGGAGTGAATTACATTGACATTGCTCCCGCATATTCTTCAATTATTGGCGGTTTCGGAAATACTTTTACCACAATATCTGGGATTTTGAGTCCGTTATTAACTGGTTTCGTGGTCCAAGTAAGTAAAAAAAAAAAAGTTTCAATAAAATTCCTCGTTAAAAATGTTTTTATTCATTTTAATCTTAGAGTGACAAATCAAACCGATCCGCCCTCATCATAGAATGGAGAACGATATTTCTAACAACAGCTGGAATTTATTTATTTGGATCAATATTTTATTTTTTTACTGGATCAGCTCAAGTCCAGCCATGGGCTGAAGAGAAAAAAGAAAGTCAATTTTCAATTGAAATGAAAAAATCAAATGGTCGCATTAAAGAATCAAAATTTATAAATCATGCATTTGATGAAAGTAAAGAAGTGTAACTTTGTCCCTTTATCTGAATAAAAATTTGGTATATATAAAAAAGAATTTGTGTCAATTTATCACATAATTCATCATGTCATTCGATATTTTCAAGTCTGGCTATTTGATATTCTTATGGGAACAAATTATAACAAAAATTTGATTGGAAACGGAAAATTTGAATTTAATACTTGATGTTTTCTGAGAATAAATCTAGAGAAAATCATAACCTTGGTCAATTTTTTTTCATATTAAATTGAATTAGATGAATATTTGTTGTATGTCAATAAATTACAGTTTATTAAAGTTCACATGCATGAGAATTTTCTTGTTTGACGAATTTAAATTGTTTTGTGAATAAAAATGATCAAATCAGGTAAGTCACGTGACGATTTTATTTTTATACAAAAAATTCTTGTATGATGTTCTCTTGAAAAATTTAAATTAAGTGTGATGATGAAATTTAAAATTAAAGTTTTTATATTCCAGTTAAAAAATGTATTATTGATAGCAGCATAGATAAGAGCTATGTCGAATTGGTATGATTCAGAAAATATATTTTTATGAATTTGGTCTCGTTTAGAAGTGGTGAAACGAGAATTTGCTACTTTACAGCTCCAACAGGCCATCATACGCACAAGTTCAGAAAGGGCAATTAATAAAAAATTCCACTGACATGAGACTATTTTAACCGAAACCAGGCGCTTAAGGTACACTTTTTTGACTGTCGATTTTTTTTTGTTTAAATCCCATAACCATTAAAGTTAATAAAATAAAATTAATTCTCATTATAACCAATTTCAGTACAGCTCAATAAAATCATTACTCAAATTTTATTCCGAAATACCAGTTTTTTATTGTTCCCTTTTAAAGATGACATAACTATTTTTATTTTAAATTGAGAACCTTTAATACGAAAAAAACATCTGTATTTACATAAATAAACAAAACAACATGAATTCACAAAATTTTTTGTATGATACAAAAAAATATTCATTCAGACGTATCCGAATTTGAGCACCTGAGAGAATGGCTTAACTTTGAATGCAATTTTTCTTAAACTCTGACCATGGTATTTAAACCTTAATTTCATTTTAATATTTAACTAAAAGTAGAGAGTTTGCGCATTTAAAAGCCATATAAAAGCTACAGAACCACTTTTCGAAAGTAGCAATCGAGTAAATTTTAACATATATGTGGATTTTATATCACGAGAGAAAAGAGAACAGTATTGTGTGAAGCCTTCAACAAGTTGTTTGATAAAAATTTAAGCGATTCAAGTTCATTTTAAAAGTTAAGCTGATAGAAAGCAGTTGTGGATATTTTAGCAAATAAAAAATAAAGAATATAAACAAAAGTGATAGTTATTTAAAAAGAAATTTAATTTTACATGAAAAAGTAAAAGTACTTTACTAAAAATATACTAATTGAGTTTTGAAGAAGTCAATATTTTAATAATAAATGGAGTAAAAATTAAAAAAAATAAATTAAAAAATAAATAAAGAGGAAAATTAACAAAAATTATGAGGTAAAATTTAAATTGAATTCATAGTGAAAAAAAAAGTAGTTTTCCTTAGAAAAATTCAAAAGTAATTGAATTCTTAAAACACAAATTGAATTAAAAATTGAATCAGTGCAAAAAATATCTAACAATTAACAATGCGGAACGATTTATAAAGCTTTTTTTTTGCTCTAATCCGGCATCGACAGGGTATCATTTGGATATTAAAAGTGTAATAACTTGTCATGCTAAATATGTTCAAACGAACACGAAAAAATGTAAATATAAATAAAAGTAAAACAAGTTCTTATTTAAATTATTTACACAATAAAAACACGTTTGCTAATTCTAATTTGATTAATTTTACTCATTTTTTTGAATTAAATTAACAATGAAGCTTTGCTCGATAAAGGTGAAAGGAATTTTGTTGAATGATTTTCTTAGTCAAAGATTTGACAATGGGGAAGTCAGCTGAAAATGATAATTGGAGAATTTAACCCATTATGACAAAGTGTTTGGTTAACTAATGAGAATGAAAAAAATTAAATATTCTTACTTATTCCGATTTCATTGAATCAAAGCATTCACCTATTATTTCAGAATTAGACCCTTAATTGAATGATTCACGTTCAATTCAATTACATCAATATAATTACAGTTTTCCCTGTCTACTTTGCAGTAAATGGGGGGAGAAGTCACTGCAAAGTAGAAAAATTGCAAAGTACACAACTGTCAAATTTTACTATTGAAAAGTACAGTAAACCTTTGTACTCTACAGTGCATGGGTAAAAAAGTACAGTAAAACCCTTGTATTTTCCTGTGGATAGGTAAAAAATTGTCTGCAAAGTCTAAAAATTGTGTATAGAACACATTATAAAAAAAATGTCAAAATGCTTTACTTTGCAGAGTGAAATTCTGTAATTTTGAATGATTTTATTAAAATTACAATGACATTTCTTTACTTTGCAAATTGCAGAATTGTCAAATTTACCTACTGCAAAGTACAAGGTTTTGCAAAGTACAGAGGTGCAAAGTAGACAGGGAATACTGTATTATATTCATGGAATAAATCTGAGAGAATTTGATGGCAGCTCATGAATTTAGGACATGACCTAATTTTGCCAGAAAATGAGTCACTAGACTATTATTTAATACAAAAAAATGGGAAACAATTTTCGGTGACAAGTTAATTTGAGTCTTTGGATGACTTTTATATAGGGTTCAAACAAAATTCAATTTTAAGTGAAGTTTCATCACATAAAACGTTTTTTTTTCAATTTCTAGGCCATAATGGGTTAATTCTTGGAACTTTATCAAAATTCTTTCGTAAAAAGGCAAACAAAACTAAAAATTCATCTCTTGATAACCGTATGCGCTACTTGCTTGTTAATAACTAACCACTTTATATCTCTCGTAAACAACAAAATTACTTTAAAATTAAATTCCTTTATATTATATATATATTATATTATATACACAAGATTTACCAAATTGAGAGGTTTATAACCCATTGTTTTATTTTTATATAAATATTTACTATTTTTTCAGAGTATCATCAAAATGCTTATATGACAGTTTATTACTTAGCGAGGATTTACAACATGCATCTTTTATATCATTTATGAATGAATTACAAAGAAAATTATCTTTATTGATGTTGATATGATTAACCTTTACATTTTTTGAGCAGTAACATGATCTAGTAACCTAAATTTTCGTTTTTAAAAAGAGTTTTTATCCCAATTAAGTCATTTTCGTTCATACTTTAATTAATATAAAAGTATTCAAAGATTTTTCACCTGATATCTCTTCCTCTTATTTTTAATTAACGATTAAAGGTATCCGAAATTCGCATAAAAGTTTCAATTTAAAATTAATACCATGTTATTTGTTTATTACTGTGCGCTTTCTATATCGATACCTGTTGAATATAATAAATGGGTTTACTTTAAAGTTGTAATTTGATAGGAAGGTAAATAATTAGTGATTATTATTTTGAATGTTGGAAGGGAAAATTTTCAATGTTGAATGAAAAATTGCGGTAAAATTTATAATTATTTTTTTCCATTTTCAGTACCGATAAAAATGATTCGACAGTTAAAAAAGACGAATCACCACCAGATATCGATAAGCCGTTTTGGAAGAAACGCAGATATACCGTTGTGCTGATGGCATTTTTTGGATTTTTCAATGTATATGCATTGCGTGTGAATTTATCTGTGGCAATTGTTGCAATGGTTGAGCAAAGACCCGTAACCTTAGCAAATGGGACAATTGTACACGAACAGTATTTTGATTGGAATTCAAAACAGCAAGGACTTGTCTTGAGCTCATTTTTTTATGGATATATTTTGACACAATTTGCAGGTGGATTTATCGCAGGGAAAGTTGGAGGACATTTGGTAGGAATTGCAATGATATTAAATTAAGTGAATTTTATTTCATATAAAATCTGGATTTAGGTTTTTGGTACTGGAATTGCCGTAACAGCGTTATTAACGTTAATTACACCACTAGCTGCCAATCTGAATTTCTATGCATTACTTGTAGTACGCATCGTTGAAGGAATATTTGAGGGTGTAACATTTCCATGCATTCATGCTGTTTGGTATTCAATATTATTAAATGTAAATCTCGTATTTTTTTAATTAATTTTTTTTTCATAATTTAAAGGTCAAAATGGGCACCCATGTATGAAAGATCGCGTATGGCCACACTTGCATTCGCTGGGAATTATGCTGGAACTGTTGTAGCAATGCCCTCGAGTGCTCTTCTAGCCTCAAAGTACGGATGGGAAAGTGTATTCTACGTTTTTGGCACAATCGGTGTTGTTTGGTACATTTTTTGGATCATCATCGTACGAGAAAGTCCTGAGAAGGATCCTCATTGTTCGATTGAAGAACGTGATTACATTATGCATAGCTTGGGACAAAAAACTGGTGATAACCAGGTGATTAAACATCCATGGAAAGAAATTTTCACATCAACAGCTGTTTGGGCCATTGTTGCATCACACTTTTCCGAAAATTGGGGATTTTATACACTGTTGACACAGCTACCAACGTTTTTGAAAGGTAAGATTATAAATTGGATTTTGTTATGTGAAATTTCATTTTTTTTTATTTCCAGACACTCTTCATTTCCATTTGGAGAAAAGTGGATTTGTATCTGCTTTGCCATACTTGACAATGGGCATCCTTCTTGGTGTATCAGGATATTTGGCTGATTGGGCTCAAATTAAAGGCTATCTCACAACTTCACAAGTACGACGTTACTTTAATTGTGGTGCATTTTTGGCACAAACTCTCTTCATGATGTTAGCTGCATACCTTCTCCATCCAGTCGGAAGCGTAATTTGCATTGTAATTGCAGTGGGTTTGGGTGCATTTGCATGGAGTGGTTTTGCTGTCAATCATTTGGATGTAGCTCCAAATCATGCTTCTATATTAATGGGGATCTCAAATACTTTTGCAACAATTCCAGGTATTTTAAGTCCATTGATAACGGGATTCATTGTCCAGACTAAGGCAGAAGAAGAATGGAAAATTGTGTTTTATCTCTCAGCCAGCATTTATTGCATTGGATGTGTAATTTATTGGTTTTGGGCTTCTGGTGAAGTTCAACCATGGGCCGTCCAAAGTCATTCCCTTGATGCTAAAACAGATGACTCGTCTAAAAATAATACAAATACCTACAGTTATACAAATGAAGCAGTTGAGATGAAAGAATAGTATTATCTGTGTTAAAAAAAAAAAAAATAAAAATAAATTAAAGCAAGAATTATAATTATCATGTTAAAAATAAAATATTTTAATCAAGAATTCTGTTGTAATTATTCACATTACCTTTTTAATACAGTGAATCAAAAGAGATTTTTATCCCCACACACAATACAAATCATGATGATGATGATGAAACGTCCTTGCTAGGTGAACTAGTTGTTCTTTTTTTTACACCAACCATTGCATATCAAATATAATTTATGTATTTCATGTCACCAACACTTTTAGTACATGCATTATTCTGCGAATTTTTTTATTATTTATAATTTGCATCAAATTACTTGACGATCTTGTAACAGTTTTATTAGAATATTATGCAATTTAAATAAATTTATGGATATTTGTATTGTAATGGGATTACAAAGTAGTAAGTCATCTTAAAAGGGATTCATAACAAAAAGTATGAAAAAAAAATATAAATACACTTTTAAACATTTTTGACCAGAGATGGATCAGCAATTGATCGGACCATCGGTCTTTTTATAGACTGTCAGACCAGGGTAAGGATAGGACCCTCCAGTGGATATTCCTTAAAAGTTGTGATAATGGCTTTCGAGGTCTGGATTTATTATTCTAGGCATGTTTGCCCTTTAAGAAAAAACAATTCGCTACCCGGTTCTGTCATCTAACTCAATTGTTTTAAAAATTTCATCATTCAACTTTAATTTATCCAGAGAGCAAAGCAGACGTAAATACACGAAAATGTCCTTGAATCTATTTTTAATTCACTTTCATTTCATACCATCCCAAAACCTGGACTTGAACTTGTATCAAGTTGCTCAGCTGATGCATCCACCCAATTAACGATTTTTAATGCTCAACATGCAAGTAATTGAACACATAAATTCCTGTTTAATTTTTATTATTGTATTTTTTTTCTTATCTCAAAAACAAAAAAATGTATTGAATTTAAAAATAATAAAAAGCAATGAATTAGCGCCAGCAGGCAAATTCGGAGTTTTGGGTGAACACGCACGTTCTTAAAAAAAAATATAGCAAGACAATTGCATATCCATTTCGCATTTAATCATTGCCATCATTTTGCTTTGCATTCGATTGATTATTATCGTGTTTTTCTGATTCACCACCGTCTTGAAATGTGATATCTGATAATTGTTCGAAAAATTTCATGTTCGAAAAATTTTGATGTTCGAAAAATTTGATGTCCAAAAAATTCTATGTTCGAAAAATTTTATGTTCGAAAAATTTTATGTTCGAAAAATTTTGATGTTCGAAAAATTTTATGTTTGAAAAATGCTCGAAAAATTTTGATGTTCAAAAATTTTATGTTCGAAAAATTTTGATATTCGAAAAATTTTATGTTCGAAAATTTTATGTTCGAAAAATTTTATGTTCGAAAAATTTTGATGTTCGAAAAATTTTATGTTTGAAAAATTCTATGTTCGAAAAATTCTATGTTCGAAAAATTTTGATGTTCAAAAATTTTATGTTCAAAAAGTTTTATGTTCGAAAAATTTGATGTCCGCGAAATTCTATGTTCGACAAATTCGAAAATCGCACTTTAATTTTTTTTGTAATTATACTTATTCATTTAAAATTTCATCTTTTAATTCAAAGCGCAACGGTTCTTCTCATAACATTTGAAATCAATTTAACATTTTGAAATACATTAAACATTTTAATGCGCGCACCCAGCGGAATTTTCTTACTACAGAAGAATTTTTATCTTAGTATTAGTGTTCCAAAGAATAAGATCGTTGAAACAAATGTACGTGCATACCATAAGTGTTCGATGGTGTATGCTCAAATTTAATAGATACTCGCGTATCTGTGCAGACATTTATAAATAATGCCGCAAAAATTTTAATTCTGTAAATTTTGCAATTAATTATTATTTACTTATTATATTAATGCAAATGAATACATTAAATGATGTTTTACATGTTTATAATAAAATAATCACTCCAAACGTTTTCAATCACAAAAATATTCAGGGTGGGACATCGATGAGGCTTTTTTTTTGTATGTTAGCTCCCTATAATTTTTTTCAAATTATTTATTTTCAGAAATTTAAATATGGTAAATTATCAAAAACAAATCAAATTTTTATTATAAAAACAAATTGTTTTAAATTTCATCATAATTTGAATGTTTACTTGTTTAAAACGGTAAAAATGACAAAATTCTCCCATACAAAAATTGAAAGTAATGCCCTTTGTTTTGTGTACACCCAAAACAAAAATGGGAAATTCTAACCACTGGGCGGTTTAGAAAAGTGCATTTCGGTGGAACCCGTTTGATTGAATATAATTAATTTTGAAAATAACCGCCATTTTGAAAATAACCACTATTTTGAATATAACTGCCATTTTGAAAAAAAACCCGGCATTTTGAAATTTAATTAAAAAAATCTGCTATTTTGAAAAAATTTAAAAAATCGAGCATTTTGGGCTTTTTACCGTTTTCAGGCTCTGGAGCCTAATTTCAGAGCCCAATCCCTGAGTCCAATCTTTGAGCCTAATCTTAAAGTCAATTCATTTTAATAAACTTCTCCATCCAACCAAACCAATTAGCAATTTTTTAAAATTTTTAACCGTTTTTAAGGCTTTGGAGGCTCTGGAGCCCAATTCTTGAGCTCAATCTCAAAACTAATGAGTTATAAATCATCCTTAAGACCTCCTCTGTCTAATAAAAAAAACCCGACCTCGCTCCGATGAACCATTCCAGAGTTATGAATAGCTATCAGTGTTAGAGTGACGGCGGACAAACCGTCTGTAATAGTGCATTTTTTCTTACGAAATGTGATACGATGCAAAAGCTTGTTTTCTTCTTAGTTTTATTTATGTACCTAGACAAGTTTTATAAATAATGAAGAAGAAGTAAGTGATCTGATTAGCACAAAAGAAGAAAAACAACATTAATTTAATTGAAGATACTCGGATTGTTCTGAATCACTTTCAATTTCTATGTAGAGCACACGGAATGAGATTTTATGTTGAAACTGGTTTCAATTCATACCAAGTATCAAAAATGAAATTGAAATTGAGAGAAATAGGTAATTTGTTCCGTAAGTGTAACAATAAATGGTCAAGTATTTGTATTGCATTATATCTTCAAGGTCATTTGAGCATCGTAGACTAGACCAACGACCAGGAAAAACTAGTATTGGCTGTGTGTACAAAGTGTATAATGGGCGTTTTGTGTATACGCGAAAAACAACACATTGTTTTGTAAAACCGTTGTAAAGAAAAAAAATTGTATGAAGCCACGCCAGAAAACTACTAGAAACATCATGGATACTATATAAGCAAATGAAAATGTTCAAAGTGTATCAGTCTTCTTCAAGCATCCAAATAGCGAGTACTGAAAAATATCAGCAGCGCTTTTTAAAAAAATAATAATTGAATCAAAATGAAATTCTTCATTGTTTTATCAAGTTTATTGGCTTTGACATTAGCCAAACCAAGCATTTTGTACACTCAACCCGCAACTGTCTATGCAGGTGCACCTTTATTGAGTCAATATCACTCACAAGACTCTCTCGGTCAATACACATACGGATATGCCGGTGGTCCATCAGCCAAAAATGAAGTTCGTTCATTAGATGGTGTTACACGTGGCTCATACAGCTATGTTGATCCTGAAGGTAAATTACAAACTGTTGCATACACTGCTGATGCCTTGACTGGTTTCCGTGTTGCTGCATCCAACTTACCTGAAGCACCAAAAGACTTGAATGTTGCCCCTGAACCAGTCAAAGACACACCTGAAGTTGTCAAAGCTCGTGCCGAACATTTGGCTATCGTTGAACAAGGTGGAGTTGCTCCATTACCTTTGGTACGTGCTGCTGTCTCAGAATTGGAACCCGTCAAAGAAACTGAAGAAGTTGCTGCAGCTCGTGATGCTCACTTGAAAGCAATTGAAGAAGCAAAAATGGCTAAAGGACCAATTGTCCCAGAAGCTCCCGAATTGAAACCAATTGAAGAAACCCCAGAAGTTAAAATGGCCCGTGAAGAACATTTGAAATCCGTTGAAAATGCCAAACTTCGTAATGCTGCCATTGAATCTGTTCAAGATATCCGTCTTATCTCAACTGGTGTTCCAGTCACTCGTCTTGCTGTTGCTCAACCAACTCTCATCAGATCAGACCCAATTGTTACCAAGATCGAAGCTCCAGTTACACGTATTGAAGCTGCTCCAATTGTCACCAAAATCGAAAGTGCTCCAATCCAAACTATCCGTCTTGCTCAACCAGCCACCATCCAAACTGTTGTCCCATCAACACGTTTCTTTGAATACAAAACTGCTGAAGCCCCATACGCATACAACTGGAATATTGCCGCACCAGACTACAACACACAAACAATTGTCAATGCCGGTATCCCAACTGGATACACAATCCTCGATAATGGCCGATTGATCCGTTCAGTCAAAAATGAATAGATTTCATTTGAACACAGAAATTAAAGATCTGTTTTAAAATTTTTTAAATTTTTATATTGCAGATATCAATGCAACGAATCAAATAAAAGTCTGATTTTTTATAAAATATATAAAAAAAATTATTTTTGTTTCAATTTTAGTCCTCACATCACGATCTTAATCGATTTCCTGATCCGATCAGATAAAAAATGTATTTTAATTTACAATATTATTGTAATTACAATAAGTGTGTACCAGAACAAGTAGATTATGATTAAAACAAAATGTTAAGTGATTTGAAACTGGTTCAACAAGGAATGTCATATTTGGTTTGAAAAGAGATTGACGCCTTTAATTAAAATATGTTATTATCTTGTCTTGTTTAAATTCTTGTTCAATTATTTTGCACATTTAAAAAAAATAAAAACTAAACTTTTAACTGATTACTCTCCATCTTCGTACTCCATTGATTTATTTTCATATCCTCCTATATCGCCAGTCTTTTTGCTGCTTTTTTCTACTTCAACGTGATCTCCATCTGTCTTTTTCTCGATTGCCCATGGCTGGAGATTCCCACTACAGAAGAACCAGTACACCACACAACCAACCAGATAAATTGAAGCTGAAATTATGAAGACAATTTTCCATTGACTGTCTAATTTATCTTGTTCAAGTGGATCAAGTGGATCTGCCGTCACAATAAAACCAGTTAACATTGGTGAAATTATACCAGGTAATGTCTAGAAAATTAAAAATTAATATTAAAATTTAAAAGGAAACGAAATTAAGAATTACCGCAAACGTATTTGTGATTCCCATTATTACAGCTGCATGATTAGGAGCCAAATCAAGTGCATTAACTTAAATTACATGTTGAAAATAAAATATAAAGGCATTACAGGAAATGTGTTTTCTTACCAGCAAATCCTGAAATTGAAAATGCTCCCAATCCAACTCCAAAAACGAGACATGTGATGATAGCAGCTGGATTCGTTAAATAACCGGCACTCATCATGAAAACAGTTTGAGCGAGAAATCCACCACAATTGAAGAATCGTCGGACATTTGTAACACTCAGGATATCCCTTGTAATGAGAAAATCAGCCAAATATCCTGTGGGAGCAAGTAAAATTCCCATCGTTAAATATGGGAGACTTGATGTGAATCCTGCTTTGGCTAATTCGTATCCAATCACATCTGAAATGAAAATAATTTTTATTGTTAAAATCAATTTAAAAGTAATTTTTTGATGGATTACCATTCAAGAATGTCGGGAGTTGTGTTAAAAGAGTGTAATAACCCCAATTTTCTGAAAAGTGTGCAAAAATAATTGCCCACACAGCAGTTGATAACCAAATACTTTTCCATGGTGTGGGAGGATGCGTCTTATGAGCTGTATCACGACCCAAACTTTGTTGTATATAATTCCGTTCCTTTTCTGTAATGTAAGGATCCTTATCAGGACTTTCCCGGATCAAAATCAACCAGATAATGTACCAAAAGACACCAATTCCACCAAAAACATAGAAAATCGATTCCCATCCAAGTGCTTCTCCCAAAATACCCGACAAGGGCATACTGATAACTGTTCCAATGTAATTCCCGGCAAATGCGATACTATTCATTCGGGTCCGTTCTAGGGGTGGAGCCCATTTTGATAACATGCTATGTAAACAAGGAAATGTAACACCTTCAAATATACCCTCAATTATGCGGATTGTAACAAGTGCGGCAAAGTTTCGGGCGATCAATGGTGTTAAGAGAGTCAAAACAGCAGTTACTGCAATTCCAATTCCATATACGATATGAGCACTAATATATCGGGTAATCACTCCACCTAATACTTGTGTCAGAATATAACCATAGAAAAAGGATGACAAAATAATGCCTTGTTGTGATTTTGAATAGTCAATGTCAGGTGCCAGGTAAAGTGTGCCATTGGGATGCGTTTTATTGACTTCTTGTGTCATTGCAACAATTCCAACTTAATGAAAAATTATGTTTTTTATACATTAATGAAAGTGTAAAGTTTAAAATTATACCTGATAAATTCACTCTCAGACTGTATGCATTGGCAAATCCAAAGAAGCACATGATAATGAGAACATATCGTCGTTTCGTCCAAAACTTCCATAGATCAGTATCAGGTGGAAGACTTACATAAAAAAATAATAGGGAGACAATTGGTCTACATACGTAATCAGATTTAAGGTAATACCGATATAATTTAATTTTCAATGGATATCTTATCAATTTAATGATTAATTTCAATGGTGTGCAAAAAAAAATGATAATGCAATCAACATTGAAGGAATTTTGATATGACTTTAATGTAATAGCGAATTGACGATATCAATATTACTTAATTTATTCGTAAATAATTTGGAATTTCGTTCACTTTCATGGTTATGAATTAAGATACTAATTGTGAACAGAGATTTTTTTGAAGAATGATGTGATATAACGAAATTTTTTGAATTAGGCCGTCAAAAAAAAAGTTTGGGTGACATATCCAAAAATTCAAATGGGTACTTGCGAAGTCAAGATAAAAACTAAGGCATTATGCAACCCTGAAAAGCCGTCTTGTACGTTAAATATGGATTACATGGCACGTAAATTTTCCCAATGAATCACAAAAAATAATAATATAAGTCAATTTCAGTGTGAAAATGCATTTTTCAACCTTAATTTGTTTGAACTTTGCAAATGTGACGTTCATCCAATTTAAGCTTCTATGGAGATCTTCTGAATATGATGACCAAAAAATTAAGGACCGAATTTCCAAGAATTTAAAGCGAATTTAATTCACACAAAATATGGCTTATCTTAATAATCATTATAAAATTTAATTGTTTTCAATTTAAGTCGTGTGTCAATTACAATACATATTTGACACTGAACGCACACCTCCTCAAAACTGATGTGATAACGGTCAACAATAGATTTATTATATAGCGCCAAATTATTCAATAATAAACTTAACTTAATCAAATTGTTATCTAATCTTAGTATTTCCATTTTTTAATTAAAAATATTTTCCACAATAAATTTCTGTCAATTCTGATATCAAGACTAAATTTTGAAATTTACCTTTCATTTTTTTGACTTAAATTTGTCATGTCTCTATGTGTGAATTTCCGTATGTTTTTCAAATTTCAATTCAAGTTCACTTAAATTTATTTTTATTATCACAGCAACACTGATGTTTTATGTTCTAAGGTAGTTGCAATTCTGGCGGTGTAATATGATGATAATAGTTAACAATAGATTAGTTAGACACTTTAATGCATTTCATCTTGTGATTCACTTCATGGGCAAATTTTATACAATTTATACCTATAATGAAGACAATAATTTAGTATTATTACAAAATATTTAAGAATGTGTCGTTTAATCATCATAATTTTAACGAAATTAATCGAAATATGAAATTTAAGTCAAAATAAATAGAATTTTTAGTCGGACAAGGTTGCATTGCTTTAGAAGGACCCTAAAACTGAAATAAATTCAAAAACGTTTTTTTTTGCTCTCAGACCCAAGTTCATTTGATATGGAATTTTAATGATTTCAATTCATATTGGGTGTGAAAATCCCGATATGTCCAAAATTTAATATCAATTAATCCGAGTTAAGACTTTATTTTGATTAATTTATCTAAAAACGATTTTTTTATTGGTCGCTTCATGATTCTGTAATCACTCAATTGAAACAAACAAATTATTCTAATTTAATGTTGGATTAAAATGTAAAACATTGAAGTAGGTGATCGTGAACGATTTAAACGAGCGCATTTCTAGAGATTCAATTCGCCAAATTTATGAATCTTTTATCCGAAAAATGATAATGAAAATTTTTAATTTTTGTATACAAGTTTTTCATACAAGCTCATTGTAAAATAGTGGTATAGACAGACAGACCATCATATGGTGCAAGGACCTTAATTCCTTCATTTTCATTCAAATAGTCGGTAAATACAATAAAAATCTATTGTAACCAAAAAAGCGTTCAAAATTATATTTTAAATATGTATGTTAAAATTTTTGTCATTATTTTTAAATATTTAATGATAACATACGTTTCACTTAATTAGCGTTGTAAAAAAATACTGTTTTTATTATTATTTTTATGATAATTCACACCTTGACTGCCAAAAAGTAATTGATTAAATATTGAATTAGCAGTAAATTATATGAAATTATCGGTGATTATCGTTCTTTTGTTTAGATAATCTGTAAATTTTATCAGTTCATTATCATTTTTTTAATCAATGAAATCAAAATGCTTCATTCACAGAAAAAGTTGATCAGTTATGTTTACTTGACCATTGTGAATGTGCAGGAATGGCAAAAATTACAGTTTTTTTTTTTATTGTACTGTATTGCAGAATTTTTTATAGAATTAGGTACTTAAAGAGCAAATCTGAAAACTCTGTTTTATCTTACGAAATTTGATCTGTAAGCCAAAAATCATTACATAAACGCAAACTGCTTGAAGATGGATCTGTTTTTATAAATTTTTGGATTTCGTTCATGATGAGAAGAATTTTTTTCTTTTAATATATTTGAGTGATACTTAAATCAAAGCCTTAAAATTTTGACATGTCTTAATCAGGCTTATTTGCAATGATTTTTGAATAAAAATCATAGTTAAAAATGAAATATAATATCGATTTTTCGTAAACAAATTTTAAAATCAGTAACGTTTTTTTTATCAGAACAAATTTTGAAATTTTAACAACTCTGGCAATATGTCATCTGTCAAAATCCAAACAACACAGGCAAACAACACAAATACAATTGGGAGTCCCATTTTAATTTTAATGCAAAAATGTTTAAGAACCGCCTGAAATAAATTCTTAAAAGTAATTAAATTGTGTGACAGAGTACCTAGCAGAATTTTATCCAAAACAAAAAGTGTATTTCGGACACGAAATGGAACAAGAAACTTCGGAGATTGCCGAAGCAAAAGCGATTCCAAATGTCAAAATTGAACAAATTAATACAAATGGCGAGGTAAATAAATAAAAAGAGTTTATAATTCTAGACTCTTATTCACAAGCTCTATTGTAATGTGAAATGTAAAAATAAAAGTTTAAAAGTGCATTTGTGAAATGTAAGTGAAATTAAAAGTCGAAAAACTTTCACTTGGCTTTTGTTTGGGATCCATTTTGGAAAATCTTTTTTCTTCCAATTTATTACACTTCAGTATAGAACGAATATTGCAAATGCCAAATCAGCTAAATACTATGCGCAGACCAGTTTATATATGTTGTTATCAATAATTTTGATCAGTTGTTTTTAAATTTTTTTTCAAAAATTTGTGTAGATTTCTTTAGTCAAGGTTCAAATGTCATTAATTATTATATTCTTGTCTGTAGATAGAAATGTGTGTCATATCATTTTAAAATTTGTGTTTATTTATTTTTCAGGCATCCGTAAATCGAACAACAGCTCGACTTGTGACCACAGACGCAAATGGCGAGAATACAGTAGTTTCGATGCCCGTAACAGTGCCCGTCAACTCTCTTTTGGGAGGGGCTGCATTCAGCGTACTTACCTCGGACCAAATACAACATTTCAAACCAATGATATGCGTAGACAACAACGGTTTCTTATCAAGCAACAATATTAATGTAGTAGGTGACATAACAAATGCCGGAGATTTAAAGGCAACACATATCGTTATACAGCAACAGCAACAACAACAACCAAATGATAACTCATCGACACAGGACAACAATTTGTCTGGAAGTCATGATGGTGGTGGATCAAATCAAATGGTGCTCACTCAAACGGGAGGTGGCAATCAAACGGGTTCACATCAAAACCTAAATTGGCAAAATGCAGATCCAATGCAGATGGATGTGTTGCCTGTACGATGTAAAACAACGACAGCTGAACTCTACAAATCTCGATTAGGGTCTGGAGGACGTGGTCGATGCATTCGACATAAGGATAACTGGTATACACCTAGTGAATTTGAGAATTTGTGTGGACGTGGCTCAAGTAAAGACTGGAAACGGTCAATTCGGTATGGTGGACGAAGTTTGCAAGCTTTAATAGATGACGGAGTTCTTACACCACATGCTACAAGTTGTACTTGTTCAGCTTGTTGTGACGATGATTCAAGTAAGTATTCACATTTTCAAAGAGAAAGTTTAAATTTTATTTAAAACTTAATTGTTATAGCTGCAAGTGGTCCTGTTCGACTTTTCACTCCTTATAAACGACGAAGACGGAACCAAGACTCACAACAGCAACAACAACAACAACAACAAACGCAGCAACAACAAACCCAACAACAACATCAAGCCACCCAACAAATACAAATCACTAATAGTGTACAACAACAACAACCGACGCAACACCACCAGCACACTCAACAAATCCAAATACACCAAACTACAATTCAGAGTCCTAGTGATCCCAAAAAGAAGAAAATTATTACCACGAAACAGCAACAAGTTCATCAACACAATCAACAGCAGCAGCAGCAGCAGCAGCAGCAACAAATACAACAACAGGAATTTACTACAGCTAATACGACAACGCAACAAACAAATCATACTGCTACTACTGCGATAATCCAAACAATTGATGGGCATCATGTTGATTTGAATAATTTGGCAACTAAGGATGATGCATGGCAGACAATAACAGATGGGTTGGATACGAGCTCCGAGTATGTGGATCAAACAGTACAATGTAAGAAAATTTTTTTTGAAGAAATTTAAATATCAAACTAATGTAATTTTTTTCTCGAATTTTAATAGTGATGGCAGAAGCGAATGTCCCACTGGATCGTCTGAAGAGTTTGTGTTCCCAAATGATCAAGATAACGAATGAGGTAAAGCGATATCTCGCCGAATCAAAAGAGATTCACGCGCGACAAATTGAACGACTGCAGCGAGAACGAGACGCTGCAATATTAGCTGCAACTCAATTAGATGATCCAAATAGTATAGCAAATCAGCCAGGTGCAGAAATTCCAAATAAAAGAGTAAGAAATTTATTTTTTTATTTTAATTATTATTAATTATTAAAATCTTTCTTTTCACAAAGTGTGCAAACTGTAATCGTGAAGCATTAGCCGAATGCTCACTGTGTCGTCGGACACCCTATTGCTCAACATTTTGTCAACGCAAGGACTGGATTACACATCAAAATGAATGTGCACGCAGTGCGCCAGAGCCAACGCAACAAATTATGTTAATAGTGAATGATGATGCATAGTCTACACCAACATACCAAGATCAGGCACAACAACGTCAACCATCCCAAATTTTATATACAACAAGTAGGGGCCACTTTTTATTTGACACATAAAAAAAAATCAATGACGCCTAAAATACTTAAACATGAAAGAAAGCCATGCCCTTTAAAAATACACCTCTTAACGTAACGTTACGTAAAATTGTTGCAATATAACGATTAAACATAAAATATCCCCTAAACAAAAAAGAAGAAAAATAAAAATAACAAATGTTTTTTACCGTAATTTTAGAAGTACTCAAATATAAGGAAAGAAAATTAAAATAATTTTAATAACTTTAGCTTTTATTATTAAATTAAGAAGTGAATGAAAAATATTAATTAAGGATCGTAAGTTTAATGTAGAGAATCGAAAATTTTATATTTAAATGTGTATGAATTGTAAAATAAAACCCCTAAACTCCTTTTTAGGGTATTAGGAAACTAAAGCAAAATAAAATACTAACAACAGGAAAGAACAAGAAAAATTTAGTGGAAATGTGTAAAAATCTGTTTAAATGTTAAAATTAAAGTTCTAAATATTATTATTTTTTTTTTTAAATAAATGTTTGTTTTAAATAAAATGTCAATTTATGGCCAAAAAGAAAGAGATATGGCGATAAAAATAAGGAATTCCTGTTAAAAAAGGCCTAAAAAATTCATAAAAGGTCTTGAAAATTTTAAATTCCATTTATCATCCTATTTTTATGTTATTTTTTAATAATAAAGGCCATTCCAAATAATTTTTACGTTATTTGTCATTTTTTTCAACATAAAAATTAAATAAGTAATATTTTTTTTCTAAAAAAATCTTTAATAAATTCACAAAGGTCTGGAAAATTAATAATTTTTTTTTAATTTTATAATAAAATTTAAGAACGGATCCAAAAAAAGTAAAAATTATTTGGATTAGCCATAAAATTATGTTCTTTTTTTAAATTTCATTTCATTTTATCGATTTAATGAATCAATCAACGCAAAATAAATAAATCTGAAAAATATTAAGTGTAAATGTGAAATGATTAACATTAATAGATAATACCTACTTATATAAGAAGGACTTAAGCTCTAGGAATACTATTATTATAGGAATTAATATAACAAAAAAAAAAAGATGAACCAAGAAATCTGTAAAAAGTAAAAAAAATAAAAGCTAAGAAGAACAATGTCAGAAAAAAAACAAAATGACTTTATTTTACTGTACAAACTAATCAACTAACAAAATTTCAATTCATTTCCATTGAAGCACCTTCCTGGAGTTTTTTCAACTGTTCCTGGAAAAAATCTTTCCTCGCGGTAAATGGCATCGTCCTCTGTCTTACAAGGAAATTGACATTTCCACCTGATGAGTAAAGTGAATAATCTCCAGTGATTTCTCTGAGTGCAATATTTCGTTGAAGAATTTTATCGTAATATCTGACACCGGCATCCACCATCTCCTTACCCATTGTTGCAATTTCTTTATCAATCCTTGAATCGTGATAAATTTGTGTTGCATCTGTGGCAAAGCAATAATTTCCAATCATAAAAACACCAACTAGAGAATACATTACAAGTCGCAGTGATAATGGACGTTGAAATAACTTTAATTTTGTGTTTATGTAATGTGATAATCCGTATGCTGTAAAAAGAGTCATGACTGGATAAAAGCAATTGAGTGGCCATTCCCATGTACGAAGAGCAAGAATTTCCCTTAACATTGCGAAAATTTGCTCATCTTCTGTTAACACAAGGGATTGTTCAATTTTCTTTCCACCTTCTGTACTCCATGGAATCGGCTTATTATGCATAACAATCGCTCCTTTTGGAATATCATTCGCTGTCTCGTAATTAAAGTTATCCGGAATACCAACATATGAGCCCCATATTGAATGTTTAGATCCGAAATGACGTGGTTCCATACCGAATACACAAAACATCTTAAAACGACTTCGTTCCAACTCTGACATGTCCTTGACCATATTGAGGGCTTTCTCGAAACGATGATGCACTTTATCTGTCAACTTTTTTTCTATACCGAATCTGTGTTAAAATTTGTAATTGTCAGTCTTGAATAATGTAACTTAAAATTAATAACAAGGATTTACTTGTAGCATGTGGCAAATTCTCGGTACTTTTCAATTCCAACTGAATGTGGTGCCCATCGTGATACAAAAATGCCGATACCTATTTTTTTATTTTCAGAACATGCAATGAAGATTGATTTTCATTAACATTTCAAGCTAAAATTACGATGAGATTTCACATACCAACAGTTGAAACACAATAAAGAGATGCCATGCGTCCTCTTTCAGTAGCCAGATACTTTAACATTTTCTGAAATCGAGACATTTTGAAGGAAAATTTTATTGTTATTATTTTTCTTCAACTTGTGTGTTTTTAATTTAGGGTTGTGTATGAGTGTTAGGTCGATATCGACGACTTCACTCAATTTAATTACCATTCGATCATTTGAATTCAAATTCGGCTTAAGCATTACTGGTCATTAGTGTCAAAAAATCTGTCACAAATTGTCAAACCACATGCAGGGGTAAGAAAAATCAGGGTGGAAAATTTTCATTTATCAAAATACACACGTACACACACACACATAATTTCCACACATTGTAGCAACACCAACTAACATATAGTAAAAATTTAGAGTTAGTGGTCGTCGCCATGTTTGTCGTGAAATTCACTTGCATATTTTAGTCTTACTATTTATAAGATAATAAATAAACAAAATATTTATCCATTAATTTTTGCCTTTGAGTGAAAAAGAAATACCTTATTTTCATTTTTACTGTGTAAAATATTTAAAATGTAAAACAAAATCGTGATTGAAAATTAACAACAAAAAAAAATTATACATATAATAAAATAAACGCGCTTGCACTTTTTTTTCAACATAATAATATTACATATTAAAATAAATAACAAAATAAAGAAAATACATTCTCCTCTTACTTGTAACATTTAAACATATATTATTGAAATAAAAATAATAATACTAAACTAAAATTATAATAAAAAAAATAAAAAAATTATACTCAATTTTCACAAACATACACACATATGAATGATGATGAAAAGAAAATTGTAAGGATAATTCAAATTCCTCATATTTTTGTGTTTATTTTCCTTCAACTTATAATTTATTGAATGTTTACTCAAATGTTTTACAAATTTAAACATAAAATATTAAAATACAAAACCAGAAAAGCAACATAATACAAAAAATAAATGAAATCTCATCAAATTTTGCTTGGAAAAATTAACATTATATACATATGTTTATGTGTGTGTATATATGATAAAAGAAAACTGTCGATATAGAAAAAGTAAAATAAAAAAATTAAATAAATATAAAAAAAATGACCCAACAGTGATATTACATTTAAATGTATTATAATTAATAATGATAACAATAATATTAATAAATAAACATTAAACCAATATATTTCATCATTTTTCTTGCCAAGAACTCGCAATGATGAAAAAAATATGAATTAAAAAGTGAATATTATTAGTTAATAATAATAATAGAAAAATACAAAAAAAATAACATTGCCATAAATTTAAACATTTATTCGAATAATAATAGTAAATTGTCGTCATCGTGTATAATTATAAGATTAAAAGTGTATTCATTTAAACATAATAATAAAAAAATTAGCTTCAATGAAATAAAAAAAAATCATCATTTATCGGTTTTGCTGTTTAATTGGATATGAAATAGTAAAATAATTGTAATAATGATGTTTAAAAAATAAAAAAAAATATATATAATATTGCTAAATATAATTATTATAATAATAGTTAAAAAAATATGATAAACAAAAGAAGATTATAAAAATTGGAATAATTAAAATGGAAATCGGGAAAGTTGCAGAAAAAATGTTGAATCTATTATGAAGAATATTTTTTGTGCACGTGTAAGATTTTTTTTATATACATTCAATTTTTATTAATATTAAATTAAAGTTAAAATGTGTAAATATCATATAATGTTATACTATTGTTATTATCATTATCCGGTTTCTCTTTTATCATTTTTGTATCAAAACTAAAATAAAATAATAGTATTCTTTTTTTTTCAATAGTAATTATACAATGAAAGGATATGTACGTGTGTATATTTGTGTACATATACATTGTATATGATTATATACATTTTACATCCATTCATAAAACAATATTATTTAGTGTTTATTTTAAATTTTACAACATAAAATCGGATATGATATGACACTTGAGTGTCTTGTGGATCAACAAGAAATTGCATCATAATTATAATTATGTGATATTTATAAATTGTTTATTTTTCCAGTTCATTATTCACAGTTTTGTGTGTGTGTGTATGTTGCAAATTGCCCACCATTTTCCCTGTGTACGCTGAATGAATGGATGTTGTTGTTGTTTTTTTATGTATAAAAAAAATCCTAGTGAATGGCATACGTGTAGAAATCAATACTCTTTCGTTTTTTTTGTTTATAGTATTTATGTGGGAATAATGTGTATGAAATTTGTACGTTTATAATAAAAAAATAATAATAATCAAAGTGAAATGTTATATATTTATTGTAAGGGTAACATGTTATATTTTTTATTATTATATTATTATTAGTATGCGATATGTGTTGTGTAAACGGAAGAAGCATATTTATATTATTCGTTACTTTCTTGGAACTTAAGTTCTGGTTTAAGGATTTCTTCAAGCAGAGAGTTTCTCAATAAGAAATTATGTGTTGATTAATTATCCGCGTGCCAAATGTCAGACTGTGTACGCAGATAAAGTTTGACAGTTAGTTTTGTATACTATACAATGATATACATACGGAAACATCAAAAATTCTGTATGTAAATAGAGATTGTCAAACTTTCACTTGCATACCTGGAGATGATTGGTCAAAATAAACGTCAATAGGTGCATACAAACTCTAGAAAAATGACAGTTTGGTTGAAATAAACGTCAAGTGGTTGAGAGGAAAAGACTTGACAAACGACAGATTGATTGGAATTAGACGTTCATAGATGCATACTTCATCGCTTTACGAATTACAGATCGATCGAACTAGTTCAGGCTCTAAGCAGGTTAAATTTGACAATTATTTTTTGTATCGATATACATATGAAAATGTCAAGAATCTTGTACGTAAACATTGATTGTCAAACTTTTACCTGCTGACCAAGTAACGGGTCAAATCCATAAAATAGAATTCATTTTCACGTACAGAATTTTTAAAGTTTTCGTATGTGTATCTATAAGCTGTCAAGTTTATCTGATTACCCAGAAAAATTGAACGCAAGACAAATAACGGATGAACTATAAACAGATGTCAAATGGCTCAAGGTCGGAATGTATTGCATAAATTTAGTTGTTTAGAATAATACCAGATTTTGATAGATTTTTTTATTTAATGTATTAATTAATCAACTGTTTCTTTTTTGCCCTTTTCAGCCTGAAAAATCTTTATAAAAAAAACGAGTTTGAAAGCAAAACGAAAAAATTCTCAAGAAAATATTAACAAATAAGAAAAGAAAGTATTACTAATAACAAAAATTTCGCGGTATGGTTATGATGGCTTCCACACAAGAAGAACAAGATCGTAAAATTGTTCTTGAATTCATACATTTGTTGGAAAAATCAAAACAACTATTTAATGGGTTAAGGTAAATTGTTAAGTCCAAATGCCTTCATTAAACTTTAACAACTTGATCCTTTTCTATCAGGGACTTGCCTCAATATGGCCACCGACAATGGCAGGCATATTTTGGTCGTACATTTGATGTATACACAAAACTATGGAAGTTCCAACAACAACACAGAATGGTGCTGGACTCACAATATGGATTAAAACGATGGCAAATCGGTGAAGTAGCAAGTAAAATAGGGCAACTTTATTATCATTATTAGTAAGATTACTTAAAATTATTTTTAACTTTTATGATATTAAACAATAAAAATTAATTTCAGTTTAAGAACTAGCGAAACAAATTATTTAAATGAAGCGTATTCTTTCTATGCGGCCATCCGTGGACGAGCTTACTATTCTAGAGCCAATAAAGAGGATAGACCCGATCTTATGGTGAAAAAATTACGTTATTATGCGAGGTTCATTGTTGTTTGTCTGCTCCTCAAAAAAATGAAACTTGTGAGAGAACTTGTGATTGAACTAGAACGACAGATACAAGAATATGTGGCAGCGTAAGAAAATTATATTATATTAATGTTATTTAATCACATTTTAAAAAGTCCCAACTTTAGATATGAACCTGATGACCAATTAGAATGGCAATTAGTGCTTGACGAAATAAAGGGATTTATTAAGGCAGAATCAGCTGTTGCTGTTTTGCATGCTGACTCAAATCCAATAATTTTATCTCATAGGTGAGTCATTTACCAAAATAATTTTTTACTCGTAGTTAGGCCCGTGCTTTCCTCTTGTGCATTGATTTGAATGACTTTTTTACCCAATTATTACCAAATATTAAAATATCGGGTTTTTTTGTAGTAAAACGCTTCGAATGAGCTTGTTTTTGGAAATGAAGTTGAAATTTTTTTATCAAAACAATTTTTTATTTTCTTTTTTTCTCAAACTTAACACAAATTTCGGTCCCTCTTCGGTCGATTTCGAATAAAATACTATGTCCTTTATCCAACTGATTTTTAATGTTTCTTTCAATGTAAAATTACTTTTTACATCTCAGAACAGCTTGCTTGTTTTATATACTTTTATTGTAAATTTATTTTATTGTCATGCCAAAAAAATTAAACAGCTTGTGTGCAGCTTCTGGTCTTCATACGAAATTTTTAATGTATTATTTGTGTAATTGTTTGATTTTTATCAACCATTTTCTGAAAAAAATGAGAATTATAACAATGAATGCATGTTTTAAATACTTTTTTAAAATCTCAATGTTTGCTTCGCCTGTCATAATTATACTTTTACAAAAATATTTCAATAATTCACACTATTTTTTGATTCAAAATCATCCGTTTTTGAATGAAGAATAGTTGAATTTACACAAAATAACACAAAACCAATATTTATTTTTTTTTAATTTTTACTTTCAACTTTTTGCTTTGTTACTTTTAAATAATTTTTTTGAAATAAGTATACATTTAATATATAATTTGTGATAACAATAAAAAATTGGCCCGTTTCATCTTTCACTCACATCATTTTTACATTTAAAAACATCACATATCAATCAAAGACAATCAATCAGAAAAATATTTTTCAGAATTTATATCATTTCCATAATTCATCTCATTTCAAGCCAACTAATATACAAATGTTTGAAGTAACAAAAAAAAAAAAAAATTAAAATCATGCTTCAAACTTTCATTGAAAATCGATTTGCAATTGAAAATATTCATTAATCTCATTTGAAAAGCACGGGCCATTTTCGTATGCACTTTAAGAATGTTTATAGCTCCACCTGTTAATGTGTAGTGGTTCTGGTTCTAGGTTAAGTCCATTAACGACACCTCCGTGCGAGAGATCACCACACATGACCCTAAGTTTACAGGAAATTCTGATTGTGGGATCGGCATGCGATCAAGCCAAATTTTCAGAGTTAACAATGGATATGTTTAGGTATATTTTATTGTATTTTTCTTTTGTTTGATAATTAAAATTAATAAAATTTTAATTTGAAATTTAGAATGCTTCAAACACTTGAACGAGAACCAACTGAATCAGCACATCCACTAGCGCATATCATTGGTGTTCATGGGGGACCACATGACTCAAGTCCAGCCACTGCCCGGATGCCTTATAGTGTGCCCGGTTCAAAAAGTTACATAGAAAATGGTGATAGGCGACATATGCGAGACAATCCGCATAAATATTTGTTGTATAAACCAACACTTAGCCAATTAATGGTATTTCTGTCGAGTGGGTTTAAAGAGCTTCCAGTTGGTGGCGCACTACTTCTCTACATGTCAGCTGATGGATGTTTCTCGACTACGAAACATCCACAAGATTGTAAGTTTTATTTTTTTTTTATTAAATCAATTGAATTGAGAATTAATTCCAATCTATACAGATGGATACGAGTTGGGAGGATTAGCAACAAGTATGAAACGAGAGCCGGGAGATGGCGGTGTAATAATACGAAATAAGGGAATTGGATATAAAGAACCTCATTGTTTATATCCTGGAGACTTGTATCCATATACGAGACGACCGCTTTTCATTATAATCGATTCAGATAATTCTTTCGTTTTCCAGCATATACCAAGGTAAGTGTTATTTTTACTCTGTTTCTATCAAAATTGACTCTAGAGCAGATAGAATTTTTGCAAGTATCACTTTTTTAAAATTTCTTACTTAATTTCAGGTACTTTGGTCAACCACTCGTGATATTAATGTCTCCCCAGGACGTTCCACCAAATTTTGCCGATTTACAACATCATGGTTCACTTTTTACCCTATTTTTGCATTCACCCCTTACAGCAATGTGTTACATTTGTAATGTGGGTGATGTGGCAATTCATCACTGGGAACGATGTCAGGGTTATATTGATCGTTTCATTACCGAGGCATCACGTCTCTTTTCGCGTTGTCGTGTTGATGACATTGAACAAGGTGGAGGTGTCATGGACTCATCATATGTCCAATTTTTTGGTGATGATTTCTTAAGGACCCTCATACTTAGATTTGTCTTTTGTGATGTTACATTGAGGCTGCATCGTGGTTTCCGAGGACGACATCAAAGACCGAGATGTGAACCACCATTACCCACTGTCGAGCTGCTGGAACATCCATCACTTGGTCACATTATCCTACAATTAGCTTCGTGCTTAGATGTTAGAGGGTGTTTTAATGAAGCGCAAGATATACAGGATTGATACATGAATTCTGTAGGTAAATCAATAATTGTAGCAAAATCAGAAACAACAACAACAACAAAAAGAACATCACTCATATCAACAATAATCTTAATAATGATATTATTTCATAATTTAATAAATTTTTCTCTTACAAACATAATAACACTCAACTATTTGCATTCTTCTAGGCTAAATTGTTATAAAAAATTTTATTATTTATGTTTTCTCTTTGATAATCCAATTACAATAAATAAAAATAATAAAATCAACTTCTTTATAAATATATATAATATTAACAAATAATAATAAAAATAACTTATATAGATATAAAAAAAATATTAAAAAACATACATGTAACAGAACAATAAATGGATGGTTAGACACATGAAGTGAAAAAAAAAGTAATTTAGCATTAAATTCAATATCATCATTATATTCCTTTGTTGTTACAAAAATCATATAATCGTATTTATTATTATCAGTAATATTCAAACATTTTATTATTATAATTATTTTTTTTACATTTATAAAAAATAATAATAATAATTAAAAAAAAAACTAGACAATTTCTATGCAATATAATGTTTAACGTTACATTTATACTGTTTTCTGACTGAAATATTTATATATTTAAACAAAATATAGATTTTTTTGTATAACATCATATAAGATAAAATTATTTTTTTTTAATTTCTTAGATAGTTGAATTGTATTTCTAGTCAAATTATCTCCTATTTATGAGTTTACATTCAAAATATGCCTATATCTAGTCAAATAATGTTTGAGATACCTTGCAAAGTATTGAGAAAGAAAAAAATTATTATTATTATTATCTAATTTTTATTATCTTTATTACTATTAATATATAGTTAGTTAGATAGGTAAATAAAATATATATTTATCATGATATTACAAAAAAAATATATTTAAAAACAATATTGAAAAGAATGTTTATTATGATTATTAAATTCAATTACAAAAAAAATGATGAAAAAAACAGTTTTTGATAAAAAAAAATCCAATGCATTTGCTCTTTTAATGTAAATTAAGAAGGAAACAAGAAAAAAAACATTATAATTGGGTATCAACATAAAATTAAACGCAAAATTTTTTCTATGACGCTTCTTTCTCTCCCATTATAAATTAAAATGAAAAAATAATTCAATTAATAATTTTGTTAATGAATTTCATTAAAATAATAATTAAAAAAAAAACTATTAAATTTATTATAATTATATAGATAAACCAATAAATGAATAAAAAACAACCTATTTGATGAAATTAATTGCTTTAAATTAGTTCATAAGTGTATAAATTTGGAAAAAAAATTTATTATGATTATGATTACAATAAACATTAAAAAAGTAACCGAAAGGAAAATGATGATGAAAATGGACGCAATTAATTTAAAAAAAATTAAATAACATTAAATTTAGTGCAATATTTACTTTATTTTTATAATTTTTTTACAAGTTTAATGAAATTGCTTTAATTTTAATATTAAAATAATTTTTTGAAGGAAAAACAAAAGTAGCAACAAAGTCGCATCTAAAACAATATGCTGCCAATATTTTTAAAGTAAGACGATAGCTATCTTAACTAAAAAAAAACTATTGAATGTTTAAAAAACAGAAATATAAAATTGAAAATGGTGTAGTGAAGCGCATTTTGGTTAAATTAAATTTCCGATATGAACGCATTTTAAGTAAATTTCGCATGAATTTGAATAAAATTAAATAGACAGATGGAAACATGAACAAACCACTCCCAATGTCGTTTATTTCATTGAAATGCATTTGTAAATGCTTCGATATTCAATTTCTACACCAAAATGCGCTTCTCAAGTGAAATGTAAAGTAAAACCAGGCGATACACGATAAAAAAGTTATAATTTTCCTAATATTTAAATAATAATCTATCTAATGTTCCTCCATTTTTTTGAATTTTGCTGAAAATTTGCTCGAAATTTAAAAATAAAACAAAAAAAAAAATTACTTGAGGAAAAATTAAATAATAATAAAAATTACATTGTCACTGCCTTTAAAATTAAATAAAAAAGTACTAAAAAAAATATTACAGCAAAAATTTCAATGTATCATTAAATTAAATTAAAAGTTAAAAGAAAAAACGAAATGCAGTGCAAAAATTGAATTCAACTAAAATTTTAATTTCAATCAAAATCATCATCTATAATTTTAATTTAATATTTGATTTTAACTGAATTTTCCTGAGGGGAACAAAATCATGCAATAATAATATTATAAAATGTTAAATGAGCTCACCTGCCTATTATACTAAAATAAAAATAAAAAGTAAATCATCCATACAACAAAATACGAAAGAAAACCACAATATTAAAACAAATTAATAACAAAACATTTCAACAAAAAATACAAGAACAAAAAAATTAATAAACGCACATTTTCTATATACAAGTAAAAAAAATGAATAAAAAATAATTTAAATAATAACAAAATGTTACAAACCAAGTAAAAATATGTAGAGACCATTAAAATAAATAAAAATTAAATCTTTAATTACAAAAAAAAACTTTACTGATCAATCCGCAAAATTTGCTATAGTAGCTTTTTCATCAATCAAATTGAAATAATAATAAAAAATAATAATATTAAAAATAAATAAATAAGATTATCAAATTGAAAATAAAAAAAGAACAGTGTTGGACACAAGATGTTACGTATAATATTTAAGATGTATTGATGTTTTGTTATTATCAATTATAAAAGAAAAGGACTTAAAAATTAATCAATCGCCCAGATAATTATTTAAGTCCTTCAATTTCAGTTATAAAAATTTTAATTTTTGTTTTATTATTTGATCATTGCACTACTCATCGATGATTCATCATATCAATAATATAAAATTACTTATATCATCATCATTTTAATTTGATTTTTATATCTAAAGCTTACAAAAAATAAAGGACAACAATATCAACATGTTTAATGTAAAAACAAAACATGTAAACAAACATAAAATAATTAATTTATTATTTAACAAAACAAAAAAAAACATATATAATAGCTAATTGAAACATATAAGTAAACAAAATATATCTATAGTAAATCATGATTATTTATTATTATTATTATTATTAAATTATATACAAATATCATCATTATCATCAATATCATTATAATTATGGTTAAAATTTAGCTAAAATTAAATAAATAAAATAGTTAAATAATAAAAAGAAATTATTGTTTCCAAATATGTTATATGTGCATCTAAACAAAAATAAAAACATATTTAAAAAAAAATAAAAGTAAAATCACCCACATTTCCACCAATAAATGTATATAAATAAAACTTAATATTTATATATAAATAATGTAATAGAATAAATAATGAAATAAAACATAAAATATCTCATACACTTTCATCACACAACCACATTTATTTTTTATTAATTATTATGTTTTACTTATAACGTATAACTTTGATAATCATTTAAAATTATCTTTTAATAAACTGTTTTATTATTTATTTATTTTTTTCATATCATTTTTTTTTTGTTGAATAATACATTCGAAAAGAAAAATTGAAAGGAAATGAAATGAAAAAAATATGCCCAACTCGAATATAATGAAAAATAAAAGTAAATGAAAAAAGTAATGTTTTGTTAAAAAAAAAATTATGGAAACAAACATTTTTTTGGATAAAAATTAAAGGAAACCCTGTTTAATAATATATAAGAAGAAAAAAATTACAATAAAATCTCCGCGGTAAAAAATTATATATTAATGAAGACATATAATTAATTTAAAAAAAAAACTTTAATATATTAAGTAAGCCAATAAAATTGTAAATTATTATTATTATTATTACTAAAAAAATGATGATAATAAAATAATTATAATAAATGCTTATAAAAACTATTAAAATGATTGTGTTTTTATCTTTTTCAATGAAATTTTATTTTTTAAGTTTACAGATCCGAAAGCAAAACCTGATTGCATTAAACCTCCAATATCTACCTTATTGTAACTGAACTTACAATCAACGAATACAACGATTTTTTGTTCTCCCCATTTAACCTTTTGGGAGCTTGTCGACCGAGTTGGTTAAGTGTCTGGTATGATTTGTAAGAATCCTGCGATGGGTGTTCGAATCCAGTCCCGGACATGAAAATTAATTTGTGTTTTTCGAGTTTCAAATGTGTTCAAGTTTTACTTGGAATACATAAAAACCCTCCAAGGATTTTTAGGGGCGCTGAGTGAAACCTGAGGGTGACTGGATCGGATGACAGTATAAATTGTAAGTCCCACGTGGTTAGACCATAGATAAAAGGCGATTACTATGGAAATTTTGGCTGGAGTAGTATGAACACAAGAGGCCAATTAGGTCCGCGGTGGAAATTGTTCATATCTAATCTTAACCCTTTCAAGACGAGAAACAAAATGGAAAATTGGAACAGTCTTAAATTATTTTTAACAGATTCGTTGTAGCGATCTTTCATCCTTAAACCCAATGTCCAAAGGTTGCTGTTCAATATATTGAAATTCAGTATTCAACGGATTTGGGTTTATAAATTCAATGAAAAAGCTTATATAATTTATGTCTGTTTTAACCCTCTCTTTCCCAGTGTCCCACCGGTGGGACAACGATTTTAAATGCGCTTTTAATGTATAATTTTCACTTTTTGACATTTTTTTCTTGAATAAACAGATTCTTTGAAGAGTTTCTAAGATATTTTTTGTATTAGATTTTAAAAAACACAGCTTAACAAAATGAAATCGATGTGCTTGCTTTGAAAAATCCCGAAACACGTCAAAAAGATTTTTCAATCCTGATTATTTTGCACTTTGAAATTTTAAAATTCACTGATTCGTGTTTGTTTTATGTAATAATGAAATTTGTATGGAAAAGAGTCATTTCCCCTTTGAGTTGAAATTATTAAATATCAAAGTTTAAACTTTTCTGAAGTTAATTTTGTTCCAAAGTGTCAAGTAATTTATATCGTTGGAAAGAAGGCAAAAAGAGCTAACAGAAAATATAATTTTTTTATAGTTTGTCCAATTATATTCAATTTATATTAAATTTTGTTCTAAAAATACAAAAAAAAATGAGTTTTTTCTCTTTTTTCTGTATATGTTACCTGAAAAAGCCCAATATAATTGGACAAACTATATAAAAATTTATATTTTCTGTTAGCTCTTTTTGTCCCCTTTCTAAAAATATAAATTACTTGACACTTTGGAACAAAATTAACCTAAGAAAACTTAAAACTTTGATATTTAAAAATTTCAACTTAAAGGGGAAATGACTCTTTTCCATACAAATTTCATTATTTCATAAAACAAACACGAATCAGTGAATTTTAAAATTTCAAAATGCAAAATAATCAGGAATGAAAAATCTTTTTGACGTGTTTCGGGATTTTTCAAAGCAAGCACATCAACTTTTTTTTGTTAAGCTGTGAAATTCTTACGGCGCCAAAGATATAATGCCGAAAAACTAAATTTTTTTTATAGCAATTTTATAGTGAAAATTCTATACGTATTTCTATAGAAGTTATACGTATTTTCATAAGCTTCTCATGTAAAATTTTTACTCTAAGAACCAATATACTAGAAAATATAAAATTTAATCAAAAATTCCTGCTGGATCTATTCCTGGGAAAGAGGTGGTTAAGTGACATTTTTGCATCAGAATTTTTTTTTTAAAAAACAAGGAAATATTTTAAAAAAATCTTCAAAGTTTGTCCAATATGTATTGGACAAAGGCCATAAAGGGTTAAGACACCCATTCTATCGAAAGTCCATTTGGAATACCTTAAATAAAAAAAAAAATTATTGAAATAAAACATCATGAATTACATTCATATTGTTATATTTTGAAAGTATTTTTATTTATTTAATTATTACAGTATCATTTATTGATATTAATTCTTTTATTATAATATTTTATAATATTCACATCAGTTTAATAATTATAATCATAAAATTACTTTTTTATTTATATGTTTAATTTTATGATTATTTTTATATAATAATAATCATAAAATTTTATTATTATTTGTATTTTACACAACTTTTAACACTAAATGAATAAATTATTATTATTAATTTCTAAGATTAAAAGTATTATTTTTTTTCTTATTTTGGTTAACATTTTGTTTGTTGTTTATTAATATTATGTTTTATTATTTTTATTTTCATTAAACTTTTATACACTCACACGTATACAAATATTATAATTATTATTTTTTTTATTAAATTTTATATTAAAATTACATTTTTTTGTTATACTAGACTAGACATTGTTACACATGATCAAATTTCAAATTTTATTTCATATAGTTAAATTTTTAATACATGATAAATAAAATGAAGAATAACACATTTTAACTATAATTTCAGTAAATTGAGTAAATTTTTAATAAATATTGCTTAGAAATTGAAATTATTCTTCATTTTTATTGAGTATTTTTAATATCATTACATTTTTGCAATTTATTATATTTAAAATACATTTTTTAAATATTTTTTTTTATTATTATTATTTGAAACATTATTTTATGATAATATTTTACATTAGTTTTTTTTTGATAAATAATTATCACAGTCCTTAAGAAAATGTGTTTATTTTTTATTTATTTTTGGATTGGATATCAATTTTAATTTAAATTTCACTTGTGCAAATTTGTCTTAGTTAAAAAGTGTGACCATTTTTCAGGATTTTCTAAACATTTATTTCTACAAGAAGACATTTTAGTTGTTGTTTTTTCATTGTTGTTACTAATTTGTACAACAAAAACTTTGAAAATAACCTAAAAAAATATTTTAAAGTTTTTTTATATGAAATATTATTTTAGAATCAAATTTGCGTGATATCATAATGAGATCATACTTTTTTATATACAAATAGGTAATTTTCTTATAGAATATTCAATTTTATTGCTAATAATACACATAATAATCGTTTTTTAGTACGTTTCAAAGATTACAATGTTAAATTTAAATTTTGAGCGTTAACATTAAATAAAAATTAAAATGAAAATAATTTTATTCATTTTTGGTGGGTGGTTTATCAATCGAGATCATGTAAGTTTAGTTTGTATCCTTTTAATTAAATGAAAATAAGATAGATGTCGCTGCAACAGTTAAAATCCTTATTTAAATTCAGAATTCGTTAAAAATTCAAACAATATTAACAAATATCATTAAAATTTACACATTTATGGATAATGACTTTAAATACTAATATTTAAGTACACATTTAATATCATACTAATAATACACATAGATATACAATGAAATTTATACATTGATAAATACTGTTTTGTTTACTCAATTATTAATATTATTATTTTTTTGTTTAAATTAACTACTCATATGGTGATAGTTTTTTATAAATTTCAAAATTATCAATTTGACATTGGGCCACACTCGGTGCCACAGATGTAACTGCATGTCCTCCCGGTGGTGTTGGTCACATGTATGAATGGTAAGAGTGTGGTGTGACATGTGATGATGTTACGTGACTCATACTATGTGATGGATACAAATTTGTAGTTGGACTTCCCCAATTACTCCATGATGCTGCCGATGGAAATATTGATGCTAAAAATTTGAAAAATTCACTTTAGATATTTATGCTTTATTGATATTTTTGGGATGTTCATTGAATTTAATTGCAAGGAACGAAGGAAAAAATGTTATAAGATTTGTAATTTTACTACAATTTTAAGTGAAATTTGCATTAAAATTACTTTTAATTTTCCTTTGTTCCTTTGATTGTATGAGACGATTGTTTCAAAAAGTGTCATAATTTCATCATCAGTATGTGAAATCGTAAAATAATGACGACACTGTGAAAAACAACCACACATACATGAAAAATGTTTATATTTTTACTAATAATCATATTGGAAAATTTATATAAAGTTCAAATATAGATTTTCCAATACCGACAGAAATATATAAGGCAAAAATGTGTGAATGGAAAACGGAAAATATGGGGAAACAAGCCAGAAGTGGAAGATTTCCGAGTGTTTCCGTCTACCATCAATAATATCGGAACTGATGGCGGATGGCAAACATTACCTACTGAACTGCACTACTTATATATATTTTTTTTTATATTTTCATATACACGACAAATTCATATTTATGCAACTTTTATTTATATTATTACCGCCTTCATCGTCATCGTCGTTGTTTAATGTCAAATCGATATTTTATTTTAATTTTTATTAAAGCCTATTTTTTTCAACATTCTTTTTTTTTACTTATTTTCCTTTCCACTTTTTCTTTTTCTGAATTTTAAGCGAATAGCAAATATGAAATTACCTGATGACGTTCCCATGCTATGATGTGGACTCATAAATGAACTTAATTTAGCACTGTGATGATACGGTGACATAAATAAATCACTTTGATATTTGTATGCTGGATCACTTGCGGGCTGTGTTGCTGCAGCTAAACCTTGAAAATCAAATTTATATGCGTATCGTTTTCCATGCACTTTTGTCATAATATTTTTATCGTAGTAATATCTGAATTTACATACAAAAAATAAAAAAAAAATCATTATTAATTTCAATATTCACATTTCATTATATTTTTTTTAGTAATAATTAGACCAATTTTTGACTTTTATTCTGTTTTCTATAGAAAAAATGGTAAAAAAAAAATGTTAAAAAGAATGATAATTGCGATACAATCAACGTATTGAGGCCAATTTTGAATTCATTTTATTTATTATTCATCGACTTTAAACATAAAAAAATTGTTTTTTACTCAAATGTTATTTTCGCGCATTGAATGGTGAAAATAATGAACGATACCGTGGTATCAGATGGTTAATAATTGCCATATTGCAATATTTCTCTTTTGTCTTTTTATTTTTGTTTCATTCTGATCTGTTGTAACATGTAGGAAAATTGCATTCAATTTGAATGCAATGTGCATTTTTCTAAGTTTAAGTTAAACTGTGAACAGGGTTGCCATATCTTAAATTTTTTAGACTCCTGTAAAAAATTACTTTCGTAAATTTTCAATCATTTACAAATGAACTTCAATGATTGAGAAATTTCAGAGTAAAGTCTCAAAAGTCAATACGATTCATATTTTAAAAATAAACTTTTCAAATTAAATTCCAAAAATTCTGTTTTCTTTATCTTTATTCTCTTTATGAGTTAATGAAAACGTTGCAATAAAGAAAGATTAAATCTTTAGTAAAAAAATAAAACATATTGCAAAAACTAGATTTCAATTTATTTTCAATTATACCAATAAAAACTCCCATCAACAATTTCATTTTTTGATATTTCTCTTTTCTACCTTTATTTCTACATCGCAAGGGTGAATAGACTTCAATGTTATAAAAGGAAAACATTCGCTGCAGAAAATAAAATAAAAAAAAGTAAGGAATTAGCTGCCGCAGCAAATCCATAGTTTTGAGTGCGTGTTCATTTTCATAATATTTTCATCTATTTTATTTAATAAATATTTCATATTTTCATTGAAAATGTCTTTTTAACGGTTTTTTTTCAATATTTCAAATCAATTTTTATTTTGACAGCTCGAATACATCGATTCTACAGTTATTCGACTTCGCAATAATTCGACACCCAAATGACGTTCGCAATTATTCGACCTGTCAAAATCAATAAATCTTCAATAAAACATGTAAACAAAAAAAAAACACATTTTTTCTAATTATTTTCGCGAAAATTCAAATAAATATGCCTTCCAAAAGAAAATATAAATGTGTAACCATAAGTGACAAACAGAAAATAATAAAAGAATATGAAAATGGTACACGTATAATGGATTTGTCGAAGAAATATAACATTCCACACAACACTATATCTGGCTTTATTAAAAATAAAGAAAATATTAATGAGATCACCGGTGTATTAAAAAAAAGAAAGAGATTATACAAAGCAAAATATCCTCAGTTGGAAAATGCACTTCTTGAATATCTTTACAAGGGCAGGGATTGTAATATACCCGTAATATTTGATCATATCTAATTAAATACAAAATTTGATAATTTAAATGCAATAATTTAAGAAACCATTCAAATGTGATTTATTGATTAAAAAATACATGTTCCTTTGTAATAAAAATGTAAAAAAAAAACTTTTCTTTTGAAATTTCTTTTTATTTATATTCGGTGAGTATTTAACGGTTATCGCAATAATTCGACTTCGCAGTTAGTCGACCGCCCAAAACCCGTCGAATTACTGTAGAAACGATGTATTACTATTATTCCCTCCCATTATTCCCTCTTCACTTTTGTGAAATAAAAAAGTAGGAGGCGACGGGAAACAAAAAGGAAAATTGTAATGGCCTTAATTTCGAGTGCAAAGAATATTTATTACTAGAAAAAAGTATTCAAAAGCCATAGTTATAATTGAAGTGAACGGAAATAGATAAAATATTTTTGATAATTTACAACTCTTTTTTGATTTATTTGGTGGTCCTGAAAAGGACCGTTTTTGTTTCTTTAAACCATTTTCTTTGATCGATTTAACCTCCGAAACCGTACAATGTACGTCCTTGGCGTTTCAAAGCATAGACAACATCCATAGCAGTGACGGTCTTACGTTTGGCATGTTC